>CM060950.1:135954464-136121701 GCA_030765055.1 Mantis religiosa
AAACTAGGAAAACAGATAAGAAAATTAACGGAAATAATTATAAAACTGTTAAATAAGCATATATATAGATATATATTTTATATTGAAAAAAGTGTCGAAGAATATAAACAGTGTAGCTGTATCACTCCGCCAACAAACAGGTGTTGAAGTTCTCTATTATTTACCTCCGACTCTTATCGTAAACGTAATATCGCTCATTACAGCTCATGTGTAAATGTTTTGGAAGTTGGATTACAGTATTTATTCACTCCCTTCATTACCTGAACGCATCAAATAAGCGATAACATACACAGTGTAGTAAAGAATTTATACTCCTTCTTCACGCTTTCAATCGCTCTGAAAGTTGTGCTACGGCATAATGTTCATATCCGCACACCAGCCAGATAGGGTACAGTCACTACCGCCGACGATGACAGCAGATGAAACCTCATTAAGGCTTCAGTTGTCTCGCCGAGTCATTATTTAACATGATTGCTCCACATCACATCACTTCTGTATATGTGGAACAGTAAAAAAAAATTAGGTTTATTTTCGTATCCGCAGTCATTCAAATCCAATATTACTGGTTTCATAGCACGGTAAGCCTGCGAGTAACGAAAATACGTCATCAAACAACTAATACCAACAAGATCGAACACGAAACCATTAAATGGAAAGCAGAAACTACCACCTGATCCATAGCGGTTTATTCTCACCTCACAGGAAAGCAGTTAATATGATTTCGATCAAGCACACTGGACTGAGGTTTACCGGCTAGGGTTCGGTTGATCAGTCAGCGACCTACCCTGGACATTTCAGAAATGCATTCATGGCTAAAACTTGGTATAAATCTGCACGCAAACAATTTTAAAGTGTAACAGAGTAAGTCGCAACTTATTTTCTATAGTAATTAATTGTGAATAAATGGAGAAATGTTCTGGGCTTTTCAAATAAGGATGAACTGGTGTTACTCAAATAATGCTCAGGGACTACCTCCGTGGTCGAGTGGTCAGCGAGCTGATTCCTTACCCAGGGTTCGTTTCCCGGCCATAGGAGGAGAGATTTTTGTTTAATTAAAATCATCCTCTATCCACAGTAGAGCCTAAAACGGCGAATATCTGCTCCTAAGACGATCAAACAATTCAAAGATTAAAATACGATATATATCCATTGTAGAAATTGTACTGTATATAGAAAGTAATCCACAACATAGCACAAACACTAACGTTACCGCCACCAATAATAATAATAATAATAATAATAATAATAATAATAATAATAATAATAATAATAATAATAACAATAACAATAACAATAACAATAACAATAACAATAACAATAACAATAACAATAACAATAACACTAACACTAACACTAACACTAACACTAACACTAACACTAACACTAACACTAACACTAACACTAACACTAACACTAACACTAACACTAACACTAACACTAACACTAACACTAACACTAACACTAACACTAACACTAACACTAACACTAACACTAACACTAACACTAACACTAACACTAACACTAACACTAACACTAACACTAACACTAACAATAACAATAACAATAACAATAACAATAACAATAACAATAACAATAACAATAATAATAATAATAATAATAATAATAATAATAATAATAATAATAATAATAATAATAATAATAATAATAATAATAATAATAATAATAATAATAATAATAATAATAATAATAATAATAATAATAATAATAATAATAATAATAATAATAATAATAATAATAATAATAATAATAATAATAATAATAATAATAATAATAATAATAATAATAATAATAATAATAATAATAATAATAATAATAATAATAATAATAATAATATGAACTGCTTAGGTAGATGTAGTAGAAACTAATAAAGACATTGATTAACAAATTTAAAACATTAAGAAGCCTCCAAAAAGATGGATAGGGAGCAGATATTCATCCACCGAGGAAGAAGCTTGAACTTTGGGAACATAAAGAATTTATCCTACTGAAGAAGAAGAACAACAACAAGAGGAAGAAGAGGAAGCTGTTAAAAAGGGACCACAGGCCGTTCTTCACTTTTTCCGCAGAGGAGAGGAGAAACATATGTGGTTCAATAGCTTTAAATATAGGCCGTTTCTGAATGGCAACTGTCAACGGCTATATCAATGGTGGCCAATTTATTGTTACTTTTGGAATAGGAAATTCGCACAAATGTTAAAGGTTTTTCTAGCCAAATGTGTATTAGTACTTCTTTAGAATCTGAGATAAATTATTACATAAGTAATAGCAAACAATTCAGTTAAATATAGATGTAAAAGTATACTTCAAATATAACAGCTTAAAAGGCATTTCGTTTTCTTTTTTCAATTTCTATTTTGAAATAACATAATATAATATTACACATTCTTTAAGATGATTATAAAAGAAAACAGAACATTGAATTAAATAGAAACATTCCTTGTACTATTTAACAAAACCGTTGGAATACATTTTGAGGATTTGTAATGTTAATGTGAATTTTGAACTTCCCTTTCATTTACAAAATTATCAGCATCAGCTGTAGACTTTTATGTGCACAGAACAAATAATATAGCAAGACGTACATTTGTGATTTTTGCAGAAAATATTTCCTCGCAAATATATATGGAGAAAAATATACACGCTCTCCTTAAAGAATGATAGTGAATTCCAGCAAACCAATCGGAAGGGGCTCGTTTCATAAATTCAGTCAAGTTAAGGAAAGTGGCTGATCTGCAACACTATTTAAATTTAGCACAATTTCCGGAGTGGTTTGCATTTTTATTACTTCCATTTGCAAAGGAGGTGTGTACTTATAAATCAAAGACTGTGATATGCAAACTGGATTTATGAATAATCTGCGCGACTCTTTCCAGCCTCGAAAGGGGAAAGTGTAATGATAAACAGATTCACAACGGATATCGAGTTACGGGTAGCCATTCAAAATGTCTTCACCGGCCTATGGTTGACCGCCCAATTCTTTAACTTGACATTTTAAATGGGACTTTTACGGCATTTTACGAGAAAATGTAGTAAATATTTTATATCGAAATGTCAATCAAAATATTTCGCTTGACCTTCGCTTGGCCAACTAAAAAACAAATTTTAATTAGATCACGGAGTTTTTAAAATAAGAAATACAATTCTAGATTTACTTGTGCGTATAACTTATACAGTCCTCTCCATTCTCCTTGATTTTCTTTATTAGAGAAGCAGTAAGAGACGGACGTACATTTGATACAGAAACAGATATAACTATTATGCAAACTACAAAGGAAAATAAATATCTTGAAGCATCAGGAGTGGAAAGTATGTATGATTCAGTTACTTATTTCTTCATTTTTCTAACTCACACCGGAACTGCCGAATAGTCTTAGAGCATATCATACCCGTTTTGGGAGGTCAAATTTATATTTCTCAGAAAAGCAAGTACGAACCAGTGAGAAAACAATGTGCAGTGCTGCATTCAACGAATGACACTGCAACATACGGCTATTTCAGCCGTTTAAACGATAAAACCAAACAATTCCATGAGTTTATTTCAGAACTGTTCTTCTAAAATGCAAATTTTCATTTAATACCGTTTTATTATTAATACTAATACTTAAAGTGCAAATAAACCCTTTCCCTATGTTATGCGCATAAACAAGAGAACTGAGGTCCACTCTTGTAGCTTAAATAGTATCGTGGTTGCCTCAGGTTCAAGAGATCCCGAGTTCGAATCTCAGTACGGTAGAGTATCTGGATAAGGATTTTGTCCGGGTTTTTCCCTTATCCTGAAAGATGAGTGTAGGATAACTAAGCTCTGGGCTCATCTAAGCATCATTTCACCCATTTCAATCATCGTCGGATATGAACTAATTGGTTAAAGGGCGCTATTTTAAAAAGAAACATCACTGCGATCTAAAAAGGAAAATAACCGGTTTAAAAGGTTTAAATTGCATGCAAAGGCTTAATACCGAGGCTGTTGCTTCTTATTACAAACACAGTTGTTGCCAGCAAACAGGTACGGTGCAGGAGAAAACGCCAAGCTGTGAACTTAGTCCGGAAAACCTCGGATTAAATTAACAATCCTCGGAACGTCTCTGGGATTAAAACCCTTGAGCTTCCGGCTCACATAAATCCTAAGGTCATGTTTTAAACGAACGTGTTAAAGAGAAACCAGAAATAGGTAAGCTTGAGCAGAAAGGGCCTGTAGAAATACTAGGCGGTCATTATTCTGCACAACTTCACGAGCAGCCGGCACTGAAAAAAGGCGAGTACTTCTCTATTATTCACAAGCTGCAGTTTTATCATTACTATTAAATAAAACTGCATTTTCAAAGGTGGTAAGGAGAAAATATTTTTCTGCATCAAAATAAAACAGAACGTTTTTCCACAATTCTGAATTCATAAATGATTTCTGTAATTAACAAACAAGTCACCAAGGTATTTCCATACATCGGATCCTTTTTCCACTGAACTTGCAGTCGGCAAATACCACGTATACATAGAGAAATTATATTTTCATTGCCAGTAACAGATTGACTTCTTAAGAAATGAAGGAAATCAGGCGCACAAGCAGTCATTTTAAGAATATCAGAAAAGTTAAGCTTTAGCAAATTTGATGCGTTTTGTTGTCATTATTGTTATGTTCTGGTCTTATGAACTCTGAAAGTTATGCGTTCACTACAGACATACACACGTATAGATAAGGTGACGTAATGATATACGGTCGCGCACAGATAGAAACGCTGGGGAGATACCATGCAGCCTACTTATTACACAAGCGGCAGCCCGTTGAGTTGCTTGTGACACTGGATTGAATATTGTTTTTTCAAAGCTTCATCACATTTATCTATAACGCTACTCATAATTTCACGCCCTTCCGAATGCACAACCTTAAATTTCTTAAGATCTTCAGACATGGTGAGAAGATTAATAAATCTTACTGCAAAGAACTAGTTCTGCATCTTGCTACGCAAGTAGGCTACGTGCCTTTCTGCAGGTGATTGTTACATGTTTATTGTATTGCTCACTCGCTGCGTAACCGCCCAACGGTTCCCCTCTTCCCCACACCTCATCCCGCGGAGGTCTAGAGTCCAGAACACATCTATACGTATCTTGTTGGAGATTGAACATAAAACGGAGGTGCACGCGACTATACCTCAGTACCTAGACAACTTAACATCTACATAATATATTGGTAATTTATTACTGTTTTCGTGAATAATATTATAGCGCAGACCAAAGGAAACAACAACAACCCATGTTTAAAATAATGTGATACATACTTATTGATAGTAATTTTAAAAGCTGTCCCGCCTGTTTAAGAAACATTTCGTGGTTTACGGTTTTAATACATTTACATAAGCACGCTATTTTAATTTTTTGTTAAAATATGCCTCTTGACACAGCAGATCTTCCGCGTCTGAGTCTGACAACCATTTTTCAGTATCATGTAGGCATTGATAAAAAGATGAGAGACGATATAAAATGGAGGACAACAACTGGTACAGATATTTTTGTTACTTGTAAAAAGTAATCTTATGTACATACTACAGTTCAAATAAATCATTTAAACATTAGTTAATTATATTAAATGTTGATTAACGTCAAGGAGTTAAAACGATAACAGACTCTGAAGTACTGATCTTCGAAACTAAGTCGTTTTTTCCTCTGGGCAGACCTGATTTCTCAAAATGGAATCTTCGGACCATATACATACGCATTTTAAGTAGGATAATATTTCTTATTTTTAAAGACATTTTTGGGTTTCTTTTTTTCTCATTTGGCAAAGTAGACGATTTTTTCGTAAATTATATAATAGTGATTCAACCAAACGAGAGGTACACGTCAATTTTCAGATTATGTGTCAGAACAGCACGTCAAGCATGGTTGAAAATTTCTACCATCACTAAGGGCAGAATTCTACTCTTCTCTACACGAACGCAAATGCATGCGAAAGTTTTCGCTCGAAGCTAAACGGTATGTTACAACATTCACACCTGAATGTATTACCATTATTGGAAGACACTGATGAGGCACAAACCAGCGGTTACGTGAAAATGAACAGTGCAATGAGCTTACACCCGAATTTCGTCCCATAGGAAGTCTTTAATACGCCAGTAAGACTACTGACATGGGGATCCTCGTTTTTAAGCACACTTAAAACCATAGGATTGAAATTTGCTGAGGTATCCAGACCGACGCGAAAAACATTCATGTTTCATTTTTAGCAGATTCTGAAGCTAAATAAGTTTAGTCAGATACTTTATTTTTGTGTCATGTGGTCCTACTCACACGCACAGGCACCGTTTGGTAAAACGACAATATGTTCCAAAATTCAAACCAATCATAATGAATAACTTGGAAATGGCTCATGCAACAACAGTAACGCCCGACTTGGTAGCGTAGCATGTCTGCCTTACGTTTAAGAGGTCCCAAGTTCGAATCTCGGTCAAAGTGCGTTATCCGAATAAGCTTTTTCCCCTTATTCTGAAAGACGAATGTCTAGTAACTCTAAGATTCACGAACCCCATGTTCATTAGAACATCATCTCACCAATTGCATTCATCGTCCGATATGACTTAAAGTTGGAGGATGAAAATAAAAGAATACAAAATATATAATATTAATAATAATTTGAAATAAATTGTGTGTATCACAGAGACTGTTTGAATATCTAGTAATGCTTATCGTTTACAAAATTATCTACAATTCAGTTATTCCCAGAAAAATGCAACGTAAAGCACTTATGTCAAATATATAGTATTTTAATAAAATTCGTTAGATTTTTTTAAGAACATAACTTTAAAAATATGTTTTAAGAAGGGTAGCTAGGGATAATAGCATTTAGTATCACATCATTCCAAGATACGAAAGTCAAATAACAAGTTTGGGATTTGAGTTTTGGTTTTTGAGTTATGCTGTGACAAAGACACGCTCTCTCTCTCTCTCTCTCTCTCTCTCTCTCTCTCTCTCTCTCTCTCTCTCTCTTCTTTATAAATTCAAGGTGTATTAGTAAATTTATTGTTGGTGTGCAATACCTTCTCTACCTACTCTTTCTCCCATCCTCCTTCCATCCCTCATTTTCTCTCTCATACACACACCAAAGACATACGGAGACCTTTTTATCTCAAAAACAAATATATACGTCAAAATCGGGTATGTGAATTTCAGTGTGATATGCCATATCTTCTCTAATGAGAGCAACGCAGCAGAGAAAGTACAAATAAACTGCCTCAGACTTCTTGCCTCTGAGCGCGGAATTTAACTAATATTCTGGCAAAAAATTACCATAAGTAGAGTAATAAAGCACTATGCCTGACTAGATAAGGTCTGAAAAATTATATAATACTAATATAATATATAATAGTTATATAATACTATGTTTAATGTACTCTTAAGACATTTGGGAAAATATTCATTTTAAATAACGAAACATGTAGCAACAAATAGGGTACATTAATATTTAGGCCAATTTCTGCGGCTTGGGTGATAGTAAGGGGTCAAAACTGAAAATAACAGGTATTTGAATAAATGAGATTTCAACCATCGACCAATGAGTACTTGAACAGCACCACTAATTAACTGAATTAGCTGGAGGTTTATTATTTCTGAACGTCCCTTAACTGCTTTAGTTCTCCGCGTCAGGAGTGTTCTACTACGACATATTTCTCTATTAATCTAATTTAAACTTTAACTAACATATTACATTTCAGATCTTCTGATCCTCTTTGCATTGGTGCATCAATAAACAATTAGATAATGGTATTTATATATGACACCATTTATGCTTGCTATTTTGCTTCGTGCAAGTACAGCGTGATCTGAAAATGTATTGTGTTATACCATGTGACCAGAATTTGGTTGCTCAGACTATTAGTAAGTATGGATACGTGGCATTTTATAGAAGAAATGTGTATCTGGGGTTTAATTTGGACACTGGGTCAGAAAATCACAATGATCGTGACTAGAGCCCGGATTTGTAAGCACAGTCAAATGGTGAAATAAGCAGACATAATATACGCTCGAAAAATGATTATTACCTTACGTAAGCTTGTTACAGTACACGACGGAGGTTAATTTGAGATTTTCATGTTTGAAACTCCTGCGATTTTCAGTGAAGAATTTTTATTCAGTGAGAAGGATCTCTCGACGTAGCATGTCGTTACTGGAACATGTGAAAAGCACCAGAGTTCTTCTACTGTGAATTCCCCTTCGATATATGTTTCTGTAACAGAAAGCTTTTTAGAAATTTCACACAGTGTTTCCTAAACAGGGTTTTTCTTTAATGCCTTATGCAGTTTCTAAAGCAGTTTTAGCAATACCGCAAGTCTCTAAGTATATCTTTACAGAAATTCCATCTATCAAAAAGTTAGTCTTATTTCGAGCTTCCAAATGTTATAAAAACAGGCATTTTGGAGAAACGGTTATGGATGTACTCTATCTTGACCTTGGATACCAATATCAGCAAAACATTTCTGTGCAGTGGGAATGCTGCTAGCACCTTCTGCAATTATGGAGTACAACGCTGTTGTTATTTCACTGAAATGTTCTGCGTAGTATGACACAACTTTTAACCAAGAACCGCATCGATTTTAAACTGGCCGATGAGGTAAATACAAATTTGGAACCTCATGAAATTCTTGAAAGCTAATCGGTGACAGTACAAACACTTTCTTTACACTAGAGACAACAAGATCCACGTCTTTATATTGGCTGCTAACTGTTTCAGCGACAGGATGTAAAATGATAACTAGGAGTGAACAATTGCTTTTAAATTTACATAATTTGGATAAAATAAGCTATTTTACCTAACAAGCATAAAATAAATAACCAAACCCCGTATTTCAGCAAAAAGGCATTTATAAGCACTTATAAGCATTTTGCTTAGAAATCCGGGCTCTAATGATGACAAAAAGAAACCATTTTCCAAAGAAGTTCGTAAATGCACTGTCTAGGAATGCTTTAATTATTTTTCTGAGCTAAAGTTTTTACGAATAATACAAAAATATGGATCCATACTGGCTGTCAAATAAAAAAATGGAAGGAACAGAAGATATCGAATATTTTCTTGTAAGTCTACAATCCTGTAAGACTATGCACACAGCAATATTGGGGCGGTCGATTAACCTGCTATGTACATACACGCAAATTTTATAGGTTAATTTTCATTTATTTATTTTGCGCTTTAAGCAAAAAGAGCCTATATTTTCTTATAACGCACTATAACCTGCGATTAAGTACTTGTACGAACCTTGGGGAAGTCGATTTTCCTACTACATACGTGTAAGCAAGAGTCCAAGCTTAGCTTGAAGGCAACACCGACACTGATAACTAGATCCCCCATTTGTAAGCACAATCAAATGATGAAATAAGCAAGCAAATAAGCACGAAAAATGAAACAAACAAGCACCAAAAATAAGAAAATAAAAATAACAATGTAATCATAAACGTATTGTTTCCCAGAATTTTTACCGTACTCACGAGAGCGTTATCTTATGATTCTTTTTTTTTTTTTCATTTATACCCCTCCTTTAACTCCAATGGTCATATCGGCGGCTGCTCTCCTTTGGAACATATCGAAGGTGTTATCTCGTATACGTTGAGGTTTAATCATTAAATCACGCACACATTCGCACTCTCATTCATACTTCCAGACTCTGGGGAAGATGGGGAATTATCTTGGCCGGAGAAAAATCCCAACCCCCACAGCCGGGAATCCAACCCGGGACCCCTTTGAGATTTTCTTGTGGGAAGCTCCTGCGATTTTCAGTTAAAAACTTTCTACACTGTGAAAAGGATCACTCAATGTCACATGGCGTTACTGGAACATGCGAAAAGCACCATAGTTCTTTTTGAATGAATTTCCCTGAGAGATACGTTTCTGTACCAGAAATTTTACAGTGTCTCGTAACCAGGATTTTTCATTCATACCTTACTGAGTTTCTCAAAGGTAGTTTGAGCAATACTGTAGATCTCTGAAGACAACGTCACTCACATTTCATATATCAAAGAAAGTGAATGCTCCAAGGCATCATTTCGAGTTTCCAACTGTGTTATAATAGCAGGTATTTTGGAGAAGCGGTTATGGATGTACTCTATCTTATCTTGAATTCCAATATCAGTAAAACATTCTTGTGCTGTGGCGAGCATCTTCTGTACCTAAAGAGTACAATACTGTTTTACTTCATTGAAATCTTCTGCGTAGTACGACACAGCCTTTAACCAAGAACCCGATCAGTTAAAACTGGGTGAGGAGGTAAAGACAAATTTGGAAGGACCTCATGAAATTTTTAACTCTAATCGGCGACAGTACACTTTCTTTACGCTAGAGACAGGAAGACCACCTTCTTATATCGGCTCCTGACTCATTCGGCGAGACGATGATGGCTAGGAGAGAATGGTTTAATTTTATATTAACACAATTTGGATAAAATAAGATATTTTAATTAAAAAGCATAACATAAGCAAGAAAACATTTATAATCATTTTGCTTAGAAATCCGGGATCCGCTGGTAAATTTAATTTTTAGTAAAAACTCTTCCTACTTATGTTTTTCCTCTTCCTTCTTGCAACAATGAACAAAAATTCGCATGACATAGTAGCCTGCCTATCTGAATAAATACTCATTATACGGTAAATGCTCCACATTCAATTTTAATGTTTATGGAAGTAAAATGTGTACATAAATCACTGGTTGTGCTACTGCTTTAATTTATTCATAAGTCCGGGAAGTTAATTTCATGTGAAACTGAAAAGCGTAAAACGGAGTGCTTGATAACAGGAGTAATGTTACGGGAAAGAAAAAGATTACAGAAGCTGCAGCCACAATACAGACGAAAGCTTCGCGCTGGCTTTTCTTTGTTTAAACAGTTACATAAACTCACTGTCAGAATACTGAGATTTCAAGCATTTTAGCCCTGGAGTAACTTTTTTCATCATAACAAATTAGTTTGTACGTCAGGAGCGATAAAACTTAGCAGCAACAAAATGTAAGAATATAAAAAGTTTCTGTTATGTATAGGAAATTCAAAATGGATCCTTGGGACCACCAAATGCCGCATTGGATATGACTATAGTGTTTTTCTTTATTTAATGTTGCACAAATTTCTTATTACCCGTGTTTCACTGCAGACTTGAGTGAACCAATCTCTGGTTTTGTCTGAACTCAAATAAGACACATACAAAGGAAACTACAAAGGCCATGAACGGAAGCTAAGAAGACGAGAAACGCTTATTATTTTCTAGCAGAGCAAATTACTTTATGAATACATGAAAGCTACCGCTACTTGTTCTCAGTCCATTCCGGATATTATGCTTTGAAGCAAGTCAATACATCACAAACACAGCTGCAATGACGCTATCTGAACGCAATAAGATTTTGATTACTTGCATTAGAAAACAAGTAACTGATGAGTTCAGTCAATTCTATTAAAAGTCTATAAGAAAAATGAATAGCCAAATAAAAGTAAATGCAAGACTGTAATATAAAAAATAGGTCACTTGTAACCGAGAACATTTGTACAACCGCTGGGAAAATTCTGAGAGTGGCGTTAACATTGAAACTGAAAGTTAACAATTTCAGAAATACTCAACAACCGTGAAAACAAACTGACCGAGTGAATATCTCTACCAAGAATATATGAGGAACAGCTACTGGTACAGCAAAAAGTGTAAGAGTATACAACATCGGAATTTTACATTAAAAGTCAGGTGTGTTGCTTTCATATGATTTACTCTCTATCACTTAATAGCTATATACAAATTAATTATTCTTACCAAAGTTTATTTTCCTATCTGCTTATTTTTAACTGAGATAAATCTTCCCAAATATTGTTGCATTATACATTTCCTTATAAATACAAAGGAAATAGCGACTGTCAAATGTTTTAAAGCTGGACACATACATTGCCCTTAGCATTTCATACTCCTTCCATAAAATGATGATAATAATAATAAATAATAATTAATAATAATTAATAAATAATAATAATAATAATAATAATGATAATGATGATGATGATAATAATAATAATAATAATGATAATGATGATGATAATAATAATAATAATAATAATAATAATAATAATAATAATAATAATAATAATAATAATAATAATAATAATAATAATAATAATAATAATAATAATAATAATAATAATAATAATAATAATAATAATAATAATAATAATAATAATAATAATAATAATAATAATAATAATAATAATAATAATAATAATAATAATAATAATAATAATAATAATAATAATAATAATAATATTTATTAAGATACTAAGCTTTTACAATTTTCAGCCTGCCCTGCGTTTTTGGCCTAGGCCACTACCACACAGGACACTCCATTAATGTTTACTTACCGACGTGTTACAATGTGTGTAGCGAGAAACAACTGAATATCGACAGGACTTTCAAACAATAAGTATTGAATAGTTTGAGCCATCAGTAACGGACATGTAGGAAATGACTGATTCCAGAAAAAATATTAAAATAAACTCTGTACTAAGAGCACATTCTTGTGCACTATGTTTCCATCTATCCCTTAAATTTTACCAGGTAAGCAAAATTGCATAAAATTCATCGGAATAAAGAATACATCTTAGGGTATTTCCATAAAATATAAATTTTCACATTGAAAATAAAATGTAAGTATATATCTAATATCTGGAATTTTAGTTAAAATCGTTAAACCCACTTTTCAGAAAATCAAAACGTTATAAAATGCCGCGTGTAAAGCATAGTGTAGAGTTTGGGTATTCTCTTGAAAAGCATCCCGTCCTATCTTCACCAAATACGGAACTTCAATGGCCAGTTTCGTATTTATCGATTTTAGTTATTTAGTTATGCTGCTATTAGACACATATGCACGCCCTGACATGCGGCATGCTTTCTAAGAAATGTTTCTTCCAATTCATCAGAGGCCTCAAAACAGTTATTTCAGGTGAAATCTTCATATCAAAGTTTTGGTTGAAATGCAGCAGCTTCTCAATGTAATTTACTCGCGGTAAAGAAAGTAAAACGAAACTTATGTGAATAAACGAAACAAGATTTTTACCTTTTTATTTAAAAAATACACTGGTCCGCATTTAATTAAAGAATAAACAAAATTTTAAAAAATCAAAGTTCTATCATCTGCATAGATATAATTGCGCCCTATAGTATTCGATCACTCTCACACACACGCACGCACGCACACACACACATCGTGATTTTCGGATGGGTTCTTTCATCAGCTAAAAGCTACAAACTGGCACCGTTCCTTAAATGTCAATACATGCTTAACAATGAAATGGATGTTAAAGTGGATTTGATCACTAAGGGTTTGGGTGAACCATTTCTAAAGTGCGTTCGATATTCGAGCTGCCACAGACACATATCTCATACGAGATTTATCATGTTTGCGTTTAACACTTTTTACCTTAATTGTAATAATTTACTAACTGCAGAAGTATGGACAATGCTCGATGCAGTTGTGTCAAAATGTACTTTTTATTCTGAAAGTGCGTGCTTTGCAGTTAGGAATATGCTTACACGGTATAATTTAAAAGTATGCTTTTTTCAGTAGCGGTTTCAACCCGCAGGTTTTCTCTCTCTAACTTCTAGAAAGAATGTAGACACTGCATTTTGCATTTGAATGAAAGAACGCTGGATGTTTGCAGCGAATGTAATGAAAAAATACCACCGCAGTTTTAAAGCAGGAAGGTGGTGTCGTTCAGAAACTGCGTAAACGCGATTCTCCTGAGAGAAGGTTGCCTCAGTTAAAGTATAATTCGCCTGTTTGAATACGAGCATGACCAGGGGACACCTTGGACCTAGACCCAAGGGGAATCTTTTGTGCTTACCAGTCCAAGTACAAACGGATGAGAGAAAAATTCGCAAGGGGCCATATGTAGGCCAACTGAGGTCAAAAATTTTCAGAACTGAAGACCTGATCACAGGGGCGGGCTGATCCGAGAAGAATTGCCTCTGGCAGAACCGGAGAGAAGATCATCCACCTAATGCGTCTCAGAGAAGTTTTCCGTCTGGCCGGGAAAGGAATAGCTTTTCAACGAGCAAGTACGTTCGACACCGACCGACTATATCTAAGGCCACTTGATACATAAAGGGAAAACGAAACTATAGCAAAGTTGTGGTTAAAGATGAACTGAGGAGCTTTGCACATGTCCACCAAAAACTGAACATGAGTTAGGATGTGATTCTGTCAATATTCGTTGCTGCTATATGGTGATGCTGTTATTTTCTAACAAAACTGAACATGTCATGTATAAATGTGTAATTAAAGTTCTATTTTTACATCAAAACTTAAATATGTCCATTACATTGTAGCTCGATATTAATTTTGTTATCAAAAGTGAACATATCCAGTGTAATTTACCATATAGACAACGTTTTGTTTTCACAATTGAACATGTCTACTTTCAGAATTTCTCTCGCTGTCATACGCTTCCTTTTCCAGAAGTTTGTGAAACTTACATGACGACATTCTGTCCCCTAACTAATGAGGGTTCAATCTATTCTTACTCTGTCAGTTTGCGGCAATTAGTACGCATTAGCTTTTAGTAGCAGTGCAGATATTCTATAAACATCAGGTGCTGATTGAGGCGAAAGAAAGTGAATTTTGAACAGTGCAATGGAAGCAGTAGTCAAATTAATTGCGATGCTAGGAAGAGAGGAAGACGAAAATCGGTAACCAAATTGAGAAACCAAAAGGAAAAGTGTGTTAATCTGGACCCTAGAATTACCCAGGTCACCTGTTTGCAGAGGCCATGTTCTCACAATACTAATGTGTTTCTTTCTTGAGAAATTTCTCAAGTATAACAGTATTACTTGTCGCTGCTTCCTTCACTTGCTTTAATGTATAGAATAGTAAAGAAATCAATGAATTATAAGGAAAAGAGCATTTTAGTTTTCAGTAGTAAGACATTTTTTTTAATTAAACTGTATATGTCCATCACTTTTATCAATACTTAACATGTCCAAATATTTTAACCATTAATTTGAAAACTAACAGTACTAAATATTTGGTTTTTGAGTATATTATTAAGAATTCTTAAAGCTCCATGTACAGCCTTACACCAAAGAAAAAGAAAAATTTATAGCATGGATATACGTCAGAAGAAGACAGCTTCGAGAGTTGTGACGTATTTCAGCTGGGAGCGAGGTCTGCAGTGCGTGTGACGTCAGGCAAGAGCCGTGTAATACAAGTTGCCTATATAAATGGCTCTGTGAGTACAGAATCTGAGGTTGCAGTCACGTGTAGCACACTGGATGACAACGATGTAGCTGCCACGTACCAAATGGAACTGTTAAATTTACAATGTAACGATTTATTGAAGGACAAATATACACACCAGAAAGACTTGGCTGATTTTTACAAGAATGTCCCCCAAACCAGATTTCCGAGATTATATTCATTTGTCGCACGGACATTGTGTATGTTTGGCTCGACATATGTGTGCGAGCAATTTTTCTTTCTGTTATGAAATTAGCTATGTCCAAAACCCGAAATACCTTGTCGGATCACAATCTAACATGCAGCTTTCGGTTACAAGCTTTCCAGACATTACGTCCTGTCATTGATAAACTAGTTAAAGAAAAACGAAACAGAAAGTGTCGGAAAATGTCCACGTAATTTTGTTCTGAATGGGCCTCCTCTAATTTGCAGAGAAAATTACTTCAAGTTATTTACTTTATAACATATCTGACCTTCAGATAAACTACGAGTTGAAGTTTTATATATTTTCTCATAGAACAGAGCCAAAACGTAATTGTTTATAAACTGTGGCCAATTGTGTAATTAAAGCAGTCAGCATTAATATTACAACACACAAGATGTAAGTTGTACATATTATTAATACCCAATACGTTTCCTGTCTTTCCTACGCTGTCGGAACCCCAGCACATCAAACTATTTCATTACTTTTGGGGAGCAGAAATCAGCGCGGTGACGTCACATGCTAACCTGCCTTTCGTTCGGGAGCATATTTGGTGGTTAGAGCTGACGTCACACCACCACTACCTGTCTTCCCTGATATACGTTTTTTTTTTTTCCATTTCCAGAAGATATTCAAATGATGGACATGTTCAGTTTTGGAAAAAAAAAGTCATCAACTGCTCCATCTTTCGCCTTAACCACGCAGGCAATATCATAAAGGTCTCTCAGGGATGAAACTCAGGTTCTCACGAATAAGGTCTCGTACAAGACTGCGGAGGCCATCGTCACGGTTTTCACCTACTCAGCATGTAGCAGTACCTGTGTATATTGCTTACCCAGATTCTGAGCAAGACTAATGCAGGTTTCCGTGATTTTGAATGTTGGTAAGTCAAGCTTTCGAGTGGGCAGCCTTCAGGCGTAATCACTACCCGCTATACAATAAAGAGCTATGGTCTACAAAGACGGTTCAAGTTCATATTTAAGCCCTTTACTGCTTGAGGCAGAATGTATATACATTTAAAACAAACAAGAAGCATGCTCTCTCTCTCTCTCTCTCTCTCTCTCTCTCTCTCTCTCTCTCTCTCTCTCTCTCTTATTCTGTTGCATTAGTCTGGTATCGATCCATTGGAGCTTCCACCAACACGTGTCCAAGAAGTGGAGCTGGTCACCTGAAAGAGAAATATTTCTCCTTCGTGAGTAATGAAATTATTCCATCGTTATGCATAGTTTGAAGCGAGATTTAGTAAGAGTGAAAATACTCTATGCCATGAAACCCATCGCAACTGTCAGTTAATCTTCGCAACGATAATTCATACATTCCTTACTGTATGATATCACCACTGAATGATACATAAACTTGTGAAGCAATACACATTGTAGTCTTCATACCAACATGACAACCGTAGTCATCCTGAGATAGGATGTACTCATTTGGGAATTCGAGCCAGACTGCTTCAAGCACTGCCTAGACCAGGCAGCTTCAGTTTGAGTTGGGTGCCAGTGAGCACCGAAGTACACACGCCTCTCAGGTGTCTGCCTGCAGCATGCGATATACCTCAGAACTGGGGCAAGCTGTGGTCAGGGCTGAATGAAATTGTTGTATAAGGTACTGTATGTTTCATTTCCTCCTCGAACTGAGGACCTTCTGACGTACAAGACATTAATGGGTGACCGTTCTTTTCAGTCAACACTAACCTCTCTTCCTAAATAAAGTAGTCAATGGCTTTCTACGGCTCGACATAGTCACATACATTATGAGAGACAATCTTACCTTAGGACTTGAAGGAAGCGCATAAGATTTGCGCTGCGACATTTGCTCACTGAAATATTTGTTCTCATAATCCCCCTCTAGCATAGCTCCGAGAACTTTTCTGCATACGCGCGTGTAGCCACATAATGCGAGCAGAGCTAGAACAGGTTGACCTCCAGGAATGCATGGCAATTTAGATATTCGTCTAATGATGCTTTGGGACTTTCAGATGAACCCATTATAATAATGTCCGCACCTGTCTGTTATACTCAATGGACGCAGTGCCAATAAAGAAATCCCAGCCTGCAGTTTCACTTGCAAAGAAAACGGCCAAGTCTAAATACTGTAGACAACGTCATTGCCAGTTTGCATACACGATGGTTACATATCAGAATTCGAGATATTCTGCAAAGAAAGACTAAAAATGTTTGAATCAGCTAGATTTCTTAGGAACAATCAGACATACTCGATTAATGATGTTTGATGAGCCTTTCTTCTAAGCGTTCCTGTATATCGTAGACCCTGTAGCTCAAAACAGAGCTGCTATTTATGGTTTATTAATCACTTACACTTTCTGGTACGCATATAGGTAACATAATCAAGTGGAACACGCTTTTGCTTCTCATTCTGTTTTAATTACGCCATACTTGTAAAGCGTATATGGTCAATCTAATGGCGGTACCAAGCATTACCCCTCTTCATTACTCAGCAACAACCTTATTTACATTCGAAAGAGAATGTGTCACGAGTCCCATGCAAATTGCTGCCTTTTAATTAAATGGAACTGATGTGAAACGGCCCTCTAACATTTCTCTTGAGGGAGAAGTTTGTACACATAAAAGCACCGACGATCCCTCAAAATGCAATCTTAAGGATCCAGGATATCAAGCAATGACTGTATGATACAAAGCTTTACGTTACTGGTAAATTGGTTCTGTGTAAATCTTCAATAATCAGGTGAAAAAACACACAATTTTAAATGTCTCGAAGATACTCTTATTTTCGAATATCATCTCCATACATTGTAGGGACCACCTTCATCCTTATATCCTTGCATTCAATTCTTGAAGCGTAACCGAACGCCGGAAAATACTCCAAAAACTGCTGTATAAATCGAAGAACTCAAGAGAAGTACAAATTCATATTTACTCACTTATCTGTTTTATGTTTATTTCCTAGGAAAGGGTTTGAACTTCGCAAAAATGTTTGGCTGTTGATGTTTCTGGATCTAATATAAGCCCTGATGAGATACTGTAGTTTTCCGTACCACAAGTTTGTGGATCTATACCATGTTACACTGTTTAGATTTGGCCGGAAAAACCGTGGCAAAATGTGCAGAGCGGTCAATTTAAAGACTAATACATTTACATACATTTAAGCAGAGAGATGAATATCTATAATGATTGGAATGGATGCTCTTGTCATTCTGAAGATCTTGAACAATGCAATTCAGAAGTTGTCATCACTTTTCTTCTTTCTTATTCAAAAGTTTCAGAGAACATTGTCAAAGAGCAGACGTTTGGCAACCGTGGGCTTACCGCTGCAGGGACATTGCTAAATATCACACTAATTGGTAGCATTACTCTTTTCCAAAGTTGAATGGGCACTTCGTCGCCGAAAACAGGCCACGAGAAAGCATTATATGATTGGACCATCATTCCCGCAACTTTTATTATAATCCTGCGTTTTTAGGGTTATTTATTGGTTTACATGGAATGATATTTCTCATAAGTTTGTTTTCTGCTATTAATGCACTACTTCTATTTATTAAGCCAACGTCTCAATCATTTCGCCAACTGATAAAACTAATCTGTCCAAGTCAGCATCTAGTCACGTTGACGAAATTCTTGATTCGAATTATTACTTCCGCTACTTCTCGTTTGCCTTGATTGCTTAGATTTTAGAGGGTGATTGCTGTGACAATGAATGTCAAACAATACTATTGTGAGTTTGTGGGTTCGTAGAATTAAATGTCCAGGTTGCAGAAATTCAAAATACTCTTTAGTTCCGTAGAAGTACATTTTGGTCAACCCTTACAGTAGCAGAATTACGTTCACAAATACAATCGAGAAGGTAGTCGACCACAAACAAATAGTTCACTTTAAAACACAGTTGCAGTCACACGAATCAGTTCCGATTACCACCCTCTTGACGAGTCGCAGCTTCCTTATATATCTCTACGCATATTTCTAGACATTTCTGGAATGTTCTGTAACAAACAAGAAATCGAAAATTCCAGTCAGCTATCTGTCTCTTTATCTGTTTCGGCAAGCTTTTATCTCCGCGCTGCCCTATCTTTCTCTTTGTGCGCTTTGGCCGCGCCTCCTCGCAGCAATGCGGTTGGCCACACTATAATAGTTACAAATGAAAACCACCATGAAATAAGGTCCTTCTCGAATATATGACAATTTTCGCATATGCCAGTAGCAACAACGAGTACACTGTTGATAGGTCTATGGAACTATATCAGTGTGCCTGCATGTTAAATAACTTTGCGGAACTTTCGGTTTTTATTAACTAGAATACGCAAAAGGGCCCACAACTAGAATACCAATGTTCGTCTCTTGTTACCATATTATGAAATGTTCTGTAGGTTTTCAGATGTAAGATAAAATATATTTATATAGTGAATGAACGTTCGTATTTTAAGAAATATATAAAATCAAATTATTCCCGAGTTCCAGGCACCGCTGAATATTGCAACTTTGGGCGTTTAATCTGGATTCTTCAGTTCTGAGAGTGGTTTCCCTAGATCTACGGAAAAACATTTTACAATTTTCTGATTTATTTAATTCTAGAAATTTCAGTTTTCTAGCAGACAATATTTTGCGTTAAATATTTATTTACATGTGATGTTGAAATTAAACAAGTCCAGTGATTTTAAATACCGCAAACAGAAAAATAAATATATTAACGGTTCATCTAAGGACTTAAAACACATTAAGCAAAATCGCTATTCTATCTAGCAATTTATAATCTTCAAATGGATAAAAATTATTTTAACAAAAATTCACAAAACAAACAAAAAGACCTAACTTTTATTTGAACTCGCAATAAAATATATGACAATGCAAATAAAGAACTAATCCTTCAATGATACAAACTGTGTATATCATGGCATTCAAAGCGTAGGTGTTACTCCTTAACACTAAGGAAAATTAGGATATACATATAAAACACCCAAGTGATAAACTATGGCGAAACAAGACACTTAAAGAAGGCAAATGTAAATAGTTGCAGTTCTTTGATATAGTTAACCAGGTTTGCAACATATCTGTATGTGATTTAGAATGACAATAAAGTTCATAAAACATAATTTTTCTCTGAAATAAGCGTTCAGAGACCAAAGTTGTATTACAAGTTTTTGTTTATCTCGGTACATATGTATCTCAGTACATCTCCTAAGCGTATGGCATAACTAAATTTACCCTTAAATCAAGAAACTAGAGATCTCTCTTAAAGTGATCCGATGATTACTGAGCATTACTGAAAACTCAGATAACTTAGGCTTCAAGGAACTGCGCCTCAGAAGAGCGTTTAATGTCAGTTCGTTGCAGTTGCAAGAAAAACTAGAAGCCTGGCCATAATTACTGTGTCTTCTCTGGATCCTTGTTAGAGCTTTGTACAGTAAGCCTCTCCAACCAACACCCGCACTTTACTACTCGAGAAACAGCTGCCACAGACTTCCAAGTGTGTCAGCCATGTTGCTTTCATATTGCACTTAAAAATACACGCAAAGTAACAAGAAAAAACAACAGCATTTACAACCACGATTGTAATTTGTCTTTTATTACAGGACGACTTCTGAATAGAATATCAATACTTCGATCAATTCAATTTCTCAGTCTGTGGCTTTCTATTTCTTTATTTCGTACCTCCTAACGCCTATTCTTATTGTATATGGCACCACAGGTTGTGGACACTGATGATATATAAATTAATAATTAAAAGAAAAAAAATTGGGAGGGAAACATTCTAGGTAAAATTTAGGAGTACCTCCTCGGCATTTGTCAATTGTAGATCTTATCTCACCTGAAAGTAAATACACGTATTTTATGTATTCTTATGTTGTTTACTCCAGCACAACTGTTCACTCTTCCACAGTAAATGCTTCACTCTGCATTCACAGAACTGCAATTCTAGCCATTCGGACATTCAGCAGAGCTAGCATGCTGATTTGAAAAAGTAAATGTATCGATTATACCTGGAAGAAATCGCGAAAGAAAGAAACCCCGTAGGAGGAGACTGTGGCATTATGCTATTCGATTGCTTTCCAAAAAGGTGTACTCTGGCAATTACGAGTACTTGATAACTGTAATGATAATATTTTTAAAACCAAATTTCACACAAACATTGAATTGCACTCCAAGATTTGTGCAATATTGACACATTTGCTTTATTTTCCCTCTTACTGCAGTTTAAAAAGACATTAAACTGAATTATTAAACAGATAAATTAATTTGGCAAACTTCAGGTAGCGTTAGAAGAACGCACTTCAAATATTTCCTATTTACATAAGCTAACGAAGACACCTTTTTATGTCCCTATTCATTAAGAAAATTTCGAAATACTGTTATACTAACAAATTTTACAAATGGCACTAAGTTATTTCTGCTGTAAAACCAAAGCGCCTCACATTCGGCAACACACACGTTTATATTTTTGTTACGTTTGATTAATTCAGAAAGTTTAACATGACTTTGGTCTGTAGAGAAGATAGCTGGTAGAGAAGTGAAAATGAGCTTAAAGACCAAATAACGGACTTGCGTTTGGCTTTTCAGGGTAACCAAAGAGACAAAATAATTCTAATTACCCTATTCGGCCTCAAATGTTCAGTAAGCAGAAACGACACCCGTTACACAACAAAAGTGACTTGTATTATTCTGGTTTATCCCTCATTTGTTCCGAATGGTGCTCATCATTTAACCGGAGGTAGTATTGTTACCTATTTTAACGTTTTCAACAGAAATCAATATACTATAATGTAATTCATAGCACAGGAGATATATTCAAGTGTTCTCGCCCAATAGCACGTGTGATTCGCATATTACATTATTCAATCCTATGGGAATATTCCATGCCAGCAGCTATGCAGTTCTGTATCCTGCTTCCTGCTAAACAGTGTTTCGGTCTAAAAGCTGAACACTCCAACTTCTTCTGCTAAATAATTCAAATCCTTCACATGTTCCGAAAGCACCCGAAACGCATTCACGGTTAAATATTTGGCAATTGTACAGGACCTAAAATTAACCGTTTAACGGCTTCTTTTACAGGAGTGTAACACATGAAGTAACGGTTACCTGACTTTAATTAAAGATAAATATTGTATTTAAAAAAAAAAACCTTTACAAAACTGAAGCTTACCTTCTTTCTCCTTATAATAATCATATTCATTATTTAAGCATTTTTATATATTTTTCCAAGCTTTATATGTATTGTATTGCAGTGGGCTGCACAATTTCAACAAAGGACGAGAAATGTTTGTAAAGAAATTTACAACTCCTGTCTTCTCCAATTTTATTGATCATCTGTTTTATTCAGATGATTGAAGGAATTCTAGTCGAGCTTTATTAACCACATCTATTCGTTCAGTTGATCATTTTGCACTACTTTCTCCTATTTTTTCGTTTACTACTCTGTCATTATATACTCTCTTTCATTGGCGGCATATCTCCACAGCTTTCAAATTTTGAACACTCAAAGCTTAACACCTCTTATCTCACAATTAACAAACTTTTTATCACACAGTTCATTTTAAACAATCTCAGATTGCAAAATAACATCTTGTTTCCACTGGCGATTATAGAATATTGAAAGCATATGCTGAGGCCCTGCAACTTTGGATAGAAGCCCTGTGCCCCACTTGTGCAGCTGGGATAGCCTAACGGTCGTTATTTTCTGGATTACCCTTTTATATACACATTGTAAATGTGCCTTCGCGTTCAAGTCTATGCCGCCATTTTTAAGTGAATATACCGTTACCTAACAATATAATCCGTGAGGCACCATCTAATGATGCAAGTATGGTTGCGGATTTCTATCAGCATCGGCAATTGAATTGTTGTTTACTGTCAAGGGAGCTTGTTAAGAGTATTTGCTACAGAGTCTGCTCCCTAGGGAATATTTTCAGTCTTTACAAGACTGTACCATGATGGTCTCC
Organism: Mantis religiosa; assembly: GCA_030765055.1. NCBI lineage: Eukaryota > Metazoa > Arthropoda > Insecta > Mantodea > Mantidae > Mantis > Mantis religiosa. The sequence continues at coordinate 135,977,829 of CM060950.1, forward strand.
GTCGAACTTGTCTGCAGCATACAGGAACAGTCTTCTGATCTGTGAGTAAGATGCAGCTTTGGTATAGGGAAATATGATAATGCAGCACTGTGCCTGTATGTTGAAATGGTATTTTTGAACCGGAATGCTAAACGATATAAATCGCTTTATTGATGACTTTCTGGGAGATACTCGGAGTTCCAAGACACCTCTTACAAACCTAAGATAAATGCTAAAATGTAACGACAATAATTATTTTAGAGTTCTTTACTATGGTAATACGTACATAAATGACACAGAGATATGCACCTTTATGATGTAAATATTCATTAGTTGTAGGTATATTAATGTGTGTTCTTCTAAGTGGCTATTTTTTATTTCTTTTTTCTCTATCTTTTCCCCCCTGATATGTGTGTCCTGAATTTTTAAAACTTTATCGACGACTAAAGCGCTGCACTAATATTGGCTTTCAACTTGGATAGAAGCACTATACCGAGCTGTGCAGCGGGGATATGCAAACGGTCGTTACTTTCTGGATTATCCTCGTATGTACACCATGTATAAATTTGCCTTCACTTTTAAATCTACGACCTCCACGTTTACCTAGCAATACATATACGCGAAGCGCCATCTAATGGTGTATCGCTGTGGATTTCTATGAGCATTGGCACCTGAATTGTTGGTTGCTGTACTTTTATTTGAATGATGTTAAGGACCCCGCTCGTGTCCAAATTTAACCCTTGTTTCTCGTCGCCTTCTTATATTCTTTGATTTATTCCTTCTTCCAGGTGGTTTTCAAAAGTAAAACAGGCGAATGTGCGCTTAAATGTGGAAATTCTCCTCCGCTCTCTGATTACCATATCGCATATTGCGCTGAAATATACACTTTGGCAATTACCAAACATGTTTTAATAAAGTTTGGCTTAATATAATTTCATCTTCACATTCCTAACCGCCGTAGGTATATGCTGCTACATATATTTGGAACCATTAAAGCAAACGTACTCACAAAAACCAACATAAATTCATCGAAATACAGTAACATGACTTTCGCCTGCTTAGCAAAAGTAAACCTATTTTGCTAAATCTTGCTTTTAAAAAAAGCTGTTCCAATGGGGTTTTAGAGCTCCTCTTAGTCATCTCTTCACGCCGGAATTGAGAATGAGGGTCGGTTTCATCAATTTGACTTCATCCGCATCGGCCTTTGTTAAGTTTCCTTCACGTTCCCCCTTCACAGTACGCGGACCAACCTCTTCATTCAGTTAACAATACCAATTAAATTCTACGCTTCTGCAGCCTTCCCTATTGCTTGTTCAATAATAACAGATTTTTCCAAACACTTCACATTTCCCCATCATACATTAATTCAAACAAACGCACAAGCACACTCACATACAAGGGGGGGGGGGGACACATCCAATGAAACATGCCCTTCCATTTTAATTCCAAAAGTGCATGCTGTACAATTATTAGTAGTTTGCTTACCTGAAATATCTGGAAGCCATTGTCGAACCTATAATTTCAAACGTTCATGCGCTACCAAATTTCCTTATGCTAAGTATGGATAATAAAGACAATCTGCTTATTGGATCCACTCCTGTTTCTAACACATAGCTATTAATGATTTACAAATATGCGTCAATGTGTGCAGATTCCCTTCTTTACAATTGAGAGAAATAATATAAATGAAACAAGAAACGCATAGTAGATACATTGAGTAGTATTGGATAAAGGTTCATTCTTCTTCTTCGAGTGGCGCTGCAGCTACTTCTGGGCCTTGGACTCCTTCAGCAGGTGCCTCCATTCCTCTTTTTCTCAAGCTTTCCTTCTATATCCTTTTATTCCCAGTATTCGTTGAGCATTTCTCTGTATCACATCCCCCCAGCTCACTCTCGGTCTTCCTACTGTTCTTGTGTTGTAAACTTTGTCATTAAGAACTCTTTTTGGTATTCTTTGTTCTTCCATTCTTAATACATGGCCTGCTCATATTAAAGGATAATGGCTCATTGCCAATGGTTTTGTCTTAAAAATGACGCATCGGATATCTTAATGATGAGTTTCAGTTACATCAATTAATTTTATCTAGAATTTTATACACTGAACTATAACCTGGTCAAAGCACACTCAATTTATTTAACAAGATAATCAAGAGCACTGTACCTCTTGAGGGTTTTGAGCTAGAACATTCCTTCTGTATAATTAAGAAGCCTTTATGTCTGTTGTTCTTTTTTTTGTGCCTTCATTCTGTGATTCGTTATGCCCTGATATCCTTACCTTGCAAAAAAAAAAAAAAAAAAAAAAAAAGACAACTGCAAAACTTTTAAGTAATAAATTAGGGAGTGAACATCCTAGTACCATTTTATTACTTTAGTTTACAGTCGTATTAACATATATTTACGATTTAACTATGTTTACTTGGCAAAGAAAACAACTAAATTGATTTCCGAGAAGTATACTTATCATCCACAACAGAAATATATCCCATGATGCTAGTAAACAATACAATCCTGTTATTGCTGGTCGAGTACTGTTAAAATATTCAAGGCTTAAGTGAAAGTAAAACAAAGGTGCAATTTTGGGAGATGTTATAATGGATTTTAAAGGTATGTGAATTCTTTGGAATATGAATCCATTCCCAACTGGTAGTAGAAACTGTGTATGAAAATAAAGATAAAGACAATTGTTAATGCAGTTGAGTATTTTAGTAATTTTTAGTTTTGAGTATTTTGAGTAATTTTCCTTGAGCTGTTCTGCAATGTATTTCAGATTCTCCATACTTATATGGTTTTCTTCAACATCACATAGAATGCAAACCTACAAAAATACACAAAACGCTAAATTACTGATTTCAATATTTTAAAAATCCTAAATCTTAATTATGACGAACCATTTGTTCTTACGATGCCATTATTTTATTAGTTAGGGCTAAATTAAACTATTCAGATTGCTTTTGAGTATTTTGAGTAATTTTCCTTGAGCTGTTCTGCAATGCATTTCAGATTCTCCATACTTATATGGTTTTCTTCAACATCACATAGAATGCAAACCTACAAAAATACACAAAACGCTAAATTACTGATTTCAATATTTTAAAAATCCTAAATCTTAATTATGACGAACCATTTGTTCTTACGATGCCATTATTTTATTACTTAGGGCTAAATTAAACTATTCAGATTGCTTTTCAGGTCCTATTATTGCTTTAAGGTATGGCAATATTATACTATTTTGCAGCCAAAATCTGAGATAAGTAGGACTTATTCCCAGGCTTATTCCTGGGATTCGTGAGCTATGTTAATAGGTAAGTTTACAATAACAATATTAAGTCAAGAACCTGCATTAAGTAAAGTATACTGAAAAAGTTAACCTGTAACTGGTTCAGTTAACGTTAATTTATCAAACATTTCCAAACATGAAGGGGGCATGCATTAACAGTGACATCGCCCTAGAAGGTCGCCAACGAAATCGTGAACTTTATTGCATCTCTCCGTTGATGTCATGGAACAGTGTTCAAATATTTATGTTCTTTGCTACGATTTAACAAAATAATAAAATCGTATCTTAAGGGGGGTTCCGAATCCTCTATCTGGACAATGTTAAATTCTGTTACAATAGGACCCGTTATCTCAGCAACCAATCAACCTAGAGGGATGAAACCTTTACTATAAATTATGTATTGTTTCTGCATAGTTTAGACAGCAGGAATTCGGACTAACATGAAAAATGTATATATTATAACTTCAATGTAACTCAAAATGTTGAAATTAAAAAAAAAAATAGTTTGTTTCATTTTTTAGAAAATAATTACTGCAAATATAATTTTTTTTGTCTAAAGTTGGGTATACATATATAGAACATGTGGTAAAAATTGAAGCTTGGTATCCGATACAGAAACTGAGATAATGGGTCAGATATATGAATCAATGTGATTTTCCAGAAATTGCGTTTAAAGTTGGTAGTAGATTTTATCATGCTTTAGTGCATCCCTTCGCCATATGATGGGTTATCTGGGTCTTTCTCTTCTTCAAACATGTCCATAGCATTTTATACATACAACAGATTCACTGACAATTCTTTTCAACAGAGAAACATTCACTATTATGTTTAGAAAATCATGCATTTCTTTATAAAGATCAAAGCATGAGTGTATTTTCTTTTTCGAAGAACTAATGGAACATCATGTTTTAGGCTGGTGATTGGCATTTATTGTTTATAATTACAGTTTTAGATTTGCCAACATTCTTCCTTTTCTTAAAACACTTTTTGGTGTTGTTATAATGGCTGATTTTACCAAAAAGGGAACAATATATATATCCTACTATGTATCCTACAAAACAATATTCAATAGTATAATTCACTAAAAACATAGGAGAAGCATGTAAACAATAAGCATAATAGGGAAATGAAAACAGGTTAGCCAACAGCATAGACTGAGAATAAAAACTGTCCCACCCATCACAAAAAATCCCATTTCGATAGCTCTTACAGAAAATTTGTTACAGCTGTCAAAAGACACACACTTTTATCGAATTTTGACAGAAGCAACACAAGAGAGCAGGCGTAATTAAAGTGGTTTCCAAATCATTACCCTACATATATCATTTTAATCGTAGAAAAATGCAGATTAATGTGAGGCAAAAATATAAAATATGACAATTTTATGATTTTTGGCCATTCCGAACCCCCTTAAATGTGATAGAATATATCTCATGCAAAAATATATAAATAACGGCGGGGAACCTAAATATTTGAATGATCTTTTCTCAACACCAAAATCTTATGATGTCTTTGAAATCAATTATGGGACGACATGTTGATACAAGCAGAGAAACAAACATTCCAAGTTGTTGCGAAATTTATGCAACCAGTTAAGTTTTGGACTAGGCTAAGGTCTTCCTCTCGCACACTAATGTCCATTAATGTATTTAGGCACAGAAAGCTTTGTCATTCAGTGGAAGCTGTTTAAAGGACACAGTTACTCTGAATTGAAGTCCATCTCTCATGAAAGCTGCTATCTTTGTGAGCCCACTAAAAATACTTATTACGAAGAAACGTTTTACAAACCTTCAAAATGTCCAGAAAACACTGTCTTATAAAATCATGTCAAAATGAGTCAAAGGTAAGTAATTCCATAAGGTCGTTTACCGAAGGAATGGTAAGAATATTTTTGAGGCCACAACATTATTGAAAAAACACGCAGGATACAAAAGGAAACCTGGTCGACTGCAAGCGAATGAGATCGATGCTGCAGGAATTCAGATTCATTTGAGATTCATTTACTTGCCATGCCTATGGACAAAATGGTGTTATGGACTCAGATCACATGCAGGTTGCTAAATAATCTGACATATAAATCCTGTTTTCGCTTATTATATATACCATAATGCGCACGGTGGCTTCGCAGTGACATACGAGGCTTCGATTAGGAAGATCCTGAGTTCGATACCTAGTACCGGCCATTCTCACTGGAATTTTTGTGCCTTTCCTCGCCAGATAAGATGAATGCTGGGTTAGTTTCTATTTTACCAGCATTACTTTCTGGCATTTCATTTCATGTTTCAGGTTGGCTTTTATATCTGTGCATATTTTTGTTGGTTGAAAAATTCTTCTAGAGCCTACCAGATAACAGCAGTCTCAGACTGGTTGAGCTCTCTCGGTTCAGCCAGAGGAAAGTCTTCTCTGAGCAGTACTAAGGGGTAATGCGCAAAACATAATACGCGCTGGGTCTAGATGAGAGGTGTTCCCTTCGTTCCCTGGTCATTGACCGTCATACACCATACATAATTATTTCCCATTTAATTGCAACGCTAAACATCTGAAACATCTGAAAGGGCTTAAACACGCACAAACAGGAAGGTTAAAACACATCGAGCTATAAACTCAAGGCGGTTAAGCGCAACAACCACGCGATTAGTTCCATAAAATTGCAGCAATAATTCAAACCACCCATTGCATTCCTAGAATTATTTTATTGATTTCTATTTTAGTGGTACTCATGTTTAATGTTTCCACATTGTGTACTGAAGCACAAGTAATACAATATTAATATTTTAAAACCTGGTGGGACAACTAAAATTAATATTTATGTTGTTCACTTAGCTCGGGTATGCAATGGTGTTAACACATTTATAATGATACGATCTTAGCTGACACTTGGGTTAATCGCATCGGTTCATAACAGCATCAGCTTCGAAACTATACATTTGAGTATAGTTATATAGTATACATCTTAGTACAAGATATTTGGCAATAGGGTACCTATGCTGTGCTTTTCTATCTAAAAAGTTATTTGTTTAATAACTCTTCCAGGTTCTGCTAAAGCATTGCCTTCTCAGCGTTACACAATTGTTTTGTGTTTAAGCTAAATGTAATCAGCAGTGTAGGTTAGTTACAAGAACGTATTATTTTACTACACAAAGTTCAGCTATACAAGAAAGGGTAGCTTGACAATATAGGCGGGTTGTTCGTTTGTACAAATTTGTAAATTGTCCACGTAAGCTTAACTACGAGAGGCCTGATGCACTGGCTACTTCAACTCAGGTAATTGTTAATATGAACTATCTCATCCTTACCTGCACCTTTGTGTCTTTAATTTAGAAAACGTCATGCTGCTTTCGACAAGCTTCCAGTGCCAATTTGTAGCATACAGATTTTCTAAACCATGGGTTGTTGTTTGTACATTTTATGAGTGGTTCACTTATAGCGAGGCACATTAAGACAAATCTATTTATGTAAGTTGAAGTTTTTGTTGTCCAACATCCAATTACAGAATTTCTGCAAATTCCTTAAAGGGAATACAGTTACTTCCGACAGAAGAGCATGGGGACAGCAAAGAGAACGCCAAATGATAAAAAGGACTCTCAAATGTAATTATTCACCGTAAGTTTTTAATGACATTCGGGAGAACAACAAAGAATTTCTTTGATACTTGAGATGAAACAAACATTATATAAAGGAAGAAAAGGGTGAGTGGACTTAAGACGACGATGCATAAAATGCTCACAAGACATACAAATTGGATGCACAATTCCTTTAACATCACTCCACAACGTAAAGAATGCATACTTCTAGAAACAATTTCATCACTGATTTAAAGATATGGCAGCCCAAAATACTACGTGTATATTTCTGAGGCGCAAAACTGAAATATGTTGTCTACCATTATCATCAAATTCACATTCTGTGACACCAGCGAAAATTCAATAATGAGGAGGTGCTGTTCATTTCCGAATTAATGTTATTATTCGGATTTATTTTCTGTGTATTTATTCGAAATGTATTTATTCTGTACATAGTTCTGAAATTATTTCTGTGAAGAAGTCCGTTTTCTTCTATTTAAAATCTGATACTTTTGAATTTATTTTCAATCGTGCAGTGCCTACACGCAAGTGCATGATTTTAACTAGTTCTACTGATAAGAACCTACACCCTCCAAAGAATTACTCAGTCGGTAGAGCACCTGCCTGCAGTGCGATGGGCCCCGGGTTCCATTCCCGGCTGGGAGTGGGGATTTTTTCCCAACCAAGATGATCTTCACCATAGTCTGAGAGTGTGAATGTGTGCGTGATCTAATGATTAAAAAATAAAAATCCAAAGTACCAGCAACTCAATGTCTACGAGGTAACACCATCGCAATATATTCCAAAGGAGAACGGCCGCCGATAGGACTATTGCAGTCAAAGGCGGTGAATAATAATAACAACAATAACAATAATAATAACAATAGCTCCTTCAGCTGTGGTTAACAGTGAAAATTTTAGAAAAACTGGTTCAGCGACTGACGCAGATTAGATATAACAATATTTAATGTACGATTTCATCGGAAAGAAGGCACTATAAGGGGTGCCCGCCTCTGTAGCGTACATGGTAGCCTGTTTGCCTCAAGTTCAAGAGGTCCCGAGTCCGAATCTCGGTCAGGGTGAGTAACCTGGATAAGGTTTTTTCCCGGGTTTTCCCTTATCCTTAAAGACGAATGTCGGGTAACTCGAAGTTCCATGGATCCCGGACTCATTTGAGCATCATTTCACCAATATGACTGAACGTTGGAGGACGTAAATTACAAAAAACAAACACACTATAAGGGTGAATTTACTCTCCCTCTGGTCGCCACTACTCTCAACAGCTAGGTAGACATAGCCAACAAATCCGGTAATTCTGGTTATAGTCACGTGGCAGTCTTATCAGTGCAGTTGCGGTTTGCATGTGCAAAATATGTGAACGACGAATGTTTAATCGGGACTGGGAAAACAAGGTTTTTTCTTCTTTTTTCTTTCACGATAGTAATGCACAGTGTTTGATATGTCCTACTAACATTGGATACATTAAGAGCTTCACCCTAAGGAGGCACTTCAGTGTGGCGAATGCTGGCACGCATAGCAAAGACAATTGTCAGGTGAGGCATGTGAGAAAGCTTTAAAAGATTTAAGACAAAAATATTAAGGTGAGAGCGGCTCACTTACCTCAGAAACGTAGGGCAATAAACCTTTGCATACTAATTACAGAATCGCACATTATATTGCTAAAACACCGAAACCATATTCTGGTGGAGTGTACATTTAAACATGTTTGCAAATCGCAGTAGAGATGCTTTTGAAGCTGTTAGTTTGTCACGAGGTACTATTACTAATAGAGTTGTTGACCAGGGCAAACAAACTTGGATGAACAATTAATAGACAAGTTAAACAAAATTGTTAATAGTTCCCTTCCCATAAACAAAAGCACTGACATTAAAGATACGACACGGCACCACTCGCTTTGCTTGTTAGAGGTGCAGATGCAGAACTATGTGTTATCGAGGAGTGTTTAGACGTTTATTCAAATATCATACGTTTGGAGAAGATGTTTCAAGTTCAAGCTTCAGTGGGAGTAGTGGATCTGCGAAGCTACAGATGAGGTCCAGCAATGGTAGTGACAAATAGTGGCGCCAAAAAAATCTTTCTCAAAATGGATTTTCTTCTCGTAGCTTTGTAGCCATGAACTGCACTATTCACAGAGAAGCAGTCTGTGCTAAATCAGCTAGTATGAATAAAGTTATGTTTTACAGTGTTAAAACTAAATATAATGAGAGCTTATACACTGCGGTACAGTTTCAAGAATTTTTGACAATCTCATGCTCCCAATATTTGGACTTATCATACTACTGCCAAGTAAAATGGTAAAGCAGAGGGAAAATGTTACAAGGAATATGGAAATAAATTAACATTTTCTAACAACTAAAAAGACTGCAGTTTCAGTACTTAAATGTTACATACTTATTTGTCACTTGGCTTTTCTAATCGATTTAACTGTTCACTTCTACGAACTTAACTTTACAAGGTAAACACAGCACATTTCTACAGTTAACGAATTGTGTCAAAGCACACACAAAGAAATTAAAAAATGTGCCAAAGACAAATAGAAAAGAACAAACTACACCCTTTTCATCTTTAAAATCGGTTAAGAAGAATGCACTGCATAATACGAAATAAAAATACGTTACTGTATGAAGGAGTTACTTGAGTTATTTTAGCCAGTTTATAGACGTGCACGCTTTAAGACCACGGCCATAAACTTTACGAAAATAAATTTACATATAATGCTTTGGAGCCCAAGATGAACTGCAGTTGGAACCACCTATAATGAACCTTAAAATCAACAAACCACTGCGCAGTTCAGGAAAACAATGGTTTGGATTTATACAAATCACTACCGAAAACATTTACCAAGCAGAAGATAATTATTGCAAACAAATTACTGGCCAAGTGGTTATACTTAACAATGTGAACAACTGTTTAGCACACTGACACTGAACAAGAGCCTGCTACGCATGTAGCTTTTGCGGATTAACCTCTTGAATGTCTTCTACGTTTAAGTTCATCTAGTTTGCACCATACATTGAAAACTAATATTTATAAAGAAACCAGCAAGTATACCAATAGTGGATATTAAGGGAGTACCATTATGTCTACGGCACTAATCTTTGTTTCAAATAACCTTGTCCCACTGACATTTATCTCACCGCGTACCTCTGCCTTCCCCTTTCCCCTTAATTGGCTAATGCTTTTGGTGCCGTAGGCATTGCTTTCCTACCACGTGGAAACCTGTAGTAAAAACCATAATAATTACCAGGAAGATAGATAAAATCATGCAAATAAAGATGTGAAGGTATGCAAAAATACAAGTATATAATAGAAACACAACTCACACGTTGAATGGTAATGCATGACAAATCCAGTTCACAGCAACGTCCAAAAGTAATAGGTATTAACAACTATGTCACGACTACCAATAAACGCACGTGCAATCGTCAGTCATTCCGAGAGGTATGTTTGAAACAAAGGATCCTTCTCTTTATTTCGTGTTAAGAATTAACATGCACTCTAGATAAATTAACTCTGTTACGTAATGCAGTTAATTCACACGGTTATGAAAATATAAATTTGACGATTTTGTTCTAACATATTAAGATATATCATGTTAAATAACGAACTCATTTTTACCGCAAAACAGCAGCCAATGAGAGGTGATTAGTTCACGTGAGCGTTAAGAGATATGGAGCAATATTTTTTGAAGCAATGTACGTTGTAAACAATGTCAATACATTTTTAGATAAAATGTGAGGCTTATTTTTAAGAATGCAGTATATAAACAAACTCAGCATAACTCAGCAGCATAAGTAGCACAATTAGCACTACAAACTATTGTATAACAAATAAAAACGAAGACAATAAACATGTTAATGCTAAGCAACTTCTGTTCTCAGCTTAAGGTTTGGCTAGAGTCATTAATGTGACGACAGAGCGGTTTCTTACACAATACCAATATTATTATCGCTACTTCCGTCACTCATACTTAATGTCATTAACCTTTTTTGTGGTTTCCTATTCAACTCTTGTGTTTAAAAAATGTACATTTGATTATTTGATTGTCGGAAAAGACGTCTCATACAAAACGAATTATCGCGTCTGTGGCGCCCGTCACTGCCAGGTAGAAGAAAAGGGGAAGTGATGCTTGTAAGGATAAATGTGTGTGTGTGTGTGCGCGTGCGTGCGTGCGTGTGTGGGGCTTGTAGGGATAAAGTATTTCACACTTCGGGTGCTCATTTTGCCGGTTGTGGTGTCTAACGTAAAAGAATAACGAATTACTACACACATCTATCCAAAATTAATCTTAATTCTTAATTCCTCTTTTGTCCGCTTGAAGAACTATGCTGCTGTAACTCTATCCTAAGAGCACAATGTGGCCCGATCCAAAAATCTCCCATCATCAAGGCGCAGTCAGGGAGTCGCTATTTTGAGTACACGTCGTGTGCAGACTTCACTAGCTCTAGATAGTGAACACATGTACCTTATCAGGGATGACGGCACTACGGTGTAACCTAAAAATGCGTTCACACAAGATTTAACAAAAGCAAAAACACGGAAAGAACATTTTGCTTGGAAGCTAAACACGGTCACAATATATTTACTTAGATATGCTTGTTTAACTCCTAAGATTTCTGATAATTAATATCCTATATTTGGACCAGAGAATCCCGAGACAGGACTTATTGCAACGCTTCCTCTCGTATAGCAGTTTTATTACATTAATTTCACCTGAGAATTTATGACAGAGCGGGAGATTTTCACTATTTAACCCGGCTAAATTCTAGAATATTATAAACAGCGGCCCATGAAATTCACTATGATAACTTGGCGATAAGCGGGTCCGCCGTCAGCGCCGACCATTCCCAGGAATCTACTGTAATTCTCTTGACTTCTCGTACGATAGCGTCTGTCATCTTACAAAATGAGGGCCTTTCTACAACATATTGTTTAAATTTCCGCATGATAGACGTCGCATGCTGGCAAATCGGGGCATTGGCGGGTCATAGTTCTCTGCTAATAAACTTGAACTGGTATACGTCTTTATCAAATTATAGTGCATGGATAGTTGCTGAATTCTGCAGTAAATAATCACTATGACACTCGATATCAGTTTAGTGTTCCAACAAATGGGTTGTGTATTTCAGTTTTGTCAAGTACTATACATTGAATCTCGCTACAGGTCGAGCAAAATTCCGCTATGCTCTGCTACAAAAATATATATATAAAAATTAACAACAAACCTTTCTCTTTGAGGTGGCAAGATGACCAAGACGACGGATTAATGATGATTATTATGATCCTGTTTTTGTTCAATGAGGGTGTTAATATACCTAATAAATTAATAACTATCGCTACAAATAAGTGAAGGGGCATCTGCACTGGGTGCCTAAAATGGTTTAAGATTCATCACTGTCAGAAGATTCTATGTCACTGTAGCACTTCTTGAAAAATTGTACATGGATTTTCCAAATTTATTTACAAGTCCATCAGTTATTGGGTATGAGATACAGCGTTTGTTTTGAATGTTAATTTTTTACTCTTAGGAGGTCAGTCAGTGTTAAGGCTTAAGTTTATTCCTTTTTTTTTAAATTTAATGTCAGCCATATTTCCCCATCAGCGTTTCTATTTGGCAACACAATAGATCAGAGAATTTTGAAATATTCGAGAAGACATACTTCCCTTCAAAGCGTATTTCTCCTACTTGACACTAGAACACAAGGTTACTGTTTGATTCGGTTAGCGTTTCTGTAATATATAGTTAGTGACATAAACGCAACGTACTATAACGTACTATTCACTTGACAAGTTCTAAGTATAAGTTGCAATAAAGCCTGAGGCCCTGATGGTAGCGAGCGTTGTATCATGCTACAACAAGCTTATCGTAGCTTGTATAAACATGTTAATAACTTGACACCTATTGAGTGATGGTTCATACTGTCAGGCCTGGTGCTTGACGTAAATAAATAGATAACATGAGATACCATCCACATGAGAGATTCCACAACCCGATTTCCCTTATATTATGGTATTGACTTTTAGGATAAGTTTGATTTTAAAAAATTGACCAAAGTCGCTACATTTTCCACACTTGTTTTGGCATTTCTCCGCTATGTCTCCCGAATGCTCAAATGTCGTTACGGGTAGCGGAATTCCGCTACGGTTGCCATCACTGATGTATTTGTGTCCTGCATCTTTAATCGCTGATTGGGTAGTTGCAAGTATCAATTTACAATTTATGAGTCACACAACTTTAAATTCAATGAATTAAATGGCCATTTCAATAAATAATCATTTACACCAAACCGGTTTTTGCAACCTTGAGGGTATATTGTACCTACTGGCGCCCTTAAAAGGTGCCACTTGGGCTTGTGGCTTGTTCGTTAAAGTGACGGATATCACTGGCCAGAATTTCAGTATCGGAGATTTAATAAGAGTCGTTTTCTTACAGCGATTCTGCTATTTGCTAATGAATGGGATGAGCCAATTTAAGATGTATTTTAATTGGCCAGGACTTTGCAAAACTAGGGTGAAACACTTGCTTCGCATATTTACGTCTCTTTTTAAAGGAAAGTGGATAAAGAAACCTGAATCGTTTAAATGTATTAGCTTCGAAACTGTTTTTTTTTTTTTTCATTACAGTGAAACAACTTTCTAACGTTATTAATTAAGATTTTTAAATTCATTTCATCACACAACTTTTTGTTACCGACACGCTTTTACTTTGTGTCTAAGAAATCACTATTCTGGCGGTTCTGCGACTTTAATTTCATCAATCAATAGAGGGACTATGAGCAACATATAATGCAAAGTAATTAAGTATTTTCCTGTATGATCGCTTAAAGCCTCGTGGATTTCTGCACGCATGCACTGCAAGTTATCTAAAACTCTTCTATTCAGTATAACGCAGTGTATTCTGCTAGTTGAACTATCGATTTATTTAGCAATAAAGATACAGAAGTGAGCAACTTTGAAACTTGCTTGCAGGCGTGTTATGCTTCACAACAGTGATTTATATGAAGGCCACCCAATAGTATTACCCACTATTTTTACTTTCTCTTGCACTTACCTACAACATGTGAGAGAAAAATTTATATTATACCCAAAAATTACATGTCAAGTTTTTACCGAACATACCGGTTTTGAGGTTTCCTGAATCCAAAAAAGGACATTTTTGCAAAACGGTTGTTATGTGTGTCTATAACCAGAGTAATTAAAAAACGAAACATTAGAAAAATGCCACATTTTATATTTCACCTCAGCATCTTCCGAGTATGCTACACGAAGATTACCAAGTAAATTCCCAACTCATACTACCCTTTACATGGAATATTGTTCCAGATGTTTTATTTTGTTAAAAATAAATTACGATTTTGATTAAATCTCATATTTAAGACATTTATATGGAAAAATGTGTATCTTTTGGGAACAGCCTGTGTAGTCCTTTTCATTCCAAATGAGTTTTTGACGATTCTGTTAGAAGGTAAACCATAAAAAATAGACAAATGCATACGGCATAAAAATAAATAAATAAGTAAATAAATATATAATTAAATAAAAAAATAAAATAGAAAATAAAGATCTTTGAAAAACACAATATAAGTATTACAAACAATATTTTGTGGCGAGCTATCCATTGTTATTGGTTTGAGCTTTTCAATTCTTTGTCATAAGGTCAGTATATAGCTAGAGCCAGTGCTTGAACATTTCACTATCGGTATTCCAGACTGAAAAATTCAATGTCATAGCCCAGATTAGAATCACAGATCTCCCACTCTCCGTTCGGTTGCTCTAAACCACTGAGCTACTGTGGCCAACATGCCGACATGACATTAAATTCTCCAACTGACTCATACGTTTCCCGGTAAACCACAAAGGTTCTCATATACAATGAGACACGGACCATTTGTGGCGACTTACTATGCTGTAAGTACTTAAGTCGTAAAGTTCATAGTTAAACCACTTTGTTTCTTACGTAAATTTACCTAAATTTACCTAAATTTTAATAGGTAAATTTACCTAAAAACATTGTGATTTAACTATGAAGCCTCGGACTTCGTACTTACAGCTTAGTATGTCGCCATAAAAGGTGCGTGTCTCATTGTATATGAGAACCCCTAGTGGTCTACCGGGAAACATATGAGTCAGTTGGAGAATTTAATGTCATGTCGGCATGTTGGCCACAGTAGCTCAGTGGTTTACGGCAACCGAACGGAGAGCGGGATATCCGTGGTTCAAATTCCGGCTATGGCATTGAATGTTTCAGGCTAGTTCTACTCATCCAAACGTTAGCCTACACACGGCTAGTGTGGAAGAAATGATTATTTCTATTGGTATTCACTTTGATATACGTAACGAAATGTTTCATTCAACTACATATTTATGCAAGCGGCTACAGCATTTAACTTTACACATAACTAGCAGAAAAATAAACTTTTATAAATTTAGTTTATAGAAACCGAACTGAAATGTTACTTCACATTAGCCGTGTGTTCAACGAGGTTGGAAGCGATAATAAGACTGACAATTCAATACCGTAAAGCGATTTTAAACACGGATCTTCCGTCTCTGTTCGGTTGCTCTAACCACTGAGCTACTAACCACTCGATGGTAACACGACGACACGACATTAAATTCTCCATCCGAAGAAGTCAAGATTCCCGAAAAATTGCCAGAGCCATGGTTCCTAATTGCTTGATTTTATTAGTCATTTTAGAACACACAATTTAGAACCCAAATAAGTTATTAATTTGGTAGATATGTATACTTTAAGTTTTTATATTGTAAACTGGTCTTATCATTTACTGGTGTGAAATAAAATCAATTACTTTATTGCTCACAGTAAATAAGTGTTGTATTGACTTCTTTCTAACAACAAATAACATTCGGATGAAAATTTGGCCTCCAAATTTGCGCCCAGCTTCTAGAAAGAAGAGTAAAAAAGAGAAAAAAAAACTTCTTAAGACGATTCTGAGTTATTTCGAAAATAGCTTGTGCCTCTCTTATTTGTGAAGAACAAGAAGAAATGGCTAGATCAGCATCTCAATCAGCGATCATTCACAATTTATAACTCTGCATGTTTATTACACAAACAGTTAGTCTTGCAGAATTTAAGGTGACACCCATATGCAAACAATAATTCTACGTCATTAGGCTCCGGTTGTTGAATATTAAATACAGTACAATCTATAATGAGTTATATTTAGATAATATTACTTATTTTATGTACATTTATTACTTAATTATGCCTTATTTACGAGAATTTTACTTCAGTATCCTTATGCGCAAGGACCGGACACCTTGCAGTTTCCAATAAATCCTCTCTCCGACTAAAGGTTTGCTTTTCCAACGGGGATATTCCCATTCTTCCAATGCTATCCTCGAGTACGTTATTTATACATGTCTAGCGACCTGGAAAAAAGTATTCCTGGACTCTGGATCGGAACAAATCATGAACTCATTTAGGATTCGGTTACATCGTGAATCTTTTAGCAGGTTAAATGCTTCTACAAGAATGAAACCGACTGTTATATGTCGGGAGAATCAATGAGAGAAGAGTTACGTGGATCACTACTGCGGTAATACATGCTTAAAGACGACCTGAGCATTGCATGTTTTCATTTCACCTACTCAGGGTCTTGAATGGCTGCTCGGAAAAGTGAGTTATCAATAATAATAATAATAATAATAATAATAATAATAATAATAATAATAATAATAATAATAATAATAATAATAATAATAATAATAATAATAATAATAATAATAATAATAATAACAATAACAATAACAATAACAATAACAATAACAATAACAATAACAATAACAATAACAATAACAATAACAATAACAATAACAATAACAATAACAATAACAATAACAATAACAATAACAATAACAATAACAATAACAATAACAATAATAATAATAATAATAATAATAATAATAATAATAATAATAATAATAATAATAATAATAATAATAATAATAATAATAATAATAATAATAATAATAATAATAATAATAATAATAATAATAATAATAATAATAATAATAATAATAATAATAATAATAATAATAATAATAATAATAATAATAATAATAATAATAATAATAATAATAATAATAAAGAAATCAACAGCAAATATATTTTACAAACCTCCATCTACTGCAGAAACTGTAATACATGTTCTTTGAGTTCGGCTGACCTATGAGATATAACGCATTAAATTTTATAACAGTTTATTAAAAACATGCCTATTTACCTTGTTATAGCAAAATTAGGATCAAACTTCCATTTATAAGAGCTATACGGCGTTATTTTACTGTAATACTATTTAATCACAGAACTCACTGGACCAAAAAATTTGTGTAATGTATAATTCATTCTCTATGATTGACGGAAACTTCGATGATTTTTCACTGCATACTGAGTTTGAAATTTAATAACATTAAGACTCTATAGGCTTTGTGAATATAATGGACGTTAGATGTGATAAGTCAGACTAGCTGTCCAGAATTAACAAGTCTTTACACCGGGTACTAAAACTTGCTTGCTTAAAAGGCAGATAACACAAGGCAACTACAACTGTCTTCCTGGTAAACCTTTATAATGAATTTCAAAGCCACTCTTCCGCGAAATGAAAGTGTACATGAGTATTATTTGGCTCAGTGGGTGCAATCTGTGCTTGTGGGCTTGGCTCAGGCAGCCTTACACAGACAGCTCTTTTTCCAACCCGAAAAGATAGTAAAAGTTGTGCATACCGTGTCGAGGAAGCTACATGAGGGGAAGGGGGCCACAAAATGTTCAGTTGGAAGGATTATCCCAATTTTCAATGAACTACAGCACTTTCGTTTTCTAAATTTAAGTTTACATTTTGTTAATGTTACCTACTATGGAAACTAATGAATGTAAATATGTTGTGTTTATTTTCAAATGCACATTAATACACTACTTTCCTGGTCTGCAACTGCTTGTTCAACAAGCAGAATTGAAGCAAAATGTGTAAGATGAAGAAAGAAAAAGTGCTCCGCTTATTTTTAAGTCCTCGTTGGAAAACAATGCACATGCTCAAATGCTATTACTCACATCTGTATTGAAATGTTTCTTAACATGATGTCACTGTAATGCATTCTTAAGGATTCCATGGTGTCCTGCAGGAGGAGCATATCATTCTTATTAACATTATAATGGAAGTATAAATATCATATGTGCTTTTGCCAACTTTTCAACTATAACTTCATTAATGTGATTTTGTTCAGTTCTCACTGTCTCGGCTTCTTAAGTAATTCTGACTGAAGTAGTGGCATATTGAACTACAACCAAAGAGGCCTCTTCTTATAAATGCGTTACTCCCTGGAAGAGTCGAACACAATATCTTGCGAATCTGTTTCAGTAGCACTATTACCGCATATTTCAACTGATGACACGAACACGCCAGTAGAACGACCTTTATCTCGCAGCACAAACGAATTCACCAACTCGTTTACTGCCGAGCGCGCTCACTTATGTAGAAGCTGGATATTTCCAGACAGTTCTAGAGTATTCGGAAGGACAGAAGGGAAACTTAGAGATGACTTTCATACGCTTCTGGTGCTTCGAGACACTGGTTGCCGCTTTTGCAACGGTCGGAGTTCTGCGCTATCCAATTCATAGCTCAAGCCATAGTTGCATCACAATACTACGGTTGGGGATATTGCTCTAGATCCTGGTAGATGATGCAAACACGAAGGGCATCAGCAGCTTAAAACGGCTACAGGCAAATTATAACTTATTCATCCAAACTATACGAACATACTTCTAATAGTCTGCAACTTGGCTGACAGTCAAAGTGTTTAATTATAATACAATTATCAGATGTCTTTGCTCCAACATCCCAGAAGTTGCAATTGGAGATGTCAAGAATGACTGCGCATCTCTTACGGTGTTTGATTACACTAAGACTAAATAAACTTATAAACATTGGGTAAACTAATTATAACAGAAAACAATTGCCGGGCATCTAACGATAAATGAATATGGATGGAAAGAAAGGGCCGTAAGTCAACATTCAATCTCATTTTAAAAAGGAGTAGGCATTGAGTCCCCTTCCTTTTGAACAAAATAAAATATATCATCAAGCAAAAATGAACAGGGAATTGCGACGGTCGCAAAAGTTGGGTGGTAATAAAGTACACAGTCCACATAAAGCAAACAACAACGCCTATAAGGACGTTAATAGGACTTCCCTGAGATGTCGCCTGCCGCTTCCTTCACCCTTCGTGCAGGAGGATTGGGAATATTTTTAACATACTGTTTTACGAACTGGCGATTCTAGGTTTCTTTCTGTCACCTCATTGGCTGTTGGTTAGCAACTACAAGGTGACAGCAGCAACCAATAAAGTGAAGCCATGACTCATAAAGTACCCTATAAATGGTAAACAAAAAATGTATTGTGACCTTGTTAATTTCTTCCTGACTTTTCTGAAATAGACTTAATCGTAGTGATCCAGAGCGACAAACGGACACGTTGTACGAAAAAATAAAAGGATTTGCAGAAAGGAAGATTTCGAACAGGTGCGTTAAAGTAATACGAAAGCTTTCACCATCAGCTATAACGAGATTTTGTTAACATTAGCATTAACGTAGACTCCTACCTCAACATACTATTCCCGAGTAGAATACAGAAAAAGGCAGGCATCTTACTGTGTGTTGGGTGACTTCAAAGTATCTCCGAGGGTCGGCACATTAGATTATTCCTTTTGTGTGTATACACTCACAGACAGAAGCACATACATTCAGGGTTGAAGGGATTTTGTGATAACAGACGAACAGAATATGAGTAACCAAAAGCATAACAGAAAATGTTCTCTGCGATTAATGTTTTAAAGGAAGAGGAAAGCTTCCTTATTTAAGAAGTTTTTTACACAGTCTATTTATAAATTGTGTGTGTGTGTGTCCCTATTTATAGAAAAATATTTGTCTATCAAGCTGTTCAAATCTTATAATTAATTGCCTATAAACGGTTTCAAAATAAGAAACACTTACTTTCAGAAATATTACCAAATTGCTTATACCATTTTTCAGTATTTGTTTGTAGTAATCTCAAAGAACTAAATAACATTAATTCACACTTCTCACTTAGCGCATAAATATAAGCTTTAAGAGCAAAAAGCTTAAACGAACAGTATCAAATGTTACATAAGCACTAAGTAATCTTTGCAGGAAAAAACACTAGAGGTATCCCGCATTGTTCTGTATCCTTTCGTTTTCACCACTTACAGAATTTAATGAGAACGAAGTGCATTTTGAAGTTATTTACATAAAAATATGATAGCCTGTGCCCCTTCTAACTTAAAGAATTAGCTGTCTTTTCCGTTTACTACCCCCTTCCCCCTTATCCACAAAATCGGTCAAACCGAATGAATGAATGTGCAGTGTTTAACGCCCGCTTTTACTACATACGGCACCGCAGGCGATGACAATGGTGATAAATGAGATGAAGATGGAGCACCGGTGGAATGAGATGGCGGGGGAAACCGGGGATCCCGGAGAAAACCCGCCCCAGCGCCGTGTTGTCCACAACAAATCTCACTTTGCGGTCACCTGGGAACGAACCCGGGCCGCCTTGGTGAGAGCCAAGCGGTCTAACCACTGAGCCACGGCGCGGCCGGTCAAACCGAAACTCGCCCGCCTCAGTAGTGTAGATGGTAGCATGTCTGCCTCACGTTCAAGAGGTCCCGAGTTCAAATCTCGGTCAGGATGAGTTAAATAGATATGGTTTTTTTTTTTTCCCCGGGATATTCCCTTAT
Organism: Mantis religiosa; assembly: GCA_030765055.1. Lineage (NCBI taxonomy): Eukaryota > Metazoa > Arthropoda > Insecta > Mantodea > Mantidae > Mantis > Mantis religiosa. The sequence goes on from CM060950.1 coordinate 135,998,441, forward strand.
CCTGAAAGACGAATGTGAGGTAACTCTAAGCTCTACGGACCCTAGGCTCATTTCACCCATGCAATTCATCGTCCGATATGACTTAAAGTTGGACGTAAATTAAAAAAAAACCACCGAGGCTCAACTGATACAGCTCTCATCCCTTTCAACTCTGCAGACATGAACTGTTAAGCGCTATCATCAAATACAAAAATAAAAGCGGCATTTTTTTCTTCCTCCTACCTGAACATCAGGGTTCAGTTTTAAATAAAATTTCCAGGACGCGTTAAGATTAAAATACGAAAAATTTGTATATAAAACACTTATTGTAAGAAAGAGGAATCCTTGAAAAGTTTACTAACCTCCTGAAAATAACACAGATTTAAATACGAAATGTTCATTTCCCACTTATCTATAACTCTGCTGTCCCGCACACATACTTGGGTTGAGCGAGGACTACAGTGTTTCCTTAAATAAACGTTGAATTCCAGAAACTCAGAATGCGTATTTCAGCAGAAAACGTGAAAACCTTGAAGTTATTTTCAGTGGCAATGAAAGTACCTGTTATCTGCTGAGGTTTTAAATATATTACTATGGCATCATGCCAGCCTATATTAGTTTGCTTTCAAGGCATGGTTGGTATAATCATGCCTTCAAATTTGTATGTAAATTTAATAGTTTGATGGCATTTATCTCATACCTAAAATGTTGATTTACGATGTATAAATCTCAAAAAACAAAAAGAAAAATATGACTTGTATACAATATCACTCGTGTTAAGTTCTACACAACATGCCAAATAGTGTTGCAATTAATCACAAGAGCTGTAAAACCTTTATCACAGTATTTTTAGTAAAAATTAGTGCTAATATTACTATATTTTTTAAATTTTTAGGGTAAAGGCTAAACATTCTTAACACAATTTACACTTACGACTTTATCTTTTTTATTTCCTTTTCCCCCTTCTCCTATGGTGGACTTATATGCCCCAGAACATTTACAAGCTGGTGCCTGGGATCTGACGCCTGTCAAGGAGCAGAGCAACTGTAGATTCGAGAGAATGTCCAGGATGGAAGTTCAGTCCGACACCTGGTACAAGAGTGAAGACAGATGTGAAATGGCTTGCAATGTGCGATAGGAAAGATGATTATGGGGCATTTACTGCAATGAATGGTGGAGAAAACCGGATAACCCGGAGAAAATCGACCTGACACCACTTCATCCACCATACATCCCACATACGGTCCACGGAGATCAAACCCGGGCTCCATAGGTGAACGGTGCGACCAACCATAATTCTTAATTCTGAATATTTTATTGCTGTGTCGTGTTATAAGAACTTTGAAAAAAATATAAATAAAATTCAGACATTTGTTATTACAGTTATATACACAAATATTATCTCTAATTGTATTTCGCAGTTCATGGTTCCGTGAGTAATATAAACACTATTACATTAAGAATGGACTTCCAAATACACAATATAATAAACACTCGACTCCATTTACGAAGTTGACATACGTTGGAATGGAGATGATAACTATTGCGCTACCTTCGACTGCTTCTCCACATGACGTACCTATACATTCTTTTATTAATTTTACATTTGTGAGTCATTCACTATTTAATTCAGAGTGCAAAATTTAAAAGCACCTTTCAATGCCACTACTATCTAAGGTCACAAACTAGTAAGGTTCGCCCTCCCCCCCCCCCCTCAATGCGGTAGCAAACGATAAGCGTATTTTTGTTTTTTCAATGCGGTAGTAAATGATAAGCGTATCAACTGATTTCAAAGAAAAGAGACACCACAAGAGATCAATAGTTATTAACTGCTAATCTGAAACACCTAATCCAAGTCTCCTGCACGACTTATTTAGCGCGTGCAGCTTTCCCCCTCTTGGTTAGCCGTTCAAATTAACCGAAGCGACGGTCACGTAGGAAGAGAAAGGGAAACAAAATCTCATGAAGCCATCTTCCCTCACGCGTTTTAATCTCGATGTGCTGCGGCTTGGGACAATAAGCTCGGGACGCGACTGGGCAGAGATAGAGGCCCTGCTTGGTCGGATTCCAATGCGACCACTGAACTGAAGCAATTAGTTCTTCCCATTCACTCGCTCCTTTTTTTTTTTAGAGTACTTTAGATATTATCCCCTTATAAATGCAAATCTTATCAACTGTAGCATTACAGGTCTCTTCTAGTAAAACAAAAAGGAAAAATTCTAATTTTATTTCAACCTCAGAAATGTTAAAGATTACTAACGGCTTAAAATCATCTCAGAAGAGAATTCTCATTATTATTTGTCCGCAATAACAGTTTGATTTTTAACTTTTTATAGACATTTTAAGAAACAATCACGAAGAAAACTTATTTAATTGCACCTTGGTATATCTAGTAGTAATAGTCAGGGGTGAGAAATTCCGTAAAAGTAACCACTATTAACTCAGAAATAGTAATATTGGAAATTTATTATTATTATTATTATTATTATTATTATTATTATTATTATTATTATTATTATTATTATTATTATTATTATTATTATTATTATTATTATTATTATTATTATTATTATTATTATTATTATTATTATTATTATTATTATTATTATTATTATTATTATTATTATTATTATTATTATTATTATTATTATTATTATTATTATTATTATTATTATTATTATTATTATTATTATTATTATTATTATTATTATTATTATTATTATTATTATTATTATTATTATTATTATTATTATTATTATTATTATTATTATTATTATTATTATTATTATTATTATTATTATTATTATTATTATTATTATTATTATTATTATTATTATTATTATTATTATTATTATTATTATTATTATTATTATTATTATTATTATTATTATTATTATTATTATTATTATTATTATTATTATTATTGTTATTATTATTATTATTATTATTATTATTGTTATTATTGTTATTATTGTTATTATTGTTATTATTGTTATTATTGTTATTATTGTTATTACTGTTATTACTGTTATTACTGTTATTACTGTTATTACTGTTATTACTGTTATTACTGTTATTATTGTTATTGTTATTGTTGTTATTATTATTATTATTATTATTATTATTATTATTATTATTATTATTATTATTATTATTATTATTATTATTATTATTATTATTATTATTATTATTATTATTATTATTATTATTATTATTATTATTATTATTATTATTATTATTCACAACGATGAGTGTTTTCTTCATTTGTAGTTTCCACTTTTAAAAGGTCGGATGTGTTCCATTCACAATAATTCCCTTGAGCATCATCACGTATTTATATATAGCCTCTACAAACTCTTCTTACGAAAATTTACTGTGTTAATGGGGATTAACATTTACTGATAGAGTTATATTAGTTCATCATAAATTTCGCTGTGTGACGAGAGTACAGAGTAAAGGAAAGCAATAGACAGGTGCTTAAAAACCGAGACGGTATATAATGAACAAAAAACTCAATAACGTAGCAAACAAATAGTGACAGGACTTCACGCATTTTAGCTAGTTTTAAATGTGTTTTTGGTAAAATGAGGAAAAACAAAGAAAAAGAAACAAGAAACACAGCAGTATCGTTCAGAAGTTACTGTTTACATTTGTATCAGAGAACATGCGAGAAGATAACAGAGAAACTGGATGATGTTTATGAAGTCTTTCGCCGTCTATGACAACTGTCAGATAGAATTTTCTATTTAGTCGAACACTGTTTCTGATTAGAAGCGTCCAGGCCGGCCCGCAGAGGAAGTTACTGAGAAATTCACTGACAAAGTTCACGATAAGGCTCTCGCATGACCGTCGGTACTAAGTGACAAAGGCCATAGTCACATAAAGTATCTACGGGAGCGGTAATTCATATTTTGCATGTGTGTGGTTTTCAACTTCGAAGCTGTGTTTGGAGCTATTTAAGCGAAATCCGAGGACCTTTCGTGAACAGTAATCACCGTCGATGAGACCAGAATTAAATGTTATATTCCGCAATCCAAGAAACTCACCGGTTGCTTCCAGTGAGTCCGCTCCAAAGAAGAAAATATGGCTCCATTGGCCGGAAAGGTGTTAAAAAGATTAGTATAACTGACTTGTTACAAAATGGATAAACGATTAATGGACAATGCTACAGTGAATTATTGTCCCGATTTGACATGAAGTAGGAAACATGGTCCAATTTGGCGAAGAGAAAGTGTGGTTTCATCACATCACTGCACTAGCACATTCATCTGGTGTTGTGCCCTCGAACTGCAACGTTATGAATTGCTGCCGCAAGCCCTATATTCGCTCAACCTGTCTGCCTGCGATTTCGTCTTGTTCCCAAACATGAAGATATGACCTCCGGGAACAACATTTAGATCAAATCATGTCATCGTCGAGACAGCGACGTATTTTGAAGAGCTTGAAAATTTCTAGTTTTGGAGGGGTTAAAAGTGACGTGAACGTTTAGGGAAGTGTTTATTCCTAAAATGGCACCATGCTGAGAAATTCGTGATTTGTGTTAGAGAAAATTTGTACCTTTATTTCTAATATGGGTGCTATTGAACCGAATTTTTTGACAGAATACATTATTTCGTATCATCTACTCCGGGTAGGTGGTAAAGAAAGCAAAAATTGTAACCATCAATCCAAGGGAGAGAAAAAATTATATTCCATAGAGCTAACCATGCGGTGGAGCTTATTCTGAAATTTCATTAGTATCTTCCACCTTCTTTGAAATCTGTATCGGCATTTCTGCTCTTCCGTGAGTTACGTTCACAAATTTATTTCACATGCATTTAATAGGAATAATGTTGCTAACTATGGCTCACATGCTATTTAAACTGAAATAGTATAAAATGAGGCATTAAAGAAGAACGGCAAAAACGTTAATAATTCCTCATTTTGCTCCCTGAGATCTGATACCGAAATTAAGGGATGCAATAAGTAAACAATAGTAATGGATTTCAAAGACATTGTGTATCTTTGTTACAAAACGTGCAGGCAGGTGCACTGAGTTGAATGGCAGTTGAGTTGAATCGTGTAACAAAAGACACGGGAGAAACAGAATTCTAAGGGATAGCACTTGACTTTGTTTGAAAAGGGTATTCTTCGGACCCTTAATAATGGCATGACCGAGACTAATAATCACAATGAACGAAATAGTCACAAAGGATTTTTGGTTGAATAAAGGTCTTCGAGAAAGTGAAAGTTACACACCCACGCACAGCTGTGTAAAGTGTGATGACAGACGGTCCGCGGCTAGCGGCCGAGTAAGACGTTTCTGTCTTGGTCATAGGCAGATTAGAACCGGAGGGAAGATTTGTCGGTTTATACGTAACGAATTAAGTATTATCGAGTAATAAGCATTCCACCTTCAGTCACTCTAAACAGTGATATACTGGTAACACTTGGTCGGCAACTTCGAGTTTGATGTTATAATAAAAATAAGCAGTCATTAAACCAGTTTGAAACGGGCATTCCAGTATCATTAGAACCATCCTTACTCATTCATACCCACGCATACCCTGAGAGAAACCTCATTGCTCAACCCTGAGCTACCCATATTATTCGTTACAAACTGTAGCGTCAACGTGGAACTGTGCGCCACCCATCTAGCTTCAGACCAAAACCCATTTTTGTGACAATTAAACATTTAAAATTCTGAAAAGTAGATGAAACTGTCTCCAAAAATATAAAATCAATAAAATACGCGATTAAATAAACGACAGAATGTTTAAGAGTGAATTAAATTATTCTATATATGCTAAGGATTTTCTGCCCATTAATTTTACTCCTAAAAGTTTTTAAATTGGAGAGGTATGTTTTGTGATGACAGTGCCCTTTGGATATTCAGCATTCAGCATTCCATTTCCATGCTGTGCAACTAGCGATACGCCGGAAATTTAACTTCCGCCCCAATCCGTACTTTCGACGCCTCTCTGGCTTCAGGAAAGAAACCATTCCAAACATGTATCCCATATTTTCCCCAGAATGCTTAAAAATAGTTTAATATTGGTGTGTCACAGTACATCGGTAAATTAATCGTTACGCTATTCACCTTAACAAATGTAGGTGGAAAATCCATAGATCAAATTAATATTCAATACAAGTTGTCCCTAAATTTGTAGACTGATTTCCAAATTCTTTTACCACCGCCAAAGCAAAGATGAAGATCCTGCCTAATGCTCACACGCAGGCAATAAATCGCCAAACTGTAACATGCGCGTGCCTTTCTGTTGGTTAGTTTTCTCGTACTTGAAAACTCTTACTCTTAAAAATAACTCATAAAACATTTTTATTTTCGGTTTGTTTATGGAATAAGAAATTTCCGAATCATTGCGCAAATTCTCATACATGGAGTATGTTACTTTTACAGAAGTTACATTTATCTTCTAAAATTACAATGTGCATTTGGCTCAAACTAAAATCGATTGCAGTGCAAACGCAAGTGCCTAAGAGGCAAAACTGGACTAGTCGAACACTTTTGAGATCGCAAATATGTCTCCGACGTAATGCACGCACGCGCGTGCGCTGTACGCAGTTCTGTATATTTATGGTTCTTTTTATGCTTGGAAGTATTCTGAGTATTAGAATTAATTACAGTAAACAGAGAGAGAATATTATTGCAGTATTTATACACCTATACAGTACAAAAAAGGGGGGCACCTAAATGTTGGTAGGGTAAAGCTGATGTGCAACCAAATTTAAACCTAAGGTAACACTAGAAGCTTGCTACACTTGCACTGCATTAAACTGCATCTGGTACTACTAGCAAAGCATTCGTCCTTTTCCCATCCACATTCCTTTTTTTTAAAAAAAAAAAAAAAAAACACACCACTTTTCTCCCGTTGCGTCAAGCTTCGCATCAAAGGCGCTCTCGGTAACATCTGATGATCAATAAAGGAAATGCATGCAAATGACAATTTTCATAGGAAGACCGCATTTACATGCCTTTGGAAAACCTGCTTTTAAGTTCCAACCCAGAGGCGTATCTCTTCCTGCTGCATTTAAAATACGTGCAAAAAATTTCATCCGGTTCTTGGGGGGAAGTTATATCAGTAGTCACACACTTATTTTCAGAACAAAATGAATAACCAGTTACTAACGACAAAATCAGTTTTATTTTTGTAAATTATTTCTGTATTTCGCTACAGAGGTGTTTAATAATCACTTCTCTTTTCAATTGTCCATTAGTAAATGAATGACGGTCAAATTCAAAGAATGAATAAGCTGAGCAAAGTAACGTGTAAGGCTTTCATTCCGAAGGTCAATGGCCCACTCAAACTTGGAGGTTTTTTTTTTGTGATTTTCCACAGCAAGCAGGCGAATGATATGGCCGTTCTTCATTTACCACGATTTCCCTTTAATTGCGTTACCTTACCGTTCAGGTGTAAAATAATGTTTGTTTGTTAACTACTCTATTAATTGCCAGGAGCATACCAGCGCCGCCGGTGTGCAGAAATTTCGTCCCTCAGGAGTTCTAAATTTACTGACATGCGATTGTCGCTTTTAAGCATACATAAAACCGTCGGTCCGAGCTGGCTTTGAAGGTGTTAGGTACTTCTACGCTTTTTGGTATATGACAATGCCAGACAGATGGCACGGATGCTTGTAGGGCTGCTTGGTTTAAAAGGGCCTTAACCGCGCGCCTTTGTAGCCTGTCTGCTGCAGTTTACTTGTGGTTCTTTTACTTCATTCCTACTTTCTGGAAAGTGATAGCCACAACAGATTTCCCATCCCCTGCGTTGTACACTCTAGTATACGCTAATCTATAATATCAATTACAGGAACAAAAATTTCTTCTCTGCCTAGGTATTTGTTCACTAAATTCAGTTTCTTGTAGTCTTCTGCGTGTTTAACACAGGCAGAGGACTACAAGTCAACTGTTATCTTGTTTAATTGCCAAGCTCTTCAACGACAAGTCTTCCAAAGTGCACAGTTTTAAATGTATTATTTCTAAGAGAAGCTTTTCGCTTTACTTGAGCGCTTTCAAGCTCAATTAGATTGTACTTACTGGCAATGGTAAATAACTAATCTATCAGATGATGGCTCGTTTTAATACACATTTCTTAGTTTTTGAGCAGCAATATGAATTGAAAGAACTCTCGTTTTGTTTCGGTAAACGAGAACTTTCCTCCGTTTTGTTTTACTCATTCCTGAATTCTACTTTTATGTTAGACGTATTGGGAAGTTCGTTAAGTTCCTGAATGGTAGCTTGCACCATTCAAAACAATTATAAGCCGTTCTACTAAGTAATTAATGCATATGCTCAAAAGCTAATTTCTAAATGCATAAACTGTTGTTTGATCGTGACAATCCGATGTCCGCATTGACCGAAACACCCATTTGATTTCCAGTAAAAATCCTGTCTCTAATGAACACGCATGACAGGCGAATACCTTTCTCTGTAAGTCATTTGATACACCAGAGTTTTTAAGAGAATTGCCAGACATATTTCACATATTGCTTGCCCCTAATCTCATGCCAGTAATAGGTATATTGTTTCTATATCACCAGAAACTTAAAGTTCGTGCAATGCGCAAAATAATTTCAATCTTGACACAATAATTTCACTCCTTTCCATAAAGAGTTTACGATCACGATTGGCTTTTCCATATGCAAAACCTAATTTTTAAAATATTAAGGTGGAAGAAGTAGAACCTTCGTAAATTATTTTTCCCGCAAACAAACAGCGCTTTTGTCATTAGGAAATTAGGGAATTCGCCATGGTCATAATTAGTGCCCGGATTTTGATGAAAAGTCATCTTTTTTCTGAGTAGGCACAGACGATGCTTATTGGAAATTAAGTGCATTCTGAAACAAATACGTTAGATATATATGGTTTTCATAGGTCATCAAAATGCATTTTTCCACATTTTTATAATAAAGTCATTTTTAACATTTAAATGCATTTTCCGGTCATTTTCTTTCTTTTTCACCAATGTATAGGGCATTTTCATCTCTATCCCGCATTCCGGAGGCCCGGGTTCGATTCCCGTGGCGGACCTGACCCTGACCCATGGACTTTTTGGGGGATTTTAAAATAATCTGTGATTAAATGTTCATTTATATATTTTATATGGAATAGTAACTTTGTAAGTGTGGTAAACATGTAATTAACACAGATCAGCGTCCTAACAGTGCTGGTGAATTTATGACGCATCAGTTCGAGGAATCGCCGATTACATCATGTCATAAGTGTGGATTGCATTCACAGTAAAACATTTGCAAGCTCTTCAAAATGTGAAAAAAGGACAACTGCCTACGTTACTGTTAAAAGAAACGGCTTCGACAAGTAACAAGTCACCTTCCTTTTATAAAGAATTACGTGAAGTGTTTGTTGGTGCAAATATTCCGCTAGGAAAATTAATTCAAAGTTACGAGATTTTCTTGAACGTCACACTAGTCATACAGTTCCAAATGAAGCAACTTGGCGTAAAAGTTACCTACAAAAATGTTATGAAGACACGTTAAACGGAATACGTGAATGGGAGGAAAAAAATTATGTACCAATTGATGAGACAACCGATTCAGAGGGGCATTATGTTGCCAACGTAGGTACGCTAGAGGCTACTAGTGTCGGACAAATGTTTCTTCTAGCCTCAGAGGCGGTGGAAGCTGTTGACCACTGTCAGATATGCAAACTGTTCGATAAATCCATGTGTGTATTGTGGCCTAGTGGAATACAGGATAACAAAGTGCTCCTCTTCCTAACAGACGCAACGCCTTACATGGTAAAGGCGGCAAAATCGATCCAATTATTTTACAGTAAGATGGAGCATGGTACATGTTTGGCCCATGCTTTTCACCGAATTCATCATGGCGGAACAGGTCACATCAACATTTCCAGAAGTAGATACACTAATTTCCACAGTAAATAAAATATTGTCGAAAGCGCCAATCCAACCTATGTATTTCAAAGATAAAGCCCCTAATATAGCTTTGCCCCCGGCACCAATTTTAACACGCTGGGGTACATAATTAACTGCACTGTGACATTTTGCAAATAGTGAGAGAAGTGGTTGCCATATAAAGTGGTTGCCATATAAAGTGTTTGCCAAGAGGTTGCCAATATCTATAAGGAGAAAACTTCAGAACTGATATTTTAGAACAGGATTTAACAAGCACTGACAGTGTTTTTCAAATATGCATCTATAACATCTGTGGAAGTGGGGAGAAGTTTCTCAAAGTATAAAACAGTTTTAGCTGACAACTGCCGTTCCTTTATTTTTGATAACTTGAAGATGATCATGGTGGTGTACTGCAACGCTAAGTAAGATATGTTTTGGCTAATGGGTACAGTAACTTATTTTTTCATATTTTATAAACCTGAAAATTACCTGATCAATTTTGAATTTATTATTTACTAGCAATAATTGCATTATTTACTAACTAAGTTAATTTTAGAATGTGGTTATTCGAACCATATTCATTATTTGTATGTGACAGTTATTAATTTATTATTATGAAAGAAATTGTTAATTTTTAGGTCATTTTTTTACATTTTATGCGCATTTTTTGTACTTTAAGGGCATTTTATAGCTCATTTTTAGAGAATTTTTAGCTCAACAACGTCCGGGCCCTAGTCATAATATTCCAAGGCTGTTCTGCGAAGTATCTGTATTTGAAAATCACCCTAGTGTGTACATTTTGGCATGCAAATGTATTTTCTAGGTGAAACAAAATGTGCAGAAGTACCTGACTAAATGTTTTTCTTCCTCAGCAGATTTAAGGAACACTAACTCCTGACGCTTTTAAAAATCAAGATTGCAGCTTTCTTCACCACTGGGTTCATATAAAAAAAATCATTCAACCTACAAACAATTTGTCATGTTTGACTGCGTAAAACACTATACTATTTTCCTTTACAATCACCATCACAATCACTTAGCAAAATGTTTCAAGCTTCTATGAATTCATAGAACTGCATGTTAACTATCTGTTCTGTATCTTGGCACTGTTTACGATTGCAATACAGTTTTTTGCTCATAAAAATGAAAAACTGGCTGATGCAAACCAACAGCAATACAAAAAATGTTTAGGTAAGTTTGTAACAAGCTAAAAGGTGCGAACGACCATGTTAAACGCAAAGATTTTCTCCTATAATCTTCTATCAAGCGACGTTCCTCTATGAACTTTGTACTGGATGTAGAGAAAATTCCACTGACCGTACGTAAACGGTTGTGGTTCCAGTATAATCGACTTCCCGCCAACTTTCTTGCAATGCATAGGGAACTGATTTTTTAATATCACGATGGATGGATAGGACGTTCCGTACATAGTAAATCACCATCTCTTGAGCCAAGTAAAAGCATTTTGTAACCTCTATCAAAAACAGATACTAGCAATCGTTGCTTCCATATGTTAGTACTCGAGATGGATAAAATTTCTAGCTAGATAAATAGTGAGTTGGTTGGGCGCTTTGTTGAAAGAATTGGTTAAACCACTCGTGATCTACTGTACATTTATTTCCTCCTTTACTAAACTATAATTCTTTGTAATTTATGTGGCAAATCTTTTCTTCAAAATAATACCTACTTGAATTATAAGTTAAAAATTAGTTAAAAATGTCACCTCAACAAAAGAGTAATTATTACTTCGTTTCACGGATCACATACAGCAAATGAGGGAGGGGGGACTAACTGAATAACTGACTGAAGAAATAGTAGAGATATATGGTTTGGTACTGGAGCGTTGCCGGATATAGATTTACAAGGCAAATCTGTTGAATTTCACATCATATAACATATCTCACAATGTCGTCACAAATTCACATAAACGGCATGTACTCTGTGTATTTCTTGAGTACACAGATTTTGATTCATTATACTACGTTTTATATGGTCTACTTCAATGGTTAGTTGCATCTATAATGAATGCCCTTCCAAGTTTACTTTAAATTGTACAGTCGAAAGTTAGGAGCAGTTGAGAACCAAATTGGATTGCCAATTTAGGTAGTTTCTAGCTATTTAGGCGAAAAATGTGTTATCCTGCCTGATGAGAAATCACTCGATTCAGATTAGATATCCTTAAATTCCTCTTATCTCTGATTTAAACTGTCGTACATAATGATAGCAACGTTCGTATTTCGAAACTCGAACCAACCAGACCGACTGGCGATATACGGGTTAGACTGCGGTTTGGATTCCTACATATCTTCAAGTTTTACGCATATCTTAAACGCATGATATTGCGACTGCAACAGAAAATAAACTTGTACTTCGGCTAAAAAGGATATTCTAATGCAATTAGATGGACTCGACACCTTGACATATGGCAGTCTTGCCTTTTATCTCTAGACATCGAGTTCACTTCTCAGAGATGTTCCCTAGAAAGGAGTTAACTAGCAAGAGGGGTCTAAGGTTGTGACGTTCAAATGTACCTATGTTTTCTAAAAACTGGATTTGACTTCCAAAATGGGGTTTAAGAAGGTCGTTTAAATAGATTACAATATGAATTGGCAGCCCTGGATTCTTCGCTCCATGCTTTAGTTTTCGTTGACGTTCTCCTTCACAACTACTGCCCATGCTTCCGTTGTGATTGTGTGGACAACCCGCGGGGTTGTAAATATAATTAATGCCATGTTTTCAAATAACAAATCATTTTGTTTTTAATTGATAACAAATAGTGGTACATAAATTTAATCGCTGTAGGGTTTTTGTGTGCACATACAGGATTGTACTGTGCTGATTCCATAGCACGTATGTGGAATGCTCAACTACAGAAAAGTTTTCTTTAGTGCTGCTTCTATAGTGATATAATTTAACGTGGAAATTTGTATATAAGTCGAAGTGTACGGTAACTTAAGTTTGCACCGACAAAGGGTATGGTAAATTTTAAGCAAACATAAGCACGATAGAGTCTGAGTCTGTGACAAAAATTGGGAGTGAGATAACTAACACTGGACCAGAAAAATACGAGGAGTTTCTTTTGAACTATTGATGCCGTAATATCTTACTGAGAGAAATGAGAAGTTTACTACCTATTTTATTGCAAGCGACTTGCCATTTATGCTCGTAACAGTACCAACCAATTTTAGTGGCAAAACCCTTCTCTTCACTACTTCACCAGCAGGCTTATTATGACTTAAAAAACAATCTCATGCTTAATTCAAACAATGACAGAATGACATTAGAATGCCATGCTCTTTTGGATTTTGACTTGAAAGTCTTGACTGCGAGTCTATTTGGAAAATGCAAACCAGAATGTAATATAATAGGGAATGGTCATCTACAAATTGGAACAGCTCCTTTACTTCCATTAGGCTCCCAGGAATTGTCAGCTCATAATTCGAATATTTTGGACTCATATTTTCAGTATTACTGTGAATGAAATTATAATTGAATACCAAGTTAGTCTATGATAATAAAACCACATAGGAATTCTCTACATCAACAGAATTCCTTCATAATCGTATAGTATCTGCAAAATAGGTGTTTATACTTTTCGCCTACATGAATACTATGGCAACTAGTATATTGAATTACTTTGGAAGCTTGATACAAAATAGCTGCAAGATGTACAACATTTTGGGTGTATAAGAAACAAGAGCGTAATATTAATTAACCAAAATATCTGCTGTAATGTTTCTTCTCCATTTCCTGAGCATAGTACCGTGAAGACAAAAGAAACTGATGAAATTCTTGTTTCATTTGAACGGAAGTTATGGTGCCATACTCCTCAAAATTATTTTCGGAACGAAAAAAAGTACAGAAGCCTTTTCAATAAAGGCCACTTAGAACATGCGCCCCCCCTCTCCATCTCAAAATTTGATTTTTTTTAATAAAACGGTGTATAAATCAGTAGAAAGCTCATAAGGGAAGCAAGTTATTTTAATGCTGCCTGCATATGCATAAAACGTTAATTTTACACGCATTACTTAATGTCGACAAGTTTAATGAATAATCCTGGGTTTGCACTATTACAATGGAAGATATCATTGTTTCCAAAATATCGTTGTTAAATCAATATACACAGTATCTCTTCATAACAGAAACACACAATTGTGAAAGTGCTAACTCTTTTGAGTAAAACTGAAGAAATTAAGCCCATTAGTTGTAAAAAGGGAAAGTATGAATCAGATACATAATATTTTCAGGAAGCCTAAGTTTCGTGATAAGAAATATTTGAAGAAAGACCTGTTTTGTATTGAATATGTCACATGCTATATTACCTATAAGGAAACACAGTTTAACTCTTTAGTAAGCAGTGAAACACCTGTAAACGCTTCAAACATTATACGTACTAACAAATTGCGAAAAACAGTTTGTGACGTAAATAAATGAACGATAACCTTTAAAGATGATCAAGGGGATGATACAAAGTATGGTGCAGGGTGCTTCTAAGGAAGAATTACCACTCACATATTTCAGTAAAGTTGAATAATTTCAAACTTCAGTAGTTCACTTACATTTGCTCTTGCATTTTTACCTAAATCTTAAGAACCATTTAAAGTAGAGTATTGACATTTCCAGGAAGTTTCAAAATACATGAGACTTCCGTAGTAAAATAAAAACATAATGTTGAGTGTCATTAAAAGTGTTTCGCAGAAAATACAAAAATTGTACAAAATTATAGCCATATAGTTAAACATTTTATTCCCCAAATAGTGACTGAAGTGCAATGAATCTATTCCTGCACACTAACAACAAGCCCTATCATGTCCAACATACGATACGTTCTACGTCCATTTCTGTTGTGGTTGAGACAAGAATCGACAAAACTCAACATTAACGGTTTATTGCTAACTCTCCTTTAATAACTCGTCCCAAAATACAACGTGCTGGGAATAACCAGATTTCATTTGTCACTAAACTTTGAATTATTTTGGAGAAAAGTCGTACATGCTACCATTGAAGACGATGGTAATAATAATAATAATAATAATAATAATAATAATAATAATAATAATAATAATAATAATAATAATAATAATAATAATAATAATAATAATAATAATAATAATAATAATAATAATAATAATAATAATAATAATAATAATAATAATAATAATAATAATAATAATAATAATAATAATAATAATAATAATAATAATAATAATAATAATAATAATAATAATAATAATAATAATAATAATAATAATAATAATAATAATAATAATAATCATCATCATCATCATCATACAACAGAAGCTCTAGTCGCTCACTACCAAACCATAATCAACAGCGTCGAAACGAGAGAACTCCCAGTACAATGTTTTGTTCGCGACAGGGAGCTTCATGTGACAAGTTTAGAAGCGTGAAATCTTCTCGCGAGTGTTTGTCACGTCGTTGGCAGAGATGACATATGACGGTGCGGAATTCTCACTCCACTGCAGCAAAATGACAGTTCCTCAACTGAAGACCAAGTTCTACTTAGATGAATTAATAATTACCTTTACAGGCAATTTACAATGTCTCGGGGTAAACTTCACAGACATATGTTACATGATTTCAAATTTGAACGTGACAAGCAGAAAGGAGTTCATGTGCTGTAAATAGGACTACGTTAGAAGATCTAAATATTTTCAACTCTACCGTATTTTGGAAAAGAAAAAGAGACGTAGCTTTCATTTGGAAATGAAAACACATTTAGGAATACTGCAAAAATAATGTATATCTTTAATTAATTTTGGAGGATCTGTATGAATCACGTGGTTCTAGAGTAATAAACATTACCTTGACTTAACAGTATCTCAACTGTTTGAAAAATATTCAGGTGACACCTCTAAATTCATCTCAACTTCGAGTGAACTTAGCAACTCCAAATAACTGTAGTAAACACAATTCATTCTTAAATTATCGCAGAAGAACCACTGGTGTAAGAAACTGAGGACAGATTAGAAAACATAAATTAATAAAACAATTGCTAAGATCTGTGATAAGTGTGTCTATGTTAGTTAATTAATAATATAATATTTAGAAAAGCCTTCAGATTACTTATCTTGTATCAGTCACCAGTGTGGTGACATCAATAGAGCTGAAATGGACAGTGGCACGTCTGAGGGGAGAGTGGTTGGCGGCACTGTTATATTGGTCGTGCAATGGCTCTTAAACACTGAAATATTTAAATGGAAGCTTTGATACAAACCTACCTCTTCTCCCTGGCCTGCGATAGCAGAGATATCTATTGTGCAGTGACTTCAATCTCTCAAGTACCACTATATTGCTTAATATCAGACGTCGCTATTCAGGGAGGTAATACAGCCTCTCGCAAATTAAATACTATAGTTCCAGAAAGATTTTTCATTTACACATAGCTTAGCACGGAGTAAAACAATTCTGACACGTCACGCTTTAATTCATCAACACCTTCTTCTGTGAACTCACTATCACTGTCACTACTTTCCATTCCGTTGATTTCAATAATAGTAGTTTCAATTCTTTCTTCCTTTAGCGCATCTTGTTTTCCAATACTCCTATTTCATCCACATGACAGCACAGTTTTCCTCATTTGCTCAAATCAATGGCGGCACAATTCAACGCCTTTCATTTTAAAATGTCCAACCCATTGTTTAAAGTCTGCCCATAAAAATTCTATAGGATTCAGATCCGGATGGTAGATGGGAAGCCTTAAGGTGGTACGCTTAGGACATTCTAACAGTATTTAGCAAATGGAAAGCTTCTTGTGAGTCCACTTCTTGGCTCGCATTATTTCATACAATTTTAGTTTGGTGCTATTTTCATCAAAGCGGATGTTGTAATTTTTAAACCAAGAAATCATGTCTATTCCCAAAGAACTTGAAATTGGTATTATGATAAGAAGCTTTAATACTACTGGCAACGAGTTATAGCGTAAATTTGAAATTAACACTGTACGTAGCTATTTAACACAATTTTCGGTATTCATTTATTTACGAAAACCTCCACATTTCTGTTATGATTTATAAATAAGTAGGGAATTGGGTATGAATCTACACCTTCCGCCTGCATGTACAATAATAAAAGTCACTCCTCTTATTTATTTTTTATTTTTTAATATTTATTAGATCGGTCAGCAATAATGCATGCTTTGCAGATCTGAGAGAACAGATACAAAATATTTATAGAGTAATAACATTGTAGAGGTAGGACAGAGTGCCTCCTCTGAACTAAAACAAATGTGTTACTGCAGTAATACAAAATGGTATACTTACTACAATAATGAGAATTTATACAGCAGAAAAGACGAATAGAAAAGCAAATGTAGAACAGTAGATCATTCAGAAGTAGAAGTGTCATCACTGTAAAGCTGATCCTGTGGTCGCTTCGTTCGCGTTAGCGTTCGGACGCCGATGTTATACGTCACAGCTCTTGGAACGTAGCGTAGATTGTAGAAGAAGCGTCGAGCAATCTGTCGGATGAAATGGTGGAGAGGAAGGAGTCCCAGCTCGTGATGCAGCTGCTAGTTGCGGACAAACCAAGGAGCATTGGTGGCGATTCGCAAGAATCGACTCTGGATGACCTGTAGACGCCTCAGGTGACAAGTACTGGCTGTCCCCCAAACATGGCAGGCATAAGTAATAAGAGGTCGAACCAGAGATTTGTACAGTAGCAGTGAAGATTCTAAACCAAGTGAAGTCTGTTTGTGAAATAATGGGGAGATTTGTGAAAGACGAGTGGATGCCAGGGTAATGGTGCGGTCAATATGAGGCTTCCACGTAAGCCGAGCGTCCAGTAACACTCCAAGGTACTTGATTGGTGTTGAAGGGAGCCACAGCACATGATCGGTCAGAAGGCGTATAGGTGTTGGTGGTTTATAGCGGCGTAAAGTAAAATTCTTGGCTTCAGTTTTCTGGGTATTGAGGAAGATGCACCAAGTTCGAAACCATTGAGTGAGGCGATCAAGAGAGAGCTATGAGGTTTGTACAGCAGAATATAGATTAGAGTGAGAGTAAAATAACACTGGGTCATCAGCATACAGGGCAACTGAGGTTGGAGCCATGTCTGGAATATCGGAGGTGTAAATACTAAACAGCGTTGGTGCCAGTATTGAACCTTATGGTACGCCTGCTGTAATAGGAGGCTTAATTGAAAGAGTACCTCCAATGCGCACCGCAAAAGTGCGATTGGTAAGAAAACTGGTAACAATGTGGATTACGTAGTCCGGTAGACCAGTAGGATAGAGTTTAAGTAGAAAGCCCGAATGACATACCTTATCAAATGCCTGTGCTACATCCAGGAAAATAGCTACGGTATGTTGACGATGCTCGAAGCCAGGGCCAATGCGTTGAGTTAACCTCAATAGCTGATGAGCAGTAGAGTGTTTCGGGTGAAACCCGAATTGAAAAGTAAGAATAATGTGATTATTGGTGAAGTACTGCACGAAACGGCGATGGATGAACTTCTCAAAGAGTTTCGACAGTGTGGGTAGAAGACTGATAGGACGATAGCTTCCTGGCAGATGTTTAGGCTTATGAGGTTTGTGGAACACAATGATATGAGGAAATTTCCACGTGGAAGAGAAATAACAGAGACAGAAATTCAGAGCAGAAGATAAGTAGGCAAGCGCACACAGCATTCACATCATCATGTGAAACAGAATTATTAATTGTGTCAGATACCTGAGTTGTAGATAGCTGGGAGGGTTGAAGATTTATTCACTGTAGCATCGGTAGACGAACCAGAATTGTTCATTAATAATGGTGGAGAAGCGAACGTACATTGTTATGGAGAGGGTATAGAATGACTTTGATGACCAGTACGCACCGTTGAATTACAGTTAGCTTGTGAAGTAGAATCATTCTCATACACAGTAGGCATTGCTGATCAAACAAGTTGACCGGTAGCTTCCGACTGTTGAGCCGTTGTACAATAAGTGTTACGCAGTGTTAAATAATCCACTATACCACACGAAGCACAATCACAATCACTACTCATATGTATGTTGTAACAGTATTTTTGGGTTCGGAGGAATTATAAATATATAAAAAAATGTATGTAGTTGTGTGATTGGCCGAAGTAGTGGTGGTGTGACGTGGTATGACGTGGTGTGATGACGTGCCAGTGGATCGGCCAATCAGAAAATAAAGCGGAAATTACTATAGTGACAAGAAAATCAATAATCTTGAAAGAAAAGTGTTAGAATCTTCAGTCTTGTTTCACAACGATGAAAGATGTTGCGGTGATTATAATTGTAAAGGAAAGTTAATAACATTCAAAAAGTGTTATTCGATATTTGTAATAGAAACGAGTGAATCGTAGTTCATATTATATAATTAAATAATATATTACAAAATTGGACTCATATAAATTTTATTTCTGTCACCAAAAATCCGTATCCACACCTGAGAAAAGATCTCATGACTCTTATTTGATCAAAACTCGACCTGGATCTTACAAAAAGTGGGCGTGCTTCATATCTGCTGCGAGTAGAGGACAAATAAATTCCCGTTACAAATGGCGCAGCAACGTGTGGCCGAATAGGATAAAGAAGAGGAGATTAAAGCATCGTACAGCTCCGTGGGAATATAAAAGGAAAGAAGAAAGAAGAGAGAAGAAAGAAGAAAACGAGAACTGGTTTAAGTGAGTGAAATTAAAAAAAAAAAATAGTAGTAGTAGATTTATGTTGCTAAGAAATCAGAAAATAGTTAAAAAGATGGCGAGTAAAAAAGAAATAATAGTGGAAGGAGAAGTTACTGATAGTGTAGGAATGAGTAGGGAGGATGCTGGATTAAGCAAAGATAATGAGTCAAAGTTGGAAAGAATAACGAGAATGTTAAGTAATTTAGATTCTAAAATAGAACAAAATGCAAATGATTTAAAATTAGAAATGAGTAATTTAGATTCTAGGATGAGAGATGTAAAATCAGAAATAGGAGATGTAAAATTTAAAATGCGTAATTTGGGTTCTAGAATAGGAGATTTAAAATCAGAGTTGAGTCATGTAAAGTCAGAATTGAAATCAGAGTTAGAACAAAATGTAAATGATTTAACTAAGAAAATGAATGAGTCAGATGTTAACTTAAAACAGGAATTGGCAGAAGGTGTATGCAACTTAGAGGTTGGTTTGTCACAAAAGTTAAAACAGGATGTGAAAGGTGAGATAGCACAAGAAATTAGAGAGCGAAGAAAAGAATGTAAAGAGAATATGGAAAGGTTATTGCAAACAATACAACAGAATAAGAACGAAGATAGACAGGAAATTATGGAATTAAGAGAAATAATTCAGGAAACTAGGTTAGGTCAGGACATTGTGAAACAAGAAATAAGAAATTTACAGACAAATGTTGACTTACCAAACAATGAATGTTTTAATACAGGTGCTTATCAGAATATGTATGTTAAAGGTTCAACCAATAGGTATTTTGATGTGAACTGTAATGTATATGTACGCGAAATGTTCACACAAACACAAATACACAATGAAGATCATAGTGGTCACATGTATGATACACCACACAAAATCATGATGTTTTCTTTAAGATTTGAACACACTACTAACCTAACCTTCAAACAACGTTATAATATACATAAAAACAAAAGATGTATTTATCAAGTTCTGGATGCTTTCAAAGATCAGGTTAGCCAACTGAGTAAAATGTATCACACTAACTGTTCAAAAGTTATGAGTATGAACTTTGTCATAGATACGGGACAGCTAAAAAGATTAATTATGTGGGCAAATCACCCAACATGAACAACAAAACAGAGAATTCTTTTGTATATAAATTGTATATATAGTTTTGTTAAAATTTCAGTCATTTCATTTTAATTATATATATTCGTTTACAAATTGTTATGTTAAAATATCCTTTATATTGTTGTATTATATTTTGTTCATTTTAAATAATTTAAAAATGTTAATTATAAAAAATACTTTAATGCAAATTTGGGGCGGGGCACACCCCACTCATAAAGACAAGGATATATATTTAAAAAAAAAGAAAAAAAAACGTGTTATAGTAATGCTAAGTTGTTAAATGTTCATTTATCATTACATTTCATTTAATGTATGTTTATTGTTATATGTTATGTAAGTTATATTTATGTTATAGTTCATTGTTGTCAACTAAATTGTTAATTGGGGCTTTTCTTCGAAATATATGGAAACAGATTGTTAATTCCTTTATTGGGTTATTTTCCATATATTTCGAAGAGGGGCATTTGTAACAGTATTTTTGTGTTCGGAGGAATTATAAATATATGAAAAATGTATGTAGTTGTGTGATTGGCCGAAGTAGTAGTGGTGTGACGTGGTATGACGTGGTGTGATGACGTGCCAGTGGATCGGCCAATCACAAAATAAAGCGGAAATTACTATAGTGGCAAGAAAATCAATAATCTTGAAAGAAAAGTGTTAGAATCTTCAGTCTTGTTTCACAACGATGAAAGATGTTGCGGTGATTATAATTGTAAAGGAAAGTTAATAACATTCAAAAAGTGTTATTTGATACTCGCAACAGTAACGAGTGGATTATACAATCAAATAATATATGGTTAATCAAATTCAATCATCAAGAAGTGCAATTTAACATTATCGGAACCAAAATTCCTGTTACAATGTGAACACTAAATGCGGTGACATGAAATAACATGAAGTAGCACTCGTAAAAACACGTGGAGAGAGGAAGGCTGACAAGCGTTCCGCTCGGCGGCTACTGAGCGACTCCCGCTCCCCTTCTGATACCAGTGCATTAAAACCTGTGCCGCTGTCATCCAACCATGTTTTGGGAACGGTATGACTGCTATGGATGTAGGTCTCCTTAAACTATTTACTCCTGTATTTTTTAATGCTAGTGAGATAATTCTCAAGCAGAGGAGGTATGTTGCATCTTTCAATTAGCACATGTCTGCTGACTGTTGTATTTGTCCATTTAAAGCCTAATTTCTTCTTAGACACTAGTCAAAATCGACCATTTCTGTTAATCTTTTCGCGACATTCTGCTTTTTCTCCCACGAATTCCAAAACACGTCCCCATCTCTTCGTAATTTTGCTTTTCTTGCAAAATCTGTGAACAGAACTTTGGGAGACGCCGGTGGCTGCAGCAACTCTTTACTGTACCTTCTGAATTACTCTGAATGCTCAGGAGAGTAGCGATTTCAATGCATTCTCTCTTTAAGCCATACATACACTTTAGCAAGCCCACCTCGGTAGCGTGTCTACCTCATGTTCAAGAGGTCCCGAGTTCGAATCTCGGTTAAGGTGAGTTACCTGTATAAGATTTTTCCGGGGTTTACCATTATCTGAAAGATGAATGCCGGTTAACTCTAAGCTCAATGGACCCTGGGCGCTTTGAGCATCATTTCACCCATTCCATTCATTGTCCGATAAGACTTAAGGTTGGAGGACGTAAATTACACAAAAAATACATTAGCAATTACCTCCCCAGTTTGGCAATGTAGAATCTTAACTTTGAAATTACAGGAGGCATTAACTCAATGTCAACACATTCAAAGGAACACGCATATAAACAGTCAACTGTACCTACACGGTGGGGGGGGGGCAGACGATTCACACGGCATATTACATCAAGTAACAGAGCGATACGCTTGCTGAATACAGGAGCTGGCAGGAGAAAGAAGGGAAAGAAGCTCAAATCCGGGTTCGCAGACTGTTCTCTGGGTGAGGATCAGTGTTCTAGAACCAACGCGCAACTTATAGTTTCATTGCAAGTGCAGCATTGTGGTAATCTGAGATCCCCATTTACCTACTTATTAGCCTTCCACACCTTCTGGAGAGACTATCCGCGATGCATGTGATAACTATGAGGATGCGAAAATGTGCAAAGCTATAACATATTAATGTTTATTTTTAATTTAAACGTCGTACCTTTAAAACATTCACTAGGATTCTCAGCGACAGATTGTTATAAGCAGTAGATGGATGGATTCCGAAGCTCTGATTCGGTTTAGGAAGATTGCAAGCACACTATATGCAGTGGAAGACTTACAGAAAGCCTTTGACACACTTAATATACAAGACAGAAGAAGCCTTAAGACATTCAAGAAGAAAACACTAAACAATCTTCATCGATTTCAGAAACACTTTCGACTCAGTAGAGGAAAGCTGACGAAGAAATTAAAAATAATGACTAAGGAAGCGGATCCTAAGAAAACAATAGTTATATCTTAGGTGGAATATTTTCGGAACTAACAAGATTGAAATGACAGACGAAATCACACATGAATGCAGACCGACAAGGGGATCCTATGAGTTTCAGCTTGCATTCAGTATGTATGACGCAGTGATCGTTTCCGCAAGCAAAACTGAAAAAAATAAATAAACAAATAAAACATGAAAAAGATCCAACTTATTGACAAGCAAAGTAATACAAGTTTTCAACACGTCAATAACACCAATAAACGATTACAGAATACGGATCATATGTGAGCAGCTCAAAATACGTAACAGCAAGAATTGAGAAATTGTAAGGCAATGTGCAAAAAGAGAACACTAGGACTAGGAAGATCAGCCCACTCAGCAGAACTAATTTATAAAGACATTAGACTGCAGCATCTACTATCATCCAAGGACTATACCAGGAGCTGGTGAGGAATAGAGATCAGCAGAAGGCAGAGACAGACTCAGAATTCTACAATATATCTTCTATTATGGATAGAACATAAACCAGAAAGTGTAGAAACCAAAAGACATGTTGCAACCAGACTCGAAATACATGGGTCTCATCACAAAATGTGTGTGAACAAAAAATTCCAGGATGCAAACGTAGACAGACACTGTTGTGTGAATAGAAATGATGATGATGATGATGATGATGATGATGATGATGATGATGATGATGATGATGATGATGATGATGATGATGATGATGATGATGATGATGATGATGATGATGATGATGATGATGATGATGATGATAATAATAATAATAATAATAATAATAATAATAATAATAATAATAATAATAATAATAATAATAATAATAATAATAATAATAATAATAATAAGAAGAAGAAGAAGAAGAAGAAGAAGAAGAAGAAGAAGAAGAAGAAGAAGAAGAAGAATGATAAGGATAATCATAAAAATGAGAATAACGATATTATTTATTATTATCATCATTATTATTATTAT
Organism: Mantis religiosa; assembly: GCA_030765055.1. Classification (NCBI taxonomy): domain Eukaryota; kingdom Metazoa; phylum Arthropoda; class Insecta; order Mantodea; family Mantidae; genus Mantis; species Mantis religiosa. Next base: position 136,022,453 of record CM060950.1, read on the forward strand.
TATTATTATTATTATTATTATTATTATTATTATTATTATTATTATTATTATTACTATTATTAGTATTATTGTTGTTATTGTTATTATTTTTTGTGCAACGCAGATTAAACTTCATAATACTTCTTAAAAGCCACCTCCATCATTTTAACATAAAGAATACTTAAGATGAACTCCATTAAAGAAATACCGGTAAGGAGATTTCTTAACAAAACGACAACAATCTCAGCATTTGTAATGTAGCATTGGAAAGCAGCATATGGTCCTTCATATCTTTTCACTTAAAACGGAGAACAACAGAAAGAATATGAGAAACTTATTTCTAAAGAACACTGAGTAAAGAAGAAAAGCTCCCTATGACTAAAGAACACAAAAGAGGTTGAAACCCAGGGAGGATTACCGAGGAAGAATAAATATCCCCTTGGAACATGAAGGTAAATTACGATCCACATAAAATTCTAAGAGAGTAAGCATTTTTTCTCTTCTTTTCTTTAGTTCAGTGCTCTTAATGAGATCGTCGACACAATGCTGGCGCGGACATTGATGAATGGATTATGAGTAAAGTAATTATTTTTGACAGAAATGTGTTGATTGTCACTTGATTACATAGATTACGACAGCAAATGTAACGCATTCCATGGAAGTTCTAATTTTTAACTATATGCTGCGGACCTGATGTATTTGTAATTTTCACTACACTGGAATATCAATATTTGGTGAAATCACTTATGCAATGTATTTAATAAACTCTCACGTATGAGCAACTATTGGAAAGCTAGTGATTTTTCAACGTCTTCCATAGTCGTTTCTTGCTTTACATTTTAGGTTACTAAAAGTACTAAAAAGTGTAGGCATAAATATAGGTTACTGCAGGCAAAATGAAATGCGAACTAAAATACTTTCAGGAATATAATTTATCCAATGAACAGAATCTTAGCAGATTTTACATATTCCGTCCAATATTAATTGTATAATCTTGAATAACCAGAGACAACTAAAAGTCGAAGCAACAAAATTATATCGATTTCGGTTTCAGCTTTTGTTAAATGTAGTGAAAATCCCTAATTTCTAAAGCAAATATATAGCAAATATAGACTGGCCCACTTGCACAATAAAAGTGGGGAAGTATTCTACTTTCTATGAGTGTAGAATTACGACGCGTTGTATGCATTTGTGACTCCTTCGAGTACTCTAGTGCCTTGTCATCTTTTCTGTTGCGCATATGGGAGTATCAGGACGTTAATCTAATATGCACTGAAGGTTTAAAACTATTACTTGTCTAGATATGCTGTTTAAGAAAAGCATTGTATTCCAAAACGAAAGTATACTTTAATATGAGGTGATAGTCCCATTATTCCATGTTCAAGGCGAAATCTCCCACACAGGGAACCCAATTTATCTGTTTTAAAAAGAATCACAATCTGGATGATCTGGGATACATAGCAGTGTTTTTATACCTTCAAGCTCATAAATTACCAAACATAATAATGCAGTCATTCAACTTGAGAGCTTAAAACAGGTAATGAAATCTGAAACTATACAATTTAGATAAGGTTTGTATACACATTTCTTGGTCGTGTCCAACTTGCTGAGGTACAGCAAGTGGATGATTTCAATTGCACTATAACAAACACCATAATTCACAGCCGTCTTGGCTTCTGCCATAGTACAATTCCCCATTATTCTGTTCCCCATAACTGCCGGTTAGTTTTCAAATCCTAGGCATGTTAGATGTTTCTTTGGTAAGAGGGCAAGCCCACGGTAGTCAAAATTAATGCCGGAAGCGAATATTAAATTGTTACAAACCCTACATTAGTACGATAATACGTCGAAAGAAATTTCTCTAATACACTACCCTAGTAGGTCCTGGTATTACCTATGTCCGGAAGCTCGATTGTATCTAGCCCCCAAATGTTTCATGACACTGTCAACAATACCAGTATGTTTTACTGAAATCAAAGTAAACATTTTCAAGTGAAACCCTTACTGTACATAGTGGTTACAGTACATATTGGACGGTACAGGTGTACATATCTCAACTGGTGGTTTCACACAGTGCACTGAGTCGAACGCTATAGTGATTTCTTTCATTTGAACACATAATTCGCCGAAAAAGAAAACAGGTTTGTATGAGATATTTATCACTACACTATTATATGATATGTTTTAATATATACACCTATTAAGACTACGACAGTTCAAAGTTATTGAATCGATTTTGTCTCCTGCATTCTTCTATAGAACCAACGTGTTTTGCATAATTCAATATGGAAGTTTCCTTATGCTACATCTGACAACGCCGAGACTGTGATATGCAGACAACTTAGATACCAATGAAACAGCTTAGGTGTAACTATACCACAGTAACGGATTTGTTGATTGTGCTTGAGTTGCCATGATCACTAAAAGCAAGGGAGCCCTAAGTCAAAACAGATATAAATGCGACATAACGCTCAACGTTATACCGCGATGTTCATGCGTTGTAATGTTTTAAAATGTTTGTAATTTTCAATGTGCAAAATTTCTCGTTGGATATATTGCTTATCCTGAGAAACAGCATCTGTACATAATTAACGGATGAATAATAAATTCATACCTTTACATATTTTCAAATAAAAATAAATGGATAATATGAGACAGAAATAAAAGATGTTCAAGCTTTATTTTTCTTTTAATCATTTTCTTAAAGTATCAAAGGTGAATCTGTAGTTTTCGCTTCGACGCTGTCTGTATTGCGAGAAGGTGCGCTCGATGATCTGATGGGAACAAAGAGTAAACACTTTAAGTGAAATCCATGTGCTTTGTTATTTTCAGGTGGATTGTTTTACTACAATAGATCCTTGATTACCCACTACTTTTATGTAGCACTGTAATAAGCCAGGACCACTCTCGTATTGTAAACATTACGTTACCCTACAACACAGTTAACCTGAAGCTATCTGTCTCTCTCCCATCGATGTCCAAATTTCCGTATCTGATCATACGCTACACCACAGTAACCTACTTCATAGTCCTTAAGTTTTAAGTTCTAGTGGATAACAGAAACTGCACTCGCCAGAGGACACGGAATAAAAGTAACAGCTGCGAAACCTTTGGCATTTTGGTAATGCTTGGAAATTAGCCATAATTTCGCCTAATTAGGAGGAAACTGGAATTTATGAAGTTAAATATCCTAGCAGGTCAAGTTACGATCTCCTAATTTTCAGCTTGCAAGCGGAAGTGTCGAGCGCTGTCTTGGAAATTGTAAAAAGCACGTAAACATTATCGATGCAGACAAATGTATTCTGCTCCTGAAAAGATTCGCAGAATTATATGTGATAAGTTGAGGCACTTTACTGAGTTTATTCTTCGACCATAACATAATTGTGATAGAAACAAATGATTTACCAAAGGTGTGTTATATCCATCTGTGTAAACCACTAAGGATGGTATCAGAACCTAAAATTTCTGTGTAAGATACTAGCGGCAGATGAAGCCTGAATCGTGTCGTCAATTTTCACAGAAATGTTGTGTGGGCAATTACGTCTTCAAACATAATTTTCCAACAACTGATGAAATATTTCGTTTCATTTTACCATAGTAGGTGCTAATTAACATCGAAATTGAAATTTCAGATTTTTTGCAGTACACTTTTTGTGTAGAACTTTTTCAAGTACTCGGGATTAAATATCAGTACAAATATGTTTAAAATGTAACTATTTCATACACGCTAACCTTTCCTCCAAGCGGGAGTAGTTACCTCTATTTCATTCAACAGCATGCGGTGAACATGTACGGTATTTTCAAATCCTGTATTATAAAGTATTTATTTCTAGAAAAATATATGCAGATAAGCCGAGGGTTAAAGGAGACTTTTTTCTTCTCTTCATGGTTTATCTTTCTAGAATAATGATGGACCTCTACGGGTTGTTTCAAAACGACAGCGAACGATTATACCCGTGCGTAGTTTATAACTTAACTAGTCCGAATTTCAGTGTCACAGCTTCGAAGTTCTGTTAGGTATAATTTTATGCAGCATTAAATATTGCATGATTTTGTGATTAGGCAGTGCAGGAAACACTGCTGTGTGAACCTCAAAAGTTGTTATTGGGGCGCAACGGTCACGAAAACAAAAACATTACCCCTTGCTCTTTATCAGTGACCCTAGCCTAGCTTTCAGGTAATGGGGAAAAGGGCAGTTATTTGTGCAAAAGGCGACTAATAGCTCGGACAGTTGCAAGATTGCTCTTCAGTGTAAAGCTACACATTCCGTCCTAACAGGGAGCATTTTGCGCGTATTTAGATAGCAAATCCAAACAATATGGAGCGCTATACGAACGCCGAAATGACGGATGTGGTTTTGATGGATGGAAGAGCTGAAGGGAGTTCAACGAACGCACGATTAATTTAGTTTCATTAAAAATATGAATTGTAAAAATAGTTAGATCAATGATAATATTTATTTGTTTAACTTCAGAGCATTTTGTTATGATCTTAACTGTACAATACTTTCAACCACTTACTGTGAATATCAACAGCTTCCTTTTCAGTTACAAATGCTTTATTTAGTATTATAAAACACGTGAAAAAAATGCTCGCCTCATTGTATAAGCCATTTAGTTTTGGTTAATTTATTTACAAGTTTTGATGTTTTCTGTTCTGTTTATCATTTAATGCTTCCATCCTCAACCTCACTAACATTAACTTCCCTGTAAAAGGTATAAGTTTCATATGTCCACTAGCTTATTTGCCATCATGGAATGCTATAACGCAATTTTGGAACACATTAAACACTCATAAGCAATAATTAAGCAATAACATTTTTTATTGCGGTTTCATAAGCCAAAGAAATTCTTAATAGTAGCAAGCTACTGCGGAGTATGCCGGTATGTTTACAAGCAGTTACAGCACGCGGCACGGCGTGTGGCCTATATTACCTGCGAACTTCGACAGCGTGACCCACGCGTCGTTGTTCCTGTCACTGCCTAATCCACACTCTCTCTGGAGCATTTTTATGCGGTTCTATTGGTGGTAGAACTATCTATATGTGTCACATAGAAGCTGAGCAACTACTTCTGTATGTTCGTTCGGTGTCGTTTAGAAACATCCTGTATACTCTTACCCGCCTCGGTAGCGTAGATGGTAAGGTGTCTGCCTCACGTTCAAGAGGTCGCGGATTCGTATCTCGGTCCCGATGAGTTACCTGGATAAGGTTTTTTCCAGATTTTCCCATTATCCTGAAAAACGAACGTCACGTAACCCTAAGATCCATGGAGCTCCATGGCCCCCGGGCTCACTTGAGCATCATTTCACGCATTTCATTCATCGTCCGATATGACTTAAAGTTGGAGGACGTAAATAACAACAACATTTATGCTCTCTCCACGCTATATATTATAGAATAAGACAAACAAAAAGCATAAGGAAGGTGTTGTAACATACTTTGCTACATTGTGCATACTTTGTCTGTGAACTGCAGAGCCCCGCGTTATAAACGAGGACAGACTGGACCGGAGTAACACAGTTGTACATGCTCACATTGAACACGGGTTCAGCGTGTGACATCACCACCCTTTTTATACAGTAAGTGCAGAGGAACGAGGTGTGAGGGATGCAGCAAATATATGTTATTATTAGTACAACTATTTCCACTAAGATGTTAATTTTGCTATTAACACTAGTTATGTTTCAGTCTTTCCTACGCCAGCCTCGGCAGCGTAGATGGTAAAGTGTCTGCCTCACGTTCAAGAGGTCCCGAGTTCGAATCTCGGTCAGGGTGAGTTACTTGGATACGGTTTTTTTCGGGGTTTTCTCTTATCCTGTTAGACGAATGTCGGGTAACTCTAAGCTCCATGGACCCCGGACTCATTTGAGCATCATTTCACCCATTTTCATTCATCGTCCGATATGACTTAATGTTGGACGACGTAAATTGCAAACAAACAAACAAGTCTTTCCTACATCGCTGTAACCTTCAATCCTCAAACTATTTACTGTTTCCCTCACATATTTTAATTGATATGTTGACAATTCTATAGCAAACTCTATGGTATATTGGTTACTCTGGACTCCATAATGAAGTTCTGCTTTGACTTATTTTTAGACAACTTTTGTGTTGGTCCTGTAACTATGAAGCCTTATTCTGATTATTTGTTCTGTTCTATATCACGTTTCCTTTACAACATTTTCTGCGACTGCATCTGCTTTGGATAAAATAAAACGAATATTGACTTTGGAAGAATGAAGTCTAGAAATAAGACAGCTGAAAGTTAGAGGAAGTTATTCAATTGTTAAGAAAAATAATGCTTCTACATACAAGAGCTTAATATTGTTTAGTTCTTTGTAATACCTGTGGTATTCGTTGTTGTAGACGTACAGATACTGTTTGTTCATTTTCTGTAATTTCACATGAATTTAAAATGATACAATTGTAAAAACCATTGATGTAATCATGTAAGAAAGTTTAGTTCCCAGTGGCTTTAAATAATTGAAAGAAAAGAAACCATTTTTTCAGGGCATCGAACAATTGGTTTATCATTTCGCCACAGACTGCCCACTTATTTAATGTCATGGCAAGGTGCTGAGAACAGTATAATGTACAGTTTGGGCCATTCTCACACAAAAGAATGTGGAAATATCATTCGAAAAATGTTGGCACGGCGAGCAGCTCAGCTTAAACTATTCGTTTGTATTAAGAGTTTAAATTGGCCTTAGACAGAACAGCACTGATATACAGTGATTCCTTCCTCTCTTTTCTGGACACACGCTATTTTTAGAACACGTTTGAGTATTCGAACACCAAGCTATGGGCACAAGGAAACAAAAATGAATGTGACACTTAATCTAGATTGCAGCTCAGGAACGGAATGAGCAAAGTTGACGCTACGAATGTGGAAAATTGGAATCCTATCAGCGTAGATTGTTTTCGAGAGGTCGGTCGATCCACGGTATAATAACATGGTTGAGGTGCTTGAGAGAGAGGAGGCGTATGCTAATTTACTCTGACAGTGAATGTGATAAGAGATGAAGAGGCTGCTATTTAGAACAGACTTGCGTGTTAAATTGGGGCACTTTCTACCCACTGTGAGGAAAAATGGAAATGAAAAATGCATTAGATTAACGCGAATGCGGTGGTAGCAGCTACTGAAAAAAGCATTTGAGCATTACAACTTGGAAATATAATGTAATTCATGTCATGGATAAGCGAATGCATGTCACCCAAGGGTAGAGCTTATGTATCATTGGAATGTACACCAGAGCATTTTTAACACAAACTTTGTCCCAAGGGAATGCGGGTTATGTAACAAAAATTAAATATGTTATGTCTATTGTACGAGGACAAAGAAATTCTTACATACCTCCGCAGTAGTAAAACTCGTGACACAAGAAGATTATGTGAAAACGTTGTATATGCTCCAAGCACTAGAGATGAAATACAATGCCTTTCGAATTGAGGGCGATAGTATCTTTCTTTATCCTATGGACAGGGATGGAAGCGGTGAGAGGTTTGAAGCTCAATCAAATTTAACCTATCTACAGGCACCCAAAAATGAACGTCAATGTTATGTGAATACTTATTATGTATTCTATAAAAATAAATATTTATGCTGAAGCAATTGTTTAAAATAATGCTTAATAGCATCATAATCAATAATGAAATATCAAGTGTCTATTAGCGATTATTTCTATGGAAATATTTGTATTTATCTACTATTGTATGGCTTGTTTAGCTAGAACCAGTGAATATACAGCACGAGGGGGCAATGTGCTGAAACTTGTAGAGTAAAAAGGCAGTAGCAAACTGAGTAATAACAGAGGCAATGCCTGGTCATGACTAAAATCTGACTTTGGCTTAAAGGTACCTCTTCACTTTTCAGTCAAAACGAATAAATATCTCGCACGACAAATGTGTACATACTGTTCCAATTAATGAACGCAAACGGCACTGTAATCTTTGTATAATGCCGAACAAAATAAGCGTTGGGTATTGTCGTACCATCTGGAAGGCTTCACAAAGCACACAGCTAACGACGGTAAGACAGCGCGTTTTGTTTACATCTCACACGACACAAACGAGTTTCACATTCGGAGACTAATATGATGGATTTAATGCTGACGCATGTAATGCAGTTGAAAACTTCTGCAAATCCGTTTTCTTATCCTCAAAATGTTTCTTTTGGTGCTATCTCCCTATTCTGCTACTTACTAGACTATGCTTTTCTGCATCCAGTGTATGAGGAAAAACAAAGGTATTCAGTGAAAACTGAGTTCTTTGCTGCACCTTTTGAGGAGTTTCGTTAGCAATGTAAAACAGTTCTAAATGCATAAATATCTGTAATCAACACTACATTAGCAGGTGTGAAGGAACATACTGGACTAGAAGTTGGGTAAAACTTATGTGCACATTAAGGTGACCAAAGATTTTCAGAGCGATTTTGGTGTAATAGCGCTAAAGGTGAGTAGCCAAAATGATGTAAACTGATAAATAAATATATTTTATTTCCCAAAAACATAGGCCGTGGTCTAGAAGGCATCGAAAATACCCATGTTTCACCAATGAATGCATTTGGCATCTTCGGGGTGATGGTGCTCGTTGTCTGCGTTGGTCAGACCTAGACAAACGCGAAATGTTGGTACCACCACAATTCCATGAAATAAATAAATAAATAAATAAATAAATAAATAAATAAATAAAAATGAATAAATAAACAAACAAATAAATATATATCTTGAAAGCCTAAGTTTATACATAGAAACGGAGTTTTGTCACAAAAGATTACGATTCTTCTCGTGATATTAAACGGATGTTTAATAGTTCGAGGTACTATTTTCATTAGAACCCCATTGGTTCACCATGGTACTATTTGTATTTTATACTAATATTATAATGCGAGGGACTCTTTGCATACGCGCGCACGTGTGTGTGTGTGTGTGTGCGCGCGTGTGCGTGTGGTGTGTGTAGGGTAATCTTAAAAAATCTACAACTGAATGCGCTTTATCTCTTTGACTGACATTTATTAAATACTGTAGATTCCTGTGTAACAAAACTGTACTGAATAACTGTTATTCTAATTCTACAGCAGTATGGTTGACGTTTCTGGTTTTCAAAAATCCCCAGTAAGAAACCTTTGCTCTATTTCGTTTGTACTTGTGTTATAATCACATACAATGACAAGGAATTCCAAAAAATTGTTTAAAGAAAGAACATTTGTAAGACAGGTGATACCGAAATTATGGTTTGACAGAAGCAGTCATGATAGATGTCGAAGGAATGTTGGTTCTTTGTGACGACCAAGCCCAAGGTCAGTTCAGTTGGGGAAAGTCTGTAACAATGCCATGAATGAAAGAAGCAATGTCCTTAGAAGGTGTCTAAAGAAATTGTCACTTGACGTATATGAATAGATCGTTTACAATGGCGACCAAAGCAGCCACAAAAGGACCTTGTTTGTGTAAAAGAGTTTGAAAAGGGAAAGTTAGGAGATGTATACACGCACGCAGTTGTGGTCAGGCACTCTTCGGCGTTTAGCCGATGGAGACGGTTCGCGGCTAGAAAGCCATTATAAACGGTCTTCGGCTTGAAGCCGAGAAAGGGGAGTCTGAGACGTGAAGCCTATTAGAGCGGTCAACTTGTTCTGTCTTGAATATTTGTCGGGTCATCAAAATTTATCGAGTAAAAAAAATAATTAGCAGTCAATAATTCTAAACCGAGATTGGTAACCCTCGGTCGGCGACTTCCACTTCGAGGTTTGAAAAGAAGAAGCAGTGAATAAATAATTTGAAGACGGGCATTCCAGTGTTGTAAAATTTTCTTCTCACACCCATCCACGCATACCCTGAGAGAAACCTCATTGCTCGCCAATCATATTTGCCATCGTTCACTAATCATATTTGCTTCAAACTGGCGCACAACGTGGAGCTGTGGTAACCTTTGATCGCCACCCCCTTTTTATTGCTTCAAACTGGCGTTCCAACGTGGAACTTGTGTACACCCATAAACATTGTTGCTTCAAACTGGCGTGCCAACGTGGAGCTCGATACAAGGAGGAGGTTCAGCTCGATACGAGAAGGAGGTTCAGCTCGATACGAGGAGGAGGTTCGGCACGATAGGAGAAGGACGTTCGACAACAAGTGGAGCCCGATACGAGTAGGAGGTTCAGCACGATACGAGGAGGAGGTTCAACCTAGGAGTTTCAACCCGACAACGAGGTTCAACAGGAGAAGGTGGTTCGACAGGAGGACGGTCGACCCATCAAGAAATTCGTCAACAGTTCGACTGTAAAGAAGAAAGGAGGCCGGCATCGTCATCAGTGACATCATCAGGAGCCAGTAAAAACAAAGGTACAGAGTGTTAAATTATATACTAGACTACTGTGAATGTACTTAACGAGTGGAAAAATGCTGAGTCAAAATTCTGTAGAAAGCATGGGAGTTCAGGAGGTTGATGCTTGTAGCAGTAGGCAGGAAGTCGAAGTACCAGAGTGTAGTAGAACTGTCCTAGATAATGTAGAAAGGGAAATAAATATGTTAGAGGAAATTAGAAAAGTGTTCGCAAGTGTTGAAAGTTTAAGGAAAGAGATGAATGATAACAATCAAAGTTTAATAAAAGAGATGAAGGATAATACTCATAGTTTAATAAAAGAGATGAAGGCTAATAGTCAAGGTTTAATAACAGAGAAGAAGGTTTATAAACAAAGTTTAATAAAAGAGATGAAGGATAATAATCAAGGTTTAAAAAAGATAGAAGGAAGGATAGAAAGTGTTAGAGACAGGACAAATAGAACTAGGAAAGAAGTTAGACAATCAACAACAGTCGTTAGAAAATTTCGGGAAAGTTAGTCAGGAAGTAGAGAACGTAAGAGAAGAAGCTGATCAGGTAACAGACAGTTTAGGGAAAGATGTTAGTGAGGAGACGCAGAACGCTGAAAATGAAGTTTTGAATGTAGTTAATGAAAGGACAGATAGCGAAAACAGAAAACTGAGGGAGGAAATCGTACAGAAAGTAGATAAAGAAAGACAAATAGCTAGAAAAGAATTAGAAGAAACTAGGAGTAGATTGGTAGTATCAGAATGGGAAATTAGAAAACTGACGAGGAAATTGGAGAAAACCACAAGTGAAATTAGTGATGTAACCCCGTTCCATCAGAATATGTGTAAGAAAGATAGGAAAAGAGATCGATGTACGATATCTAAGCTAGATATGGAAAAATCATGGGGATGTAGAATAGATAAGTCCTTTGTACATGGAAAAGTCCGCAAAATTCTCTTGTATTTTCGAAGTACGTTGTGAAATGATGAATTTTCTTGTAAATTGTGGGAACTTAGGCTAAAGTATTTAAAATTGCCATAACAAATTGCAAAAGGAGAAGAAACAAACTTGTAAAATGTATGCTAAGTATAAATAGTGTAGTGTAAAAGGTATAGGTTAAGTGTAAACAGTGTTGTGACAGTGCAGTGAAACTTAAAACTAAACAAGTGAAAAAAAATATAGTAATGAAAATCAGAACAATGAAAGACTTTTGAAAATAATATTTATATAGAATCCTAAAGAAGTATTCGGAAATGTATAAAAAAAAATTAACCAGTTAAAAAAAATATCAGAACAATGAAAGACTTTTGAAAAGAATATTTATATAGCATCAAGAAGAAGAACTCAGAAATGTTGTATACAAATATAATATTATTAATGTACCATTGATTTAAACATGGGAGTGTATACTTAGGAATTGTTTCAAGTGTAACAACAAGATGAATTAATTTTAAGTAGATCAGATGACAAAAAAAAAAAAAAAAAAAAAAAAAAAGAAGATGTAGATTGAAATATTTTCTGAGTAATATTTAAAAGTTGAAAATTGCAGATCAGAATGTTGGTAAATTTTAAATGAACTGTTGTTATGTCACCAGGTGAATAATTTTTAGGAAATGTCATGTAAAAATTAATGTTGTGAAAAGAAATTGTAAAACGAATTGGAAGTTGTTGACAAAGGTTGCGTTATATTCGGGCAAGACATATATATATATATATATATATATATATATTATTTCATTATGGGATAATCTAATGTCTATGGGGGCATTTGATACCGAAATTATGGTTTGACAGAAGCAGTCATGATAGATGTCGAAGGAATGTTGGTTCTTTGTGACGACCAAGCCCAAGGTCAGTTCAGTTGGGGAAAGTCTGTAACAATGCCATGAATGAAAGAAGCAATGTCCTTAGAAGGTTTCTAAAGGAATTGTCACTTGACGTATATGAATAGATCGTTTACAATGGCGACCAAAACAGCCACAAAAGGACCTTGTTTGTGTAAAAGAGTTTGAAAAGGGAAAGTTAGGAGATGTATACACGCACGCAGTTGTGGTCAGGCACTCTTCGGCGTTTAGCCGATGGAGACGGTTCGCGGCTAGGAAGCCATTATAAACGGTCTTCGGCTTGAAGCTGAGAAAGGGGAGTCTGAGACGTGAAGCCTATTAGAGCGGTCAACTTGTTCTGTCTTGAATATTTATCGGGTCATTAAAATTTATCGAGTAAAAAAATAATTAGCAGTCAATAATTCTAAACCGAGATTGGTAACCCTCGGTCGGCGACTTCCACTTCGAGGTTTGAAAAGAAGAAGCAGTGAATAAATAATTTGGAGACGGGCATTCCAGTGTTGTAAAATTTTCTTCTCACACCCATCCACGCATACCCTGAGAGAAACCTCATTGCTCGCCAATCATATTTGCCATCGTTCACTAATCATATTTGCTTCAAACTGGCGCACAACGTGGAGCTGTGGTAACCTTTGATCGCCACCCCCTTTTTATTGCTTCAAACTGGCGTTCCAACGTGGAACTTGTGTACACCCATAAACATTGTTGCTTCACAGGAGGTTATTCATCATACTAAAATTAAACTATACTGTGACTTTGTGGGTTCGTGAAATGAAAAGTCCAATTTCACCACTCAAAAATGTTCTTTATTTCCACCGACTTACAGTTTAACACTTGCCAATTACACAGAATTACGTGCTGCACACAATTACAATTCACCAGTTCGTCCGTTACAATTTCCTTGTACTCGCGATTACGTAAACTCCGATGCACGCACAGTCTTCTCGTTCATTAACACGTCCTTCGCTAGCACGTCAAACACTGACTAACTCTTGCACCAAGAACTGACTGTCTCCTCACTCACTAACTGACAAAACCAACTCTCTCTGTCCGTCTGTAGCCCTCTTTATATAGGAATATCGCCGGTTTCTAGTGACCAGGGGAATGTTCCAGATTCCGTAATTTCGAGAAACAGGTGTAGAGAAACAGACGACACAGTCATGTTTTTCCCCTGACCACAGCCTGTCACCACTATAGGACAAACGAGGCGAGGGCGTGGCTAACCGAACCTTCCCTGTCTCCCGCTCTCAGCTGCTTCACAGGGTGTTCCAGCGCTCGCGTTACAATACTATCTTTAGTGACTTCTGAGAAAGAAGTCATCTATAACAGAAATGTCATTCACAGAAAGAGCGAAGTGAAGAAACTAAACCCGTATGTATTGCAAAGGAGAAGATTCACATGGTTCAAGCAAAGACGAACCGCTGAAGAGTAGTTCCAACTGATAAAGCAAAACGCTTCTTAAAATGGGCTAAAGCTTACTTACTCCTCTACTTCAAATGTGCGGTATCTGATTTCTTTTCTGTTAAATGGTACAATGTTCACAGTACAAAATGGAAGTTGCAGTAGCTTTTTGAAGATATTTTTAAGCATTAAGCATTGTACCTACAGCGATAAAATGTATACGAAACTAACAGGAAGTTCCAAGTTTAAGACTGCACAAAAAAAAAAAAAAAAAAAAAAAAAAAAAAGGTTATTGTTTGGGGATTTTCACTATTTAGTCTCGTTTTCAAATCTGCACTCGTTTGTACTGAGCCCCATGATAGTTTAAGCAGAAATGGAAGCGCGGAGGTTTTAACGCTCCCCAGAACCGCATGCTACCCGTAATCACGTGCTTCTCGTTTCACATGCTGGTTCCCTTCCGTTAATGAACGTAATGACTGGTTGCGTCTTTAATAGCACATCTGCTTAAAGCGATTCTATATTCATGTCCGGAATGGCGTCAGTTGCAGAAACACTGGCGCCAGCTGTTTCTGCCATCGTCGGGAGTACACGTGTTACACTGCCATCAACACGACTATGCAATATAATATTTGTCCCGCACTATCTTTCAGAACCAAATTATTTGAAGTATCAATGTACTGCTCAAGCAGCTAAGGTTTCCTTAAATATAATCTGAAACAGAGATTTCTTATAAACACGCGCAGCAATTTAGTGTAAATGCTTATTGTTTCTCTGTCAGAAAATAATGTTACAAATATAAGTACAACTTAATGGTTTGGACCCTTTTTAGCAGCTAGGGACGTACGTGAAAGGATAAGGGAGCCAGATGGTAGAGCAGGACGGTAGAGCAAAGTAGAAGCAAGATTAGAGATAATTAGAGACTACACCGAGTTCTATAATATGCCAATTTACTATATCCTAATTATTAAGTTGAAGTACAAGGCACCCCCATTGCCTTGAGAAGACTTAGGGGTGGAAATGGTGATAGCAATTACATAATTATATTAAAGACCCATACGAGCTTACCTTAAAGATGCGTAGCCATATATGGTTGAGGATGCGACGAGTAAATAAGCTATCGCTAGTGAGAGGTATGTTGACTCCGGTTGCTAAGATGAGAGTGACCTCCGGAAGAACACAAACTATTTTGGCAGAATTAAGTGCAACAGATTTAGAATCTGTAAATATGATTAATGAACTAGAGTGACCCCACGACTGCCAAAATATGCAGTCGTTAAATACTGCTACTTCCAACATGGCGTCCTACTGCCAATTCGGCAATCCCACACCAAAGAAGCTACGTAAACGTTTCCCAAACAAACGTCAGCATCCCAAGAGTCTTGGACATTTTGGCTGACAGAGAATGCTGGTCAGCATCCGGTTGACTCAGGTTACTAAGTGAGCAAACTCCACATCCGGCCTGCACGTGGTCGACATGAGTAAACAGAAAATTGATGCCATAAGCTGAAGTAATGTGAAATCTCGGAATCCGTTGTTCTCATAGATCATCAGAATTAAGAACTTCAGAATTTGTAAAATGTGCTATTAAGTCATGGCACAGGAAATAAGCATTAAATAACAAGATTCCAGAATTTGGTATGTCCCAAGTATTCCTCAACCATACACATGATAATATGCACATTTATCAATTTTATTAATCTGAGTTAATTACTAGAATCTTGCGATTTGAACAACCCTTTGTATTTCC
The DNA here is from genome assembly GCA_030765055.1 of Mantis religiosa. Lineage (NCBI taxonomy): Eukaryota > Metazoa > Arthropoda > Insecta > Mantodea > Mantidae > Mantis > Mantis religiosa. The sequence goes on from CM060950.1 coordinate 136,037,727, forward strand.
TTTAACGTACTTCTTGTTTTAATGAGAAGCATAACATTTTTACAAATTATGATGCATACTTGCTTGTCTTAAACATATTTATAATATACTATTATTTTGTTAACATCTAAACATTTAATTTCCAAACACTGCATTTGCTTGTAACCGTTTCTTAGCGCTATGAAAATACTTTAACTAATAAAATAATTTAACTTTAATACTTAAACTATCTTTTCTTGGGTTTTGGAGTATGGGTTTTAATGATTTAACACAGAAAAATTACAAAATAATAAGCGTTAAGCACTGTATTTTATTCAATAAAGTTTTATTGTTAAACAAAATTAAATACTTTATCGCAAGGAATATTCAAGGAGTGAATTAAAATTTAAAAGTTTTAAAGTTTTAGCATGTGATATGAAATTTCCATTAAGCACTAGATTTTAAATGTTTATATTTTCTTGGAAGTGTATATACCTAGGAAAACGAAAATTAATTTTCTAACATAATTACATTGGAAAATGTGTAAGCAATTTCAGTAGCTAGTACATAATCGCCTAAAACATAGCATAGTAGCTATTTTATAAACTTAAAATACATTTACAATGCATTACAAATGTTGCTTTTACTGACCTTTATAACATGCATCCCTGATGTCAGCAAATTGCGTGCATTGATAGTAGGAAATACATATTCGTCTTCAAAGGAAAACTTTTTCCTTGCACTTCAAGCGTAGCGATATAAAGCAGCTTATTCATTCCATTAAGAAAAGAACGGTTGTCAAGATCGATGCCTTTGATGGCTTAGGGAAAATAAGGACGAAGAGAGACAGACAAGCCATTGCTAGCTTTTTGTAAAATAAAATGCTAAAATGATATCCGTAAGCATTTACCACTTTCACTGGCTTTAGATGTGTCAGTTCCCGTTTGAGTCAACCCACATTGTAACCCAGTATCAAAGGTAAATACAAAACAAAATTAATATTCCGTACAGAAATATTAAAGTGGAAGGTCGCATACAGGTGAAGCAGAAACTGTTTGACGTTATCTTACGGGCTCAATGACGGATAGCCCTTCTGAGGACAACTGGCAGTTGAACTCCTTTTGTAATCTACTTAAATTTTGTAATAAAATTTAATTTAGCTATTGGTGTACGCTAGGGTGACAATTTTTAATAACATTTCAAGTTGTGTTACTATTTGCCGTATGATGGGACACCAATCTGAAGTAATTACTTCCTTATATATTTAATTTTGTTTGATACTTTTCTCTGCGTTGAGTTGTGTTATTACTCCTGAATATAAAGGTTCTTTCAACAAGAGTGATCTATGTTTAATATGTGATAGCTGCCGTTGTTATTGCGTTATAGCAGTCACTTTTTTCATGTGGTCTCAGCTGTTATTAACAAATAGCCGTCGAACATTACAGCATTCAGCAACGCGTAGAAACTGTGAAACTTTATTATCAAAATGGATCACCTGTCTTTTTTATTGTTTGCGATTATTTTACTATTTGTGTTCTTTAGTTTCACACATATACACTATACACATAAACACCCATACCCAAGGTGGGACTCGAACCCGCGACCCTCTACACGGCGGAACGTTAAAGCCATACGCTCTAATTATCGTGGCTTCGAGGGCCAGCAATCTGTTCGCCAAACCTCCCGTGTACTGCGTGATACCGGGCTGTTATATGGGACCTCAATTGGATGGTATGAATCTCAGAAATATCTTCTTCCAGCAAGATAGTGCCACATGTCATACTGCTCTCGAAACAATCGACCATTTCAAGGAGAAATTCAAAAGTTTCATCATTTATCGTGATGGGGATGTTAACTGGCCCCCGAGATCATGTGATTTAACGTCGTTGGATTGCTTCTTGTGGAGTTATGTTAAATCTCGAGTTTATGCCAACAAACAACGAATGATCTTATGAACAATATCACGCGTGTTATTTATGAAGCTGAACCTACTTTACGATTTTCTGTTCTTGAAATTGGGTCAATCGTCTACGCGCAGTCGCGGCGCTCACTGAAGTTACGCGTTCTTCCACACGTAATGACATTAATTATGTTCCAAAGTAAAAAAAGAAATAAATCTCTATCATTTATAGTATGTGTTTTATTTAAGTTCGAAGATAGGACACTCTTGTTGGAAGACCCTTATAACAGTTTAATTAAGCCCGCCTCGGTAGCGTAGATGGTAGCATGTCTGCCTGAAGTTCAAGAGGTCCCGAGTTCGAATCTCGGTCAGGGTGAGTTACCTGGATAAGGTTTTCCCGGGGTTTTCCCTTATCCTTACAGACGAATGTCGGGTAGCTCTAAGCTCCGTGGACCCTGGACATCATTTTACCCATTACATTCACCGTCCGATATGACTTAACGTTGGACGACGTCAAATTAAAAAAAAGTTTAATTAAGAATTTAACTTTCTTCCCCAGCTTCAATTCCTTTGGCGAACGCGAAACTTCGTCTCTAGAACGTGCTCTCGGATCGTTGTATATTATTATTTCCAAATTATTGAAATAATGATATGTATATTTATTTGAAGATTATTTATTTAACCAACACAAATTATAAATCAAAGCAATATAATTATTATAACCACTTCTGAGCACGTCGTGCTTGCACAGTTTAATTTTCCTGAAAAATTACAATACAGAAATACACACCAAAATTCGTTATTGCCTTTATTCAAAATGAAAGTAACAATTGGCTGCTATCTTCTTTTGCAAAATAATAGGTTAAACAAAAAACAAATCTGTGCTTATGCACCAAAGGGGCAAAAATCCATGCCAATGTAGAAGGTTTTATAAAGGCAATTCACAGTGATTATATGGCATTGATAGCAGCCATTGAATCAGTAACTTAAAAACAAAAGGCAAATATTTTAAAGAAATAAACAGTGAACAATTCTTGGCCGAACTTCTATACAACTAAAATTGAATTTTTTGTTTTTGTTATTTTAGTCAAAAATACAAGTACGTTTTAGGGATGATAGACCACCGTAGTGGAACTCTTTTTTCTATAGACATCCTCCTGGTTGCGAAGGTCAATTCCCTCCAGGCCCTTCTCCCTGAGTTCCTTTTCATGGTTTCTTTCAGTCCTCAGAACTAGCAAATGCCGGAGAGGTATAATAACATAGGCTTGGAAGCATTCCTTTCGCACTTATTTCACTTATCATTAGTGTCCAACGCCTGTGGTGAATAAGAACGGGCGTTAAACACTACTCCATGATAAGCAAATAATTTTAAACTCTTGCTTAAACGCCTTAAATATAATTTCCAAGACATTAAGTACATTGTAAAAGAGAAAACTAAAATTTGAATAGCTTTTCAACACTGGGCAGGAATTAACTCTGCAATTTAATTGTGGAGCAATATTTACTTCATTATCAAATCCATTTAAATATGTAACACTGCTGTAGATAACCGATAATATCACACAACACAATACTATAAATCCCTATTTTTATATTCAGATCTGCACGTCGGAGTGTTAACGCTGAACACAACAAAGGAAACCATGGGCAGATATCACAACACAAAATTATTTTCACTCTTAATCGCCGTACAACTGACGTGCTGTAGACAAAATTAGTTGTGAATACGAGATGAGCAGCTGATGGGTATCGCACCGCGCATACAGCCAAATTACCCTCCACCATGCCGCTGTCCTCTCTCACACAATGTTTAATTAAAGCTAAAGAGCAGGGCATAACAAAATTAATACATATGCATGTAAAGGGAAGAAATAAATTACTGCCTTACCGAACCGCCCATTATCAATTACGTATGTTATTAAAATGCATTTGTTTACCGCCATGGTCCAAAACTGTCCGAGCAGAGTCGATATTCTGCTTTATTCACATTGTTATACTGCGGTACTGGAAGTGAGAACTATTCTATTTTACAAACTATTGCACTTCGTGAACGGTTAAAAGGGCATTGTAATGTACAGAAGATCCACGGCATTCCTGATTTCTACAGGATAGACTAAGGGGAGATGGTATTGCACTTCATTTGCTTGGAAATCAGGTGAAATGGTATTACGTCACCACAATGTGTAAATATCCAGCGAGGTGGCGCAAGCGGCAGCGTTAGGGAGGTCGTGGGTCGATTCTTGCGGTCGGCCTTCCTGATCCGGGTCACCCTATATTTTATAATATAAATGTTGGCACTGTTTCTTATGGAATATTTATGAACTGAAGAACACAACAGTATATGAATCCATATTTATCTTAAATGGCACTTAATAACAACAAGAATATCATAGCCGAAATACCTATTTTAGTAAATAATGACTTGTGATATGACCTGGGGAATGCACCACATTTGAATCTAATGGATTTCTTGTGAGGTATAATGATTTTATTAGTTGAAGCATTTTTGGTCCTAAAGTAAAAATATAAAACACAGCAAATTTAATACAGAATATTCAACTATGTCAAAGATATGCGTTTTTTCCATTTGTTTGTAAAAGGGGTCCTTCGTTGAATTTACAATACAGTCAATATCATCACTGCGACTGAAAACTAATTTGTGTTGCTCTCAGAGAATGTGGTTATAAGGAATGAGTTTAACATATATAACTAGCATTTTAAGAGAAAATTTACGCCTAGAACTTTAACATGTTAACAAGACTTAAGCCTTTTAGAAAACACACGTTCTTGCTAGCAATTCTGGGGTATTAACGTTGCGCATGATGATGATGATGATGATTAGGGGAAGTACGGCAAATATGACGCAGCGGGGTACTATGACGCAGGGCTGTCTGGGAGTAACTGTGACAATTAGAGCGAACTGAAAGGTGCTGTCACATAGCAATCAACATGATGATTCATGGACAAATGCATTTGTCCTCCGCACGTGTGCTGACTCACTCAGTTTTGTAAAAACATTCAGTGCAGTAGTTGTGTTATTTTCTTTCAAGAAAGTGACTGTGTTTTGACCACTTGATGTTGAAATTAATCAAACTGAAGTGATAGGGCCAGTTACACATTTGTTTCACTACATTTTAGTGTTATTTGCATTTATTTAAGCTTTTAACTTCCTTGGGTTTTACAAACTTTTTTTCACTAAGTCAAACAGGCTAATATGACGCAGAGCCGATAGGGTAATATGTACCCCACACATTTAAATGGTAAGAAAGGAAATTAAACTTTTTTGGATTTTTCCCTCAGTATTTTAATGTTTTGCGTGCAAATAGGCAAGTGTTTTGTTTGAAAACCTATTTGTAGAATTAAAACAAGTTCATTTCAGAGGGTTTAATAGATGATACACCTTAGAATTGCTAGTTTTTATTACTGGTAAGATCTCGAGGTATACTTGTTTGTGCTTATGTTATCAATTATCTTTGCTAAACCAGCCTAATTTTAGACAGTTGAATAAATAACGCTTAGAAGTTTTTCCATTTATTTGGCACGCCATATTGCCCTTCATGTATTTATATGGTAAGAACTAAAATTGTGGACTACTTTATCATCATATGTTTGTTTTTTCAACATTATTGATTTTATAATTTTTTTCGGATATGATTGGACTTTCTTCTGACTACTTACTTTTTTCTTTTGTTACAGATGCCTCGAAAAAATCAACGCAAAAGTGACAGACAGAGCTGGACCAATCCGAGATTGGCTGCTGCGCTCAGAAAAATAAAAAACGAAGGTGTCAGGATTAGCAGGGAGAACCTATGGGGTTCCTGAGGCTAATCTCCGAAGACACTTAAAAAGGTAGAAAGGAATCGAAAGTTCCTCTAGGAAGAAAGCCCATCTTCATTCTGGAACAAGAGAGGGAGATAACTGGACACGTCATATTGCTGTCCAAGATATTCTATGGTTTAACACCTTTTGAGCTGAGAAGAGTGGCATATGAGTACGCCGAGAGAAATAGCATCGAGCATCCATTCAATACGGAAACGAAGCTCGCGGGGAGAAATTGGGGAAATTCGTTTGTGAAGAGACATCCATCAATTAGCCTCCGTCAGCCTGAGAACACAAGTCTCAATAGGATTTCCTCTTTCAATAAAGATGAAGTAACATTGTTTTATGATATACTAATCAACGTGTTTGAAAAACACGACTTCTCGGGTTGTCGTATCTATAACATGGATGAGTCTGGCATAACAACAGTTCAAAAGATGGCACCTAAGGTATGTGCTCAGACGGGAGTAAAGAACGTTGGTGCTGCGACATCCGGTGAAAGAGGGAAAACAGTTACCATTAATTGCGCTGTGAAAGCTGCCGGTGGATTTGTACCACCCATGATGATCTATCCTCGTAAAAGAATGGCCACACATCTCCAAAGAGGTGGAGCATTTTACCACTGTTCAAAAAACGGTTGGATAAATGAAGAACTATTCGTGAAGTGGCTCTAAAACTTTAAGAACTCCGTGAAACTCAGCGCAGATGATCCCGTTTTACTTGTGTGTGACATTCATTCATCTCATTGTACATTAGAGGCCTACAAATTTTGTAAAGAAAATCATATCCTTATTGTATCCATTCCTCCTCACACTTCCCATAAGCTTCAACTTCTAGATGTGGCATTCTTCTCACCACTGAGGACAGCTATGGCTAGAGAATTCAAATGCTTCATGGCACTAAATGCTCATCAACAAATCACTATGGCTGATCTATCAAGTCTGTTCAACAAAGCCTAAGTAAAGGTTGCTACGATGGAGAAAAGAATATATGCGTTCAAAACAACTGGTATATTTCCACTGAATCCAGAGAAGTTTACAGAAGAGGTCTTTCAGCCAGCTCAAGAGTTTCAAGACCTTGTAATGATACAGAAAACAGACAACCAATCAAGTGAAACATCCGCTGAAATCTCTCCTGCTATTGATGATCATCCTGGAACATCAAGTCAAGGTATGAGTCCTCAAGCTGGAACTTCAGGACAAGCTATGGGTCTTCAAGCTGGAACATCAGGTCAAGCTATGACTCCTCAAGTTGGAACATCAGGACAACCTATGAGTCCTCAAGCTGGAACATCAGGACAAGCTATGAGCCAGATGAGAATGGCATTGAACCACTGTGTGATGATGAATTTCGTAATGTGGTACTTATAACGATGTTCAAAATTCCAAGTGCATATTTTGTGATGATACTGGAAAAGATGAACTTTGGCACCGCTGCGTTCTGAGTGGGTTTTGGGCTCATGCCTTGTGTAGTGGCTGGGACAATCCAGAAGACTATTCTTATGACCTTTGCTTAGGGAAACAAAGAAAGAAAAATGCCAGATACATGAAATTATAAGCTTGGATTCGAAATTTACTTTATGATATTGAAATCTAGATGTTATAATTTCTTTATTTCTTATTTATAAAAAGCAGGTAATACTAGGTATGCTATAAACTTGATATTATTCATTTTTGCTCAATTTGAAATACAAATGCTTTTACTTTCCTTTATCAATTTTTGATCTCGTATTTCTTTTATCTCTAGCGGAATATTCACATTTATTTGTTTACGTAAGTCCCTATATGTTTTGTTATTATTGCAAAACCAAAGGATATTTTTCTCTTCGTTTGAAGTGCATTGTTCATTTTGTCCTTTGTGCAATCCAAAACTTATCTTTACTTTATACATCTTAAATCCATAGTACTTACTTTGGGCAAATGTGTACAATAAACATTCCAAGTACCTATATCGTGTTGTCTACTTAAGTATAGGTTGTAAATCTAAGTTTACTTTTTCATTAATCTTCAAAAAATAAATAAAAGCTGTTTTAAAAGAATTTCGGCCATTGTTTTTCTGTATTCTTCAAAATGCGCCATATTACCCTACGCCCTGCGTCATATTGCACGCACCTTGCGTTAATATGACGCACAGTGATACCCTCGGAAAATGACATTTTTTAAAATAAACTATTAGTTTTACATGTATAATTCTCAGATATGACCTAGAAAACAATATTTCAAGCACTTCGGTGAGTTTTGGAGTAACTAATTGAAAAAAGTTTCGATGTTATGATCTTTCTCCCTTAGTTGCGTCATATTACCCTACTCTCCCTATTATTACTATTATTATTATTATTATTATTATTATTATTATTATTATTATTATTATTATTATTATTATTATTATTATTATTATTATTATTATTATTATTATTATTATTATTATTATTATTATTATTATTATTATTATTATTATTATTATTATTATTATTATTATTATTATTATTATTATTATTATTATTATTTATTATTATTATTATTATTATTATTATTATTATTATTATTATTATTATTATTATTATTATTATTATTATTATTATTATTATTATTATTATTATTAGATGCACACGACTACAACGTTTACACATCTTTCCGTTTGTTAAGTTTTATTTTTCTGCTTCACTCTGCCTGTCATTCCATTTCCAAAATTGTTCTGGGAAGTCTTCGCCCTTGCATTCTCTTGAAGTGTCCAAGTGTACAGCCGCCTTAGTTCTTTATATATTAAATACTCTACTACAGAATTCTTAACTTTAATGTCTTCTTCAATAAAAATGTACCTATGCTTTATTCTCATTCAGAATGCCTTGCTGACGTTTTTAATGAAAATGTACCTATGCGTTCTCATTCAGAATGCCTTGCTGACGTTTTTAATGAAAATGTACCTATGCCTTATTATCATTTTGAATGACTTGCTGACTTTTAAAAGAGTCCATTTCCATCAACAATATCTGCGATGCCCGATATTTGCAGATCTGCGATCTGCGATCTTCGACAGATTGCTAAATTTCAGTCACACTGTGACGTTATTTTTCTTTTACGATAAATAAACTTGCATTTTGGTTTCATTCGTTATAATTCCACCCTATAAAATACTACTTAACATGACTGCTATTATTTCACCTTTGTTAATTCTGTCGTTTACGTCACTCTCCAGTCTTAATCTTCTCTATCAGTTCTAACTCCCAAGCGCTTAAATTCATTACATCTTTATAAAAATACGGAATATGAAATGCAAGTATAACTCAGATCAGGATGGACTAAATAGATGATGATAAGAATGAAGACATAAAAGTAATTTTAATAATGTCCTGTCTATAAATGGCAGAGCACTGGTGCTTAGGTAACACACAATTCTCTGTTCAATGGCTCTTTACCCGAAGCATTGCCTTTGTTTATAACGTACAAATCTGGAGTTTTGTTTCAGAGATGGAAATAAACCAGTCATGGCGCACTCATAATTTGGAAGTAGTGTACACGCTTTTATTTCTGGATAAACCTTTACCTAGGTAGGACAGAAGTTAAGTACCATCCAAACTAACTTCAAAGGGATTTCAGGCCCGGTTTTACTTTCACATTACCTTTTCTCCATACTTTGCCTCCCTCCTTCTCTTTTAGTCAAGGTTTTACATACTGCGCCGGATTCCGTGCTCTTAAGCCGGGATTAGGATGAACTTAACGGGAAATGACGTGGCGTTACGCTAAGTATCATGAAGTTAAGAAACGTCGCTAAACTAAAAGTGTGTTTAAGTAACTTTGTTCTGGTTGGTAGTTCTTACGATTTGCCAACATGGCTTAGTGCTCTACATGTCCCTTAGAGTGTCTTATAAAACTGCCGTCATTTTTATTACATTAGTTTCAACCGCAGCTTATTCTGTTTCCTGCTAGATGTTTACGAAACAGTTGAAAAGAAGCACCAATAATTTACAATCAATTTCAGGGTGTATTACAGTTTCACTCACACCTCTGTTGAAACTGTTCGAACTAGCCACATCAAACTTAATGGAACACCTGAGAAGAGACAGGTTTTGTGTCTTACTTTCAGTAGGTCTGGTTTGGTTTCACACACGAAGGACCAACCTGACCTTGGGTGGATCATAAACCGCCATAAATTTGCAGTGCCTCATTTCTCGCGTTCATCTTTGTTTAGGCGGGATCGAGGCCGAGGCAATTTTACCGGGTACTCCAGAGCTAGAGGTTTACCACACAAATCTCCCCAAGAGCGTCCCCTTGGCTGAGGTTTCTCCGAGGTTTTCTCCGTCCGCATGCAAGGGAGATACACTAAACTTACTCTTGGAGCGTTTATTTCCCTACTTTCCTTTCTAAATTATAATTTTAAGTATCAACTTCTTTTTCTGTTTTTTTTTTTTCGTCAGAGCTAATAAATATTAATGTATGTTTCTAAGTGTTAAAACCTTAAATTTTTAATTGTATAAGTAATCATTAAGATCTTCATTAACTTATAGACAGAGCACATTACTAATATATACAGTGACAAAATATCATAATGTAAACGATTCACCTTAAAATATTTAAGTGTTATTGATCACTGAATGATAAATTAGTCATAAAGGATGAATATAAATGAAGAAGGGATAGTTAAAATAGTATTAAAGGATCAATAGGGCTATCTCCAGAATCAAAACAAAGCTAAGTTCTCGGCTCAGAAACAATTCCTGAATTAGCTCAGCAATTCTACCTTTAGTGTGTGAGGGATCTCTCACGTGGGGATCAAGAGACAAAGGAGGATTGTCCTGGTCTGGAGGTGTCGTCAAAAAGAGAAATTTATGCAGTTAAAGGAACATTATTTCCTAACTTGATTTAATTTATTCTTCCTGTACAATACTTTAATGTCTTTAAAATTCTATGCTTTACAGGGTAACAACTAATTGTATACAAAAGACATAATGCTAATTACTAGTCATAACCACTACTTTTACAGTAATAAAGTAATTTCTAACAATCCGATTGAGCTAGTGCAAGCTGCTGCATTAACGCCAGACTAAGTGGAGAGCGTTGACAACGAATGGCATTCATGAGTTGCTCTGTGTTATTAATTGAGAAGTATACTTCTATTTTACATATATTTAAACAAAAGGGAAGTATAGCTGTCATTTTCTGCTTTGGATTCTGAAAAGGAGAATAAAAAAATAAATTCTATCAGTTTGGATTAGACATGTAAACGTTAGCTCGTGATTTAGGGGAAATTCTGTTCAACATATTGGGGCTAGTGTTCAGTATAACAGTGTGAACGCTCAAGCCATGTGGTTTCTTGTTTTGTAAATATATGCGAGCTTGTTTTCACCATTTTTCCTTTGAACGGTTTTCTGTGAAAAACTTAAGATATAACATATAAATTACCTGTCTTGTTAGGGACCATTGAGGTGGCTAAGATCATAAAAGTAAGCTTTATATATTGATCTGCATCTGTTTTTAATTCCTGTTGATAATTTTAACCAAAGGACGTATAACTGACAAAAAACTCTATCATTTTTAATAAACTAACTTATTTAACAACAATTTAACAAAAATAAATCTGTAAACTTAGAGCACGTACCTCCACAACGAAAAATTTCAGTCTTTGTATCTTTATTTTATGCAAGTCATTCATTTACCACATTTTACATTGCCGGGGTAGGGATTTTAGTCCCCTGTTAAGTCATATATTTGCAAATACATTACATTCCTTTCGCCAATCTCCCCAGCCCTCCATTGTTTCTAATGGGTAAAATTGGTGCTCAATTTGGGGATATAGCTGAGATACATTTTATAATATCCTTTCTTTGTTAAAGGATATGAATATTATCAGTCGCTTCAAAGTGTCAAAAAGCACACTTATCGCAATTCTATTCGCGAATTCCTAATCCACAAAGGCAGCAACAAAATGTGCATTGGTTTTCAAATAACGATTAATCCTTATGCATTTCAGCCAAACACTTACCGCTACATAGCGGAAGCGTACACGAGCATTAAAAATATCAAAGCTAACAGTTCCGTACAGCATTAAATTTGGAGTCGCGTGAAACCGAGGCTTTGTGCTCTGTGGTTGGTATGGAAAGCACTTACAAATCGAAAATGTAAATGTGGCGGAATCCTTTAATATCTCCACATCGCTTTCACATAAAATGCCACCCGTTTGTAAATTTGGTTGGAAACACCAACGCGGGGGAGTAAAATGTCATCCGTATCAAGTTGAAAGGCCTGTTTTTTTTTCAACTTACGCGTTTTACATTGTCACATTATCCATTTCCCCAAGGATTGTAATTGGGTTGGATAGCAATAATGTCTGTCGTTGCTATGTGAAATAAAAAAGTGATTTAAAAATAATTATCTTAAATGTTACATTAATATTAACTTTTTCCATCCATTATGGTTTAATTTTTTGCATAGCTTTTACGAACTACTTTAAGAAAACGTATTACTTTCTCTACAACGTACATAATAACTAGTTAGCTATTATACTCCACCTAAAATTTTGATACCGTGATTTTATTGGAAAGATATGCTTTGGCCATTTTCTGAAAAAGCTTTTGTGTGAACAGCATAACTCAAAAAAGAAAAGTGGTATAATAAGTTCAAGCTAAAAGGTGTAGAAAAAAATCCCACATGCCTAACTACGCTTTATATGGAACATTTTTCGAATTATATTTTATTTTTTCAACAGGACTGGAACTATTTTGATTAAAATAGTACATAATGAAGAAATTTCCGTGACAAATATCATGTGAATCTTGAATTTTCTAACAGCCAGTGAAACAATATTCACATCATTTTCTAAAAATGTTTTTTTCTATATCCAGTGACATCGCAAAATATCCACGTCGAATTTTTGAGTGGAATGCAATACCTCCCTTACCTACCAGATACATGGTAGAGAAAGTAATATACGAATGGCTAAAAGCATGCATCCGGGACAATCATGTAACTAAATGTTAATGGGATTTTCTTCTTGTTAGCATCTGAAGTACTTGTAGTAGTCATTTCTCTACAGCTGACAGATGACAGAGGAAGTGCTGGATATATAATCGTGTGTGCAAGCCAGCAAAATAAAAAAACCAACACTCAAATAACAAATACCAAATTTAGCTTCCAGGTTGCCTGTTCATGTAAATGAGAAGTCCACGTGCGAATGATCAAGTCACAGAATATGAACAGTTACGGTGGTCTGGCTATACAGGGAACTTTGACCTACACCTGTTTGCAACTTATTCATTGTACCTATGATAGTAACCCATTGCGTATTAGCCCGCGAGCGGGCCAGAGACGTCAAAACCGACGGGTGCCAGATGTGGTCAGCATCATTGCACGATTCATAAAATAATATGTCTATAGTGACCACACGGGATGAGAAGGAGCTCAATACCTTACATTCAAAAACTACTTTAAAAGTGTAGTACCTGGAACTGCCACCAACTATTTTAAAATAAATAAATATGTTTATACATTTGTTGTTTTCCTCTTTTTCTCCGATTTTACTCCTCCCTGACTTTACTGTTTTGTTTTCTGTGGTTTTACACATAAACACAATAAAGAAACACCCATGCCCAAGGCGGGACACGACCTTCTACGCGGCAGAACGCTAGAGACAAACACTCTAGCGACCACGGCTACGAGCACCGACTCGCTTCAAACAACCCTTTGGATATGCTTTCTGTCCGCCTTTATTTTCTCAAAAATGGTTTTAAAGTTTTGGTTGAAACTGCACCATACCTCACGTTTAGTGTTCGTTTATGTTTATAAATAGCAAACATAATGACAGCATTTTCATCAATGCTCCCAAGGCTTTTTAAAGTTTGATTTGTATTCAGATATAATTTTCAAGTATGAATCAATTTCATCCTTAACTCAGACAACTTATAAAAGTAGACCTTTACTTCGTATATCGAAATATACTTTGTATCAGCCACTTCTGTATCATACCAAACAAGCGAAGAAAGATTACATTTTAACCATGTTTATAGCATAGGCATAAATCACTTATAGCACAGGAACAAATCTGTTTCAGTGTGGAGATACTTTTCCAACTTCTTACCTTTAATTGTTTTATAAACCAGAGGTTTCTGCAACTTACCACTCCATTGCAAAGTTAGTCATAAATGTGACATACAAACTCAACAAATGACCTTTTCTGCAAAAGTAAAATTGTAAGCTTCAATGAGTAAGCTTTCATGTAAGTCAAAAACTGTGTGAAGCTATTAACTACCTTCACAAAACCTGTCTTCCTGCCAATAAGACTTGAAGATAGTGGGTTATTTTGCTGAAGAATTAAACACTGGATCCAATTATCTGCTGTAACTAATTTCAACATGTTCCTCTTCTTACGGCATTACGTGCCAGTTACAGTAAGAAATAAACCACCGAACACGTCACGCACAATTATAGCCTATTTCCAATGTCATCTTATACACAAGCTAACACTGTCACCACTACTGCCAAGATATTTACCTGCCGCGGAGGGACTGGCCCTAAAAACAGAAAGCAACATACTACCAAAGGCCGGTCTTCTTGACTGAACTTTAGGCACTGTGTGTCCCCTTTCTACTCCAGGAAGATTCGCTCGGGCCGTTTCCAGTGGGTTCGAGCTCCGGAGCCTATCCTCGGCTGCAGGAATTAGTTGAGTTGAAGGGAATCGAGCCTCTTTCTCTCTTCTCATATGTTTACATTAGGATTGAAGTAGTTTGACATATTTTAAAAATGTATTTTCGCTGCGTTTTATTTTAACTTCAATAAAGCTTTGCAAATGTGAAATTACTGTGTAATGAATAAAATTAGTTTCAAAATTGTGTTTTGATATAATCCACTTTCAAACCGGACACTTACACATTTGCGTATATTATTTCTTATAGTAATCATAAGGTAAGATAAAGGTAAGGTAAAGATACCCCATGAGAGGCCTTAGACGGCCAATGTTGGGGCGTCTTCACCCCCTTCACTGCCTTCAACCCCCAGGAATTACCCTGGTACTCATTTCTGTTAGAGGCTGAGTGAACCCCAGGTCCATAGTGCCACCAGAAGGATTATACCAGGGTACAATCGGGAATCGAATCGGCGACCCGCGACCTCTGGCTTGCAGTCTCCTGCCGGAACCACTCGGCCACCGCGACCCCCCCCTCCCGGATATCATAAAATAATAAAAAATAAATTGATGACATAGTTATGAATACTAATCGCAGCAAATAGCAAATAATTACAAAAACAAGGACTAGAACAGAATGAATGCATACTCTGCTGCTAATCTTAGGGCGGTTTTCAGCTATAAACGGGATACTTCACTTTTAATCTACAAGGCTCAGTAAGAGATACCAGTTACCAAAAACTTGATCTGAAAAGAAATATCGGTTACAGTTATCTATTCGTTTACACTTTAAATTCGTATAGCATAATGTAGAACAATGAGTGTTTTCATTAGCTGCACTACTCGACTCATTTTGAACAATCTGAAGGATTCTATAAATAGCAAAATGCATGTGCTTATTTGGAAGTTTACAGACAGTTGAGATTTACTAGCACGGAGAAGGTTATATCAGATGGTTGGTTTGCCCTAATGGTCACGTAAAATAAACATACTCCATAGAGAACCACAATAGCTGGCATAGCATTAATTTCGAGTCTCTGCTGGATATTTGCTACCGCTTATTTCAAAGTTTACTTGCCACAAAATTTAAAGCCACTCAGGATCTGTCATGCAACTGCAGATAATATTAGCTTGAGTCTCCACTGCTTAACCAGTGTTAAGCACAAAGAGGAACAGGATATGAGGATCACAAATATTTATATGTCATATAAAACAAACTATATGTACTCTGTGTTAATAACCTCTGAGATGAGTGCTGGTTAAATTGGAGGTTTGAATGTTTACAGCAATTCTACTGCAGATGGTGACTAACGGAATAGTGCTAGCGGAGCAAGATGCTTTATGGTAGCGTGTGAGGCTATCATTGGGGAGGTTCCGGGTTTGATTCCAGTCGGCACCCAAATCTGATTTTCGATTTTTCGTTATTTTTCCTAGAAAACAGTATTTATCATGTATTGCAATTTCCTTTCATTCCGTTTCCTTCTCTATCGTTCACATGTGCTAATGAGGACTCCAATGCGGGACAGATAGCGCGGATGCTTGCTTACAGGAAACAATATTCTCCATGGATGATACCGGACTGCCTGGAGCGCAAGTAATTTTTATTAAAAGTTTAATGATAATTAGGTTATTTCAAGTGTTTGTTTTATGTGATATAAAATATAATTTTCTATCGGTTATTGCTTATTTAGGGATTGAATTAGTTCAATGAATATTGATAAAGAATTTCTAAAGATTTAATAACTAAAGGACAAAAAATGCTATATAGAGAATATTGGAGGAATCATTCTTGCAGCTCTATGCAGTCCAGTATTAGGACGGGTTTTCTAGTCAGGAACTGTTTCAGCCTGCGCATGACCTTCTAGCCTCCTGTGGCTCCTTCATTTCATTCCATTCTTTCTTCCTTGTAGATGGCAGCCGCAATGGATTTCTCATAACTCTCATAACTCTCAGTACAGGAGATGGTCCTTCTGTACCCTTCTAAAGTGGTACTAAGGGTGCCAAAGAAAATCTTAGGGGAATTTTTAACGCTTTCTGGGGTCTTTTGAGACGTATCCCTTCATCTTACTAGTGGAATTGTTAATGGAAAACTTCAAATTAGAAAGTAGTACCTCACGGAGTACTCCAAGGTTCAGTGTTAGGGCCTTTAATATTTCTGATCCATATAAAAGACCTCTCCCTTTATAAAGGGCCTTTTAATAAGAGTGTCCTATCTTTAACATGTAATAGCTGCCGTTGCTATCGAGTTACAGCAGTCCTTTTCTTCATGTGGTTACAGGTATTATTGACAAATAGCCATGGAACGTTACAGCCTTCAACAAAGCTTAGAAATTGTAAAAATTTATTATAAAATGGATCTCCTGTTCGCCAAACCTTCCGCGTATTGCGTGAAGTTTACGGTCATCATAATCGTCCCAGCGGGGGAACGATTCGGCATTTGATCGATAAATTTATAAGAAGTGGTTCTGTCAGCGATCAAAGAACGCCTGTACGTAATCGACGTAAGCGCTATAACGAAAATATAGGCGTCGTTCGTGAGAGTGTACGCCAGAACGGAAGCAAATCAATTGCTCTTCCAACGCAAGAATTGGAGCTTTCGCCAACCACAACTTGGCAAATTCTGCAACTGCACTTGAAGTTGCATGCTTACACAATGATGTTAACTCACGAACTAAAGCCCAACGACCATGGGTTGCACCGGTATTCGCTGACTGGTCTGTGGAGCAATTAGAAGCTGACCCGGATTTTTGTCGAAAAATCATCTTCAGCGACGAAGCCCACTTTTGGATGGATGGTTTTGTTAACAAACAAAATTACCACTATTGGAGCAAACATATTCAATGCAGATTTAAGAACGACCGCTTCATCCCCAAAAGGTTACTATGTGGTATAGATTTTGGTATGGTGGAATTATTGATCCATATTTTCCCAGGACGAAGATGGAGAAGTTATAACTGCCAATGTAGGAAGATACCGGGCTGTTATAAGGGACTATTTTTGGCCTCAATTGGATGGTATGGATCTTAGAAACATCTGCTTCAAGCAAGATGGTAACACATGTCACAATGCTCTCGAAACAATCGATCTTTTGAAAGAGAAGTTCGGAGGTTCCATTTCCCGTGGTGGTGATGTTAACTGGCCCCCGAGACAATGTGATTTAACGCCGTTGGATTACTTCTTGTGGACTTATGTTAAATATCGAGTTTAAGTGATCAAGCCAGAAACAGCAAATTATCTTACGAATAACATCACACGTGTTATTCGTGAAGTTGGACCTCATTTACGTTCTTCTTTCACTGAAAATTGGGTAACCGTATACGCGCAACCCAACGAAGTCGCGGCAGTCAATTAACTGATGTTTTCCTCCACACGTAATGACATTAATACGTTCCAAAATAAATAAACTGCTATCATTAACAGAACGTGTTTTATTTAAATTAAAAGATAAAGCACTTGTTGAAAGACCCCATATAAAGGATATTGCAAGCACGTTTATTTTCACTGATGACACTAGTGTCCTGGTGATCAGTACTAATTTAAATGAGTTTATAATTAAATTTAATTACGTTTTGAACTGTATTTCATGTTGGTATAAAGTGAACAAATTAGCTGTGAATCTGCACAAAACGAAAGTTGTTAAATGTATAACTCGTCGAACGTCACACACTCAGACAGAAATTGGAATCGATGATATGTTATTAAAAGAAACTGACAGCATAACATATCAGGGTCTTCAAGTGGACAGATGCGTAGATTGGAAAGCTCACAAAGTGTATCTTACCTAAACTCAGGCTGCCTATTATGCTATCCGAGCGCTGGTTAATGTGAGTTCTACTGATACACTTAAATAAGAGTATTATGAATATTTTACTCTATCGTGGAATGTGGGATATTACTTTGAGGCAACTCAGTAGAAAGTATAAAAGTATTTCTTATGCAAAATAAGGCTATAAGAATCACTACACACCCAGTTTACAATAAGAACAGCCACAAGTAGAATATAACGTCCTTAATATTGTTACTTCTTATTTACTGTAGAATATTGCCCCAAAGATTACAACACGAAACCATAGAGAGCCTGATAAAATGGGAATGTACAGAACTGCATGTATACACGTGAAATTATCTTTAGTAGCACACGGACTATAAATGTAATAAATCAATAGATATGTGCAGATGGTTGATGTACACTTTTAAGCCGATTATTTCAATTATTTTTCATTAACTGCTAAGTCCATTTCTATATTCAATTTCGGTTTAGAGTTCTGGATTGGCGGTTTTAATCACTGGCATTCAGAGTACCCCAGGATTGCTAAGCTTTAAATTCGTGATGAGAGCTTAGCAAGTAAACCGATCAATCAATAAATCACTTACTGGAATTTGAAATTTAATGGTATCAAAAAGGCAATGGTTACTTGTCACTTGTTAGAGAATAATATATGCATGGAAATTTTGAAGTACTTAGTACAGGTACACTAATCTAGCTGAGAGCCATAAGGCTTCTTCCCCATCTCCCGCTTAATCTCTGAGCTATGTGTACTCAGAGCTGTATGCTATGTGAACTATTGTATCTTCGGAAACACAATCATCTCAATATAGCATTTATCATTTTAAATTAATGTGCGTTTTAAATACTTTAGATGGAGCCTTGATGCCCGCTTCGGTAGCGTAGATGGTAGCGTGTCAAGTTCAAGAAGTCCCGGGTTCGAATCTCGGTTAGGGTGAGTTACCTGGATAAGGTTTTTTCCGGGGTTTTCCCTTATCCTGAAATACGAATGTCGGGTAGCTCTAAGCTCCATGGAACCCGGACTCATTTGAGCACTATTTCACCAATTTCATACATCGTCCGATATGACTTAACGTTGGAGCACGTAAATTACAAAAACAAAAGAAAAAAAATGGACCCTTGACGTAAACACGTGACGTGACATCATTGGTTTAGCCTGATGTTTCGTTTTGGATACAGAATATGGCTAACACGACTGCAATGATTATCTTTAAAGAGTGCTGACAGTCATTCGCTAACTTAACTGTGTTAAGCAATACTTGTCATAATTATCCAAGCACAACATATTCGAATTTGAGAAATCAATTTTCGAGACAGATTCGATAAGCTAATTACAATGCTAACACATAGCCACATTGTTGTTTTCTAGTATAACCATTAGAATCGGTTCTCTTTCATCTCTTATTATACGGAGTTATATTTTGTGACACTTCTTTTACACTTTTCAGCTGCAGATCACTAATTTCGCCATTTTTAGAGCCTGTACCAGCCGTCAGTAATTATCATCTTTGCAATTAGGTTTTTGAAACATATAAGTACTATTCACCCGACAAAGAGATACGCAATTATAGAAGTTTGCCAACTTTAACAAATGGCGAGCAATCGGAAAATGGGTGGGTTATGCTAACCGGCACATTGAAACGGCGAAGAAAAATCATTATGGGTTCTCACATAAGATAATGGGTGACATATTGTGACGACCTGTTCTTACTTTGTGAATAATTAAGGAATACGTTGTCAGGTCGAACACTCGGAAGCAAACACTCACAGCAGAACTACATGCTTTAGCGAGATGATGGGATCTTTTCTGTAAAGATTCATTGGTAAAAAGGTAGTCTAAAGCTAATTAAAAGTGGAATTCACTTAATAAGTATATTTACTACAACAAACAGACTTACAAAGGCGGCCATAATGGACGTTTACCTGCCCAGAAGAGGAGTTGCCTACAAAATCATCCTAACCTAGCAGTGGGCAATTCTAGAGAGACAGTCTCTCTCTTAAAGAGTATTCATCTAGTCATAAAGGAGGGGAGGGAGTGACGCCACTTACTACTTGAGTCAACAGAGTAAATTAATACAATCTGTGACAATATTCTGCGGAATATCGAGATGAACCAAAATTCTTCGCGGAATCTCCATTACAATTAGACATCAAACATAAATAAGTTTCAGTTTCTGTTAAAATCATTAAGCACAGATGGTATTTCTAAAGACTGTGTGAACAAAATTATAATAGTCTACGATTTAGCGGTGAAGAATTTGACAAATTTTATTTTATTTATTTATTTGTAATTAACGTTCTCCAACATTAAGTCATGCCGGACGATGAATTAAATAGGTGAAATGATACTCAAATGAGCCCGGGATTCATACAGCTTAGAGTTACCCGACATTCATCTTTCAGAACAAGAGAATACCACGACAAAATAAGCCTTATCCAGATAACTCATTCTAACCGAGATTCGAACTCGGGACCCCTCTTGAACACACTACCAGATAAACTATAGAGACGAATTGCAGCCAGATTCAATGTTTGCTTCTGCCAATAGCGTCTGCTATTTTTTTACTGTGTATATTAATTTGTGTTTCTAAGCGAAAAGAGGCCAAGGTGACGCAAATTATGAACGTAATAAAACTATTTTCAAAAAAGAAAATCTCTTTGTTGAATTACACAATGAATATAGTGCCGCGAAATATTTTTTTACTGAAAATAATCTGATACCCACAGCAGTTGCGGATGTCTGTTATAGATATTATATTATTGAAATAAATAAATAAATATATATATAAATACAGGTGTTTCGAAATGACACCGAACGAATATATAGAAATAGTTGCTCAGCTTCTATGAGACACATATAGATAGTTTTTACCGCCAAAAGAGCCGCATAAAAACGCTCTAAAATGAGTGTGGATTAGGCAGTTACAGGAACAACACCGAGTGCCTCACGCTATCGAATTTCACAGATAGGTGGCACAGCGTGCTGCCTGCTGTAGCTGTTTGTAAACATACCGACATAGTCTACGGTAGCTTGCCATTATTAAGAATTTCTTTGGCTTATGAAACCGCAATAAAGAAACTATTCCTTAGTTATTTGTTTATGGGTCTTTAACGTGTTCCAACATTCCGTTTTAACAGTCGATGACCGCATATAAACTGGTGGACATATGCAACTTAAACCTTTTAAAGGGAAGTTAATGTTAGTGAGACTGAGGATGAAAGCATTAAATGAAAAGAACAGAGAACAATATCAAAGAATTGTAGATAATGTTAACCAAAAGTAAATGCCTTATGCAGTGAAACAAGCATTTTATTTCACTGTGTTTAATAATACTAAATAAAGCATTTGTAACTGAAAAGCAAGCTTTTGATTTTACAGTAAGTAGTTGAAAGCACTGCACAATTAAGAATATAACAAAATGAGCAACCTTGGAACTGTCCAAGTCATTATCGACTTTTTCACAATTAACTGCCCTTTACTCCGTTACCTGAAAGCGAGGCTAGGATTACTGGGTCACTAGGAGCAATACTTTTGTTTTCGTGGCCGCTACGTCCCAATAACAACTTCTGAGGTTCGCACACCAGTGGTTCCTGCGCTGCCAAATTACAAAATAATGTAATACTTAATGCTGCATAAAACGAGAATTTCGAAGCTGCGGCACCGAAATTTGGACTAGTTAAGTTATAAACTACGAAATTGCTAATGAGCAATTGTTCCCTAATGCGGTAACAGAAAATGGACAGCTGCTAAGAATCATTGAGTCCAGCGTATACTGCACTTTACTAGCAGAAGGAAGTTCAATTAACACTCCATTATTAAACATACAGGATGAATAGTGGATTCGTCACAATGTAGCTGCAACTGACCAATTACATATGCAAATTATTCACTGTTGAAAGACAAAAGTTAATGACACAATACTCCACCAGAACGTGCTAATGAACTAGGTTTTCATGCAGAGTATCAGAAATTAAGAAAAGCTTGATTTTCAGCTATATTGGTTATGGATAGCGAGCGTATCGTAAAATATTATCCTTAGATGAAAGATAAAAGGCGAACTCCTAGAAAACAGTTGAAGAAAATTCCTTACTTTATCGGAGCAAGAAACGATTGGGATAAATACAGAGTGAGATGGGTTCACGATAATGTGAACTTGCTGTAATGTGAGGCTTGCTGTTCACGAGGCCCACGGTTGAAATTCCGCTATGATAGTCCACATTGAGATTTTTTTTCTATTTTTTTACTATTAAACGTTTTCCCTGGCCACATAACCGGCAAGTGTCGGAGAGGTAACATAAACTTAGCCCTAGAACATTTTGTTTCCCGACTACTCTTTTCCCAACTTTATTTGATGCAAATCTTATCAGTGCGCTGTATCATTACAATTGCATTCCATGTGTCACTAAGGCCTATAGTGCCGTAAACAGTAACATCAAACTTAAAATTATAGTAAAACAAAAAGAAAAATTTTATTCATTACTCTGCTAGAACTTCCAGTGCATTAATAAAATGTTCCTATTAACAAACCAAAATTTGGGGCAACTTGAGTTTAAAAAGCTGCAGTGAAATCTGATAAATAACCCCACCAAATATGATGGTTTCAGAGTGGATTTCCCCGGCTGGTTTTTGAAGTCGTAGTTATATATTGCATATGCTGTAGCCACGAAGTAAAACAATGTAGAAGACATATGTATAAAAGTTGGAAATAAAGTTGAAAACAAACATGTAGAAGCCACATATCCACTAAAAGGAGCAAAGATAACGGAAATGCAACATTCTATGTGAGCGACTGTGTCATGTTTTCATCAGCGCTACCAGGCAACTTATCTCTGCAACTAGGTTTTCCAGTATTCCCAATCCTCTTTTAGCGAATTCTAGCATACCGTTAGACAACAAAGCAATCAAACTGATACTGATGCTTGAATTTTATTATCTTCTGTGGCCAGAAAATAATAGTAATTAATTTAGGCGTAGTTGCTATTCGAAATCATACGTGGGATTTTGTACACTATTGTCGCGAATGTTACGTTCACCGAAAGCTATTAAAGTGATGATAACATACACACTTTAGCCTAACGAAGTCGACTGTGTTATTAGCTACATTCCACACAAGTTGCTCTAGAAATAACACAAATATGTGGCTAGGAACTTTCAATAACATTTTATTCTTGCTTTACTTTCTCTACCACATAGCTAGCATGTAGAGGTGGTATTGTGTTTCACTTAAAAATGGTATATCATCGTAAAAAAAAGATGAGGTCTCCTGAATCCAAGAAAAGTATTATATAAAAAGGCACAAGTGTGTGTGCGTGTCTGCGAAAAGCGTAAAGCTATTATTCAGACAGTTTATCTGTGGTAATATTTTAATCACAACTATGGGAAAAGTACTAACATTGAAAATTAAGCTCAATATTCAAAAGATACTATGCAAAGATTGTGAAAAAGTATCCCCAATTCAACAATCTACTGCTGTAGGGACTTTAAATAAAACAAAAAGTATTAAAATAATACAGATAAATGAAATATGGTTACCTAATAAGCTGAAACAAATAAGCCTCTTGGCTTTCAGTGATGCAAAACGGCATGATGCGTTATAAAATATAAAAGTACCTATTGCTGCTTTACATTCTAAAAGTCATATCTTATACCACAGTACGGAGAGCAACAATTCTGTACTTGACAAGGCCAGATATTCATGGGACTTCATGCCACTGCATATATCATGACCAATTCAATGCTTTCAAGTGATTCTGAGCGTTTCAATGACCCATTGTGATCTAATATTAATTTTTCACTTACCAACCTCCTCGAAAACACCGGTTTCAGAGCATGTCAGCATTCATTTACGTACCTGTGAACAAAGAATAAATGTTAGAAGAGTAATGACTGCCATAGCAGCAATTAACATTCTAAATGAATGGAAAGCAAACAATTCAGAGAGTATATGCACGAGGATGTACCGAGGTTATCTACGTCATCCACGTCACAGCTTTGCAGTGTAGGAATTCCCAACATCAACGGTGTATTGAAGTTTCGGAGAACAGTAGTTTGTTCTGTCACTATGCAAATTATCCTTTATCAGAAACTCTTCCAGGAGGAAATCAACCTTTAAGAAGTACTGCACTTAATATTACACCTTCGGCGCATAAGAATCTTATGTTCCATTGGCAGCAAAAAATAATTACTGTAAGTATAAAACTGACATTTATTAAATTTTGCAGTCTTTCATTCAGAAACTAGTTTAGTGTATCACACAGCCAGTATTTCCTTTCAATTTTTAACCCACAAAGGTATTGCTTCCAAACTCAAACATTTCTCAATTTTGTCGATGAATTACACCATAATGGGCTGCGAAGGTCCTTTATTTCATCTGCAAGTTCCACAAAGGAAACAGTTAACCCTTAACAGTCAAACAGAAACTAGCCTCTAAAATGCTTATATGACTTTGGTCTGTGATCCCTGATATATGCCTCTAGCTCAAATAAGTTCAGATATGTATACTGGTGGAAGTAGCAGTGACGCATTGTTTGCGCAAGTGTGCCGCAGTGTTACAATACACTAGGATCCTCTAGTGGAGGGCCTCAGCTACTAATCTTCTGGTGTTGGCTTGAAGATAAATAAGAATCGTCCTAAACAGCTTCACTTTCATTTCTGGATTTGCCCGTACCGCGAAAACCATCACATATATCTCGGTTGCTTATCTTGCCATCCCTGCTTTAGACTAGCTCATGAGTTTGCTGACTGCACAGAGGAAGTATCGAGTTAGGACCTGGTGTCATCTATTACTCTCTTAGCAAACCGCCTCACCTGGTTTACGGCAACACGTCTGCACACGTTATCTTTGGCAAAGGCAGAGGAGTCTAAGAGACTGCGTCCGAGGACATCTTGACCAAGAAACAGACTGCAAGATTCATTATTGTTAACCAAATGCATATGTAGGTCTAGCTTCGCAAGGAAGCGCAGAAGCTTTTCATGTAACCCCCTCCCTGATCCATTGGCATAAGAAGATGCACAGACTCCTGAAATGTAATTTTTATACGAAACTGTTGATCTCTAACCCTAAGTATGCAAACATGACACGCAACTCCTAATATTAGTCCATACCAATCTGGACAGAATTTTTTAACCTAGAAATTAAGAACACTGCACAATTTTATAGACCTTTTTCAAGCTTGAATTCATTCTCTAAAAATTAGCAGATCTTATAATGGATTATTTAGTTTATTTTTAAATGAAAAAAGTTTTGAAAACAGTGACTGTGTTTATCGTGTCCAGTTTTTAAACAACAACGGAGTGTTGGACTATCATTGATCTGCTTCTTTAGATATGTTTGTGAAAATTGCAACATCAAGAACAAATAACAAATTGTCAGATGAACTCCAAACTTGGTGCAAGTGAAGCAGAGTGTGCAACCAATAAGTGATTAGGTTTGCAGAGATGGGGTACACTTAGGTCGAACAGAGCCTTCGCGTGTCAGTCCGACGAGGTCAATGTTACGTCCAGTGTGGTCAGTGCAGAGCTGTCAAACAAGACGGAAACAATACAGTGAGTGCCAATATGCCATGTCGACGTCAAAGGGAGCCATATGGGCATGTGACCGAGTTCGAATGGGGCAGTATGATCTGTCTCCGGGGAGCGGGTTTGTCGTATGACATTTCGGCTCGTACAGGGTATGCTATTATGACAGTGATGCGTGTGTGGAAGCAGTGGATAGATGAAGGTCGTACTCAGCGAAGAGCGGGAACTGGATCACGAAAAATGACCACAGCACGGGATGACCGTCATTTTGTCCGTATGGCCATAACGGACCGTACAGCTTCATGCACATTGTTGACTCGACGCTGGACCACTGCAACAGGTGTGAACTTGTCTGCATCATCGTTTCGTCGCAATCTGCTGCAGATTGGACTGGTTGCACACATACCATCACATCGGCTTCCATTGTCCAGAAACCACAAGTTACTCCGACTGCAATGGATACGTGAATACTGTCACTGGGGTGCTCAGTGAAAAAATGTAGTCTTTTCGGATGAGTCCCGCTTCAAGGTGTCTGACGGTACCGTGGTGAGCGCAACCTGGAAGGCTGCGCTGTTGAGCGGCATAGCGGGCAAACACTAGGTGTGATGGTTTGGGGCGCCATTGGTTACAGCAACCGATCTCGCCTCCTAGGAATTGAGGGCACTTTGAACAGCAACCGCTACCCAACGGTGGTTGTAGAACCTGAGGCGCTCCCCCTGCTTCAGGCATCTTCTCAGGCCTTATTTCAACAGGACAGTGCACGGCTACATATTGCGAGGAATGTAAAAGCCTTCTTCGAAGAGCATCGGGTACCACTGCTTCTTTGGCCTGGAAGTTCGCCTGGCAAGTTTGTCATGGTCGTCCAATAATTAGTGTCACGGAGTTGTGGGCTGGAATATAAGCTGCGTGGAGGGAAAACCCTCAGGAACGTATTAAGAACCCTTTTGATGCAATGCCACGTCACGTAGCACGTGTAATTGCAGCACATGAAGGCCACACAAAATACTGAATATTACGGCCCATAGGTGATGTATGGATTTGAAAACGTAATCATTTGCTACTTGCACCTAACCTGTGGTGTTAAATCCACTGAATTCATGCGTTACCTTCTTTGTGTTGCAATTTTCAAAAATTGTAGTGTCGCTACCCAATATTTTGCACATGATAAGTAATGTTCAGCTTTTCAAAATAACATGTAAAAGGCGTTTTGAATAAAATTAAGAAAATAAATATTTCAAAATACGGTAAGACATTACGAAAGAAACCTCTATGCAGGAAATCAAGAAACAGTTTAAAAGATTTTTTTTTAATTTCACATCCCAGAGGTAAAAATTTAATTAAACACATACAGTGCATCTGTTAAATGTATTTAAAATGTTATTGTTAAAAACTAGAACCATGACTTAAAGATAGTTAAATTTGCAGAACGAGAATCCAAAAGAGAATTTTTTGCCAGAATAAAAGAATGACTGAATGAATATTATAGTCTTATTGGAATCTAAATTTCTTGAAATGGGCTTATCAAGTACGTGCATCATACAAACTTTATCAATCGTCCAGAGGTTGAATATATTTTCTTGTCATTTTACCTCTAGATTATTCATAGGTACTATTGTAATGCATGGAAAATTGGCGAGATATACCATAGACACTTAATGTTTAATTTACCCGTACAAAAAGTTCACAGTAAAACAACGTATGAACATAACAATAAAACATTTAATTCAGAGTTTTACATTATGAGGAATTGTCAGGCCTTTACATTGTAAATAATTTTAGCTGAAGTATATAAAATGAAGGTTAACTAAAAAAAATAGCCTGGCTTTAGATTTTAGCAGCTTCTGATGTGTCTAAAGACAAACGAAATAGTTTATAACTGTACAACTAGCAACTTTTGCGAGGATTAAGAAATAATTTTCTGAAATTCAGTGGGTTATGGATATAGCTATAATAAACTTGCAATGAACAGACTGATATAGAATTTTATTTTTTGACATTCTGGACCAAAACGTTTAAGTGCCTGGCTAAGACAAAGCTGACTCCTCATGCCATAAACTAGGAACAGAGCTATTTCTTAGCATTCAACGAGCAGGATATTGACGCTGGAATTATTGATGAATAAGATTTTTAATATTAATACAGAAATGATAGAGATATTATTTAGTGTAATCATGTCTCTATATTGGAATCAAAGTTCAAGGTGAATCAAACTGAGTTACGAAATTAAATAGGTAATGTAACATTTTATTAGAAGGAAATTAGTGACTTACACGTTAAGGAAAGTCATACTAAGGCCGCGTAGAGGGGACTATTAGCTGAAGGTACATACTTGGAATTCAGTGACGCTAAAAAGTCAGGCATACAGACACAATTTTAAAATTAGGGAGGAAATGAAATTCTCCGAATTTTAGCATTGCACATATTATCAGTCACGCTTCGGATACAAATTAGCAGTTTAATATTTCGCAATGCTTATAGGACCACTGGTGTAGAAAAATGCTTGTAGCTGGAACATAAGTTAACAAAAGAGTGTGTATTTCAAAAATTTGCGCCTTTCCTGTCAAGTATTACAGCTCGAGTTGCTTGTACATCTACACGATATTAATATTACACTATATTTAACACGCTTATGCATTTACATAAATTTAGGTTCAGTAAATCAAGCTATTCTGTTTTGTATCTCGGTTCTAAGTGTTCCAATTGGATATGTTTTCAAGCATATGAATTAACTGCTTAGTAAAACCACTTTTATGTGTCAGGTTCATATACATCAAGACAGTGAATTATTGTGTTAATACTATACCATCCTTTAAACCGCAAAGCATTTTCCTGCTTCTTTGCCAATATCAATATCTGTAAAGTGCCAGCCGAAAATATACTTTAATAAATGAACAAATACAAATAAATAATCACTGCAAAATCTGAAAAACGATAAAGAGTCGATATTAAAAGTTTACCTTTGCGCTTACCTGCACCGAGAAGATATTGTCAAAGACGAAACTGAAATAAGAGTTTTTATTTATAAGCGCTCTTTAACTGCTGTGACTCCAGTTTCTCATTCTATAGCTACAGCCCCCTTAATTTTTCTCAGAGACCTCTTTTTCGACCCAGGGGATCCTGAATGTGCAGTTAATCTACGACATGGGGCCACCGGTTTTACTTTCCTTCCGAAGGAAGGCAAAGGAACCGGCCCTTCGCCGATTTTGAACCAGAGGCTAGCATGTTGCCCCTAAACCACGAAGAATGACATCATAGAGAAAGAATAAGACGAAGCTTGAAACCTAAAAGAGGTTTACTTGAGGAAATGCGATGGTGTCCCATCTCCGTATAAACGGTGCAAAAGCCCCTACAATTTTAATAAACCTCCATTTCCTTCTGCGGAAGCTTGTTCATGGAAGCATGAACTGTGAAGCGCACGACTTCAACAGTAGGAAACAAATGATGAACTAAATTTCATGCGTAAAATTCGTATTTTTCATCTTAAGGCACACTGGTACACTGCTGCAATGAAAGTCCATTAGCGGAGTATAAAACTAAATATTTGTATGCTTCAGCATAAAATAAATCAAAAACGATAAACGTTCACAACAAAATTTGCTTGCACTGACAAATTAATGCTTGGAATGTTAAGTGTCGTGTAGGCATATATGGAACTCACACATCACTTAAAAGGATAAAACACATTTAAGCATATCATGAATTAAAAGGCAAATCTAGGTACATTTACTATTTTTTTCTTATGAAAACATTGTTTTGTGAGGGAGTACTGATCAAGTGAATTGTGTATTAATTTAATCGGGGTTGAACTGCTCTAACTTAACAGCACTTAAATGTAATTTAAGGCTTTAACTGTTGGTTCATTATTCCGTATCTTCGTATCAGATATTTTAAGAACCAATATGACGTAAATGCTATTATTCTCCTCTCATCTTGAAGCCATAGACTGGCTAACATAAAGCAACAGAACACAGTTTGTTTCTTAACTTTGTGAGACTAAAAGTAAACGAAGTTGAATTAAGCCATCTGAACGATTTTCTAATAATCCAGTAAAATAAAAATCTGTAATTTTCATTATGTATGGGATATCTCTTAAATACCACCAACTGGAATTACACTTTTGAGTGTGATAGATTCCAGGATGCTTTTTAGATTCTTTCACACATTACTTTTGTGTACACCAAAGTTAAGGCTCGCATTTGGGATTGTCCTAGTTTTATTTATCGTTGCGCTTAGATGTTTTGGAGCGATTTTCGATGATGATGGGTAATTGATGATGTGGATTATATATCCCATGTTCTTACGTTTCATGGTCGAAGGATCAGACGAGTGGACAGAGGACGAGGCGTATAACGGTACAGTTTTGCTTTGTGGAGCTCTCTGGTCTGACGTTTGGCGTGTGACGGACATTCATGGCAACACCTCCGTGAGAAGATGAGCGGTCCTACAGATGTACGGACGTCACATGGCCTTGAGAACTCCCGCCTGTTTTCGAGCCTGCTCCCCAGGATCTGTTCAACTCCGGTGTCCTTCGCTCCACACCTACCTGCTAGAGGTTTGCAGAAACTAATTTAGCAACTTTACAGTTAAGCACCGAAATCCTTCTTCGAATAATGTCAATCAACATCCAACACTGGAAAGTAGGGACCGTGTCGGACAGCCGAAATCTTGTGGCTGGAATTTCAGCCCAGGAATTCAGTTTTTCATATGTGGTTCAGGAGCTACGAGCGATGAGCCCTAACTTCGATTCTGTAACAAACGAATCTCTACGTGGGAAATGCACTCGTCATATCCCCAGGCGGCCAGAGGACAGAGAAATACCTCAGAATTAGCAAATGGTAACCTTTATAAAACACGGCATTACTCAAGACATTTAGCAATGTGCATAGACTGGTGGCGTTGTCTTCGTTTTTACATACGTACCCTGCACACCGGTTAGGCAGAATACTTTCACCGTAAACAAACAAACGCAATGATATGTGAGAAATATTAATCGACCAGGATGTGAATACATTTGGAGGAGGGAACCTCGGTTTTAATGATCAGAAGTGATATTGTCAAGTCTAAAAATCATAGGGGACAGACAGGCGAAAGTAGGAATGTGCAGTTCCCCAATGAAAACTACTACTGCCTCACTAGTAAATGCAACTCGGAACTGCTGATATTTTCTTTACTTGAAATCACTTCTGAAAAACCCAGCCATATTTTAGGTATCTGTTTAGCTCCTCCTGTCACTGAACACATTCATATCGTTCCCGAATAGTAGTCAACCCTGTGATGACGCAGTAGGCATCAACTAACCAAGTTAAAAAAAAGCTAAAAATTACAAGTGAAGTCCATACATTCAGCAACTAATGATAAATTACTCTTGTTTGGAAAAACCGATATCGTACATTTACTTTAATAATAGCAATAAGTAGGTATGAAACGTGCTTTTCTGTAGAACTATACACAAATTATGCGACGACAAAGAAATCAATTTTCGCAGGGAAGTATTCTCGAACTCACTCTTGTCTCACAAATGCCGTGCACTATGTATTACGAGTATTTAGCCATTCCCACTTAACAATGCGCAGACCATACTAGGGAGAGAAATGATGTACCTAATTATTTGTTTGTCTTTGTGTGCGGGAGCGTCTATCAGGAAACTCGTCGAGCGAAATCAATACAGAACAACTTGTAGTACCCTAGCACGCAAACCGAGTTTCATTATTCCGGAACCCAACGTATTTCCTTGTCTGTCTTATTCCCAAGAGTGCTGTTAGTGTTTATTAAAAGAACTGCTGACATCCGCAACCTCCACAATGGAAGGGGTTTGGTAGCTTGTGGGACTCAATTGATTTACCTTGCTTGTCTTCATTTTGAAGTTCAGCATTTCCCTCCTTATCAAGCATTTGCACGCCGTGTCCTCTACAACAGTGCGCTGTACTACAGTCAACAACTTGTTTGTTAATAAATAAAGAGTGGAGCAAAAAGTATCCACACATTTATAAATAGGTAGATTCGTATTTCATTTGCTATTGTAGAGATTTCAAACAGTGGAAAGGGCTTGTAACCTGAATTTAGTAGTTAGGCATGCTGTGACATAATTTCCATGTATGTATGCAAGTATTATTGTCATCATCATGATTATATCATCAGAAACAAATATGTTCTTTATATTATATTCTGCCCGGTTTAGTGATTTATACATTTAAATTTTTCATGACGACTCTTCTAGTAATGTTTAAAGTCCGCTCATACTCCTCATGAGGATGAGGAAAACCTCAGTCAGTGGGGATTGAGCTCCTGGTGGGAATTGAGCGGCAGACATCGGTAAACGTGTACGTGCCTTCACCTCGGTTATTCGTATTGGTACACTGACACTTCAACATGGACACATGCATATATATGAACGTTTAGTTTCTACAGGATAACGTGATTGCACAAACAGATCTGATGTCCATGACTGGGTACAGCGGCAGTTGCCCTGGTGATCTTATTTCCCGGCTTGAATCGGACCAGTGTTATATTGGAGATTTTATGCAAGTCGTTTGCATAATTTAAGAAATATGGAAGCTTTTCTTTTGTTCTTCTTTTTCAAGTTAAACAGCGAATATCGTTCTTTATGCTTATATGATTTATACAAACATTACACCATATAAATACAGAACTTTTACAAATGTGGGCGCACTTTCCTTTGCCTTTATCTAATAAGCTTGGGGTATAAAACTAGCTGATACAACTTGCACAATCAATTTACAAAGATCCGTTGTGGCTACCCACCCTAGAGGAATGGATGGGGTGAGGGAACTATGGAACGCTGCAGACAGGCCACAAAAGACGTGCAAAATTCCATGAAAGTACCAGGCTCCAAGACAAGTCCCAATAATAGTGTTGCCGAGAGGACGATGGAACGACCCGTTCAATCATAAAGTCCTCATGTGCATCGGGCAAGCACCCGCCCCATGCTTTCTGCATCGCCATACGCCACGAAAACTGTAAGTGCACCTAAATATGGGAGTTAGACACAATAATAGGAAAAGGAGGTAAAAGAAATCCTGGCAAATGAGGAATCACCCCAGCATTGCCTTACCGAAAAGGGAAAACAGACAAATCCAAATTCACTGTGCGCGGTCGAAAGCAATCAAAACCGTGACTCTGGATGCGAGGCTCACGCATTAACCGCTGAACTATTTGCTCGCTAACTCATATGCAATACAAAAGACAGTTCTTAAATTGTATTTAGTTAAAATATTAAAGATTTTATTATACCAGCTCAGCTTCAAAATCGTTCAAAATATACACATATTCCATAGTGTCACCCAATTATCGGAAAGCACGACCAACGGCAGCTGAGAAGGGGACCAGAGGCATCCGGACCACGCCCACCCATTTATCTCAGTCACTGAGGGGATGATTAGGGAAGTGTCACTGGTGGCTGGCCGCCGCTTCCCCCTTCCCCTGTCCTCTGGAACCTTCGCGGTGATTCACTGAAACGAGAGACTTCGAGAAATTGTGATATCCCTATGAAGGGGGCTGCAGTGAGTGAGTTCAGTCAGTGCTTGACGAGCCGCGTAGGAGCGCCGTGCTAGTGAACGGACGAGAAGACTGTGTACGTGCATCAGAAGAGTGTACGTAACTGTGAGCGTGTAGTGGAACTGTAACAGACGAACTGGTGAATCGTAATTGTGTGCATTACGTAATTCTGTGTAATTGGCAAGTGTTCAACTGTAAGTCGGTGGAAATAAAGAACATTTTGAGTTTGTGCAATTGGACTTTTAATTTCGCCAGCCCACAAAGTCACAATATAATAAAGAAATCTGGTACACCAGATCTAGATCCACAGCGTTCCGAAAATCTTGCCGTGTTCGCTGCTTACCTTAAAAGATGACCTATGCAACAGTCAAATGCGGAAGCTGTAGAACGTCATTTTTCACCAGATATCGGCATCAGAGCCTAGATACCTCAACCATTACACCGGTAGAAGAGAACCACTGCTTTATTTACGCATGTTGAAGGGCAAACGTTTTGCCCTACAACATTTAACTCGGCTTATCTTTCTACAAAGGACTCAGCGCCTATGTTGTTTCTTTTGTTGCTTTGTTTTTATCCGTAACAAAACATGTTCGTAATTTAAAAAATGTGAGTTATATTTACATAAATAATAACACGTATAATACACAAACGAAAATGCAATTATACACACAATACAATTAACCTCTGACAGCTCACATGTTTCAAATTTAAAGTGACTTTTTGATACATTTCATTCATGACTTCATTAATTCAATTATATCTAAGGAAAATACAGGTTTATATACAACGAAAACTAAAACAGCTTATAAGTAGCGAATACTAAGCAAAAATGTTTGACAAATGATGGAGTGACAAACTGAAACTGCTATTTTAACAGTGCTTCATTCACAAACGATAGAACAGCTTTTTGATTTGTCAACTGAAAGTAAGTGATCAAATATTCCGTTTCAATTGGTTGCACGGTAATCAATAATAGCTACAGAAAGGCTAATCTCAAAATCAAAAAACAGAAAACAGAAACCTTAACAGAATCAATGGCTTTCTAAAAGCCACTGATACTAAGCAAAACGAAAATGTAGGCGTCTAAGCCTCCATGCAACGTGAGATTTTATGGTTAATCGCTCTGAGACATGAGGGTACAGTCAAGAGCCAATGTTTTTGGCTCTCATTAGTACCTTTCTTTATTTAATGTTGGCCGAAATGTATTATCGCCTACGCTTCACACCAGTCCTAGGTAAGCCAACTTCTTACTGGTTTGAATCCAGATCTTACGAAGTAAGCTCAAACCAACATCAGTGGCTAAAGGGAATGAAAACAAGATTTTACTTGGCTAACTGAAAGGCATGCTTCACAATGTCCATCCACACCACCCCTGAATGAGTCGGTCTTGTACAAGTTGGATGTAAAAATTTTGACACTCAAAGCATTTACCTATGATTACAGCTCAGGAGCGAAGAGAAAGGGAAAGTAAGGCAAACAAAGTACAATATTGAACCAGTTCAGATGAGACTGGGCGTGGCAGAGGCGGTTTACTAGTTCATATAACTATTGTGCATTCTATGGACTCTCGTAGGGCAGGGGATCCGTCCCCTTCAGCTGCTGTGGTGCGAGCGCTGCGGATCCTAGCACTCGTGGTACTTCTAACGTTACCAGAAGTACACCGAGTCGCACATCCGAGTTAGTGATGGGCAGAATTAAATGATTTTTAAGAATCGAATACACTGTAATCGAATAATTTGAAGAATCGGAACTTTCATTCGAATGCAAGTTCTCGGATGACGTCACATGCTGCGAATCGAGAACACTTTCCTATATTCGAATGCAAAATCTCGGATGATGCTACATGCTGCGAATCGATTTTGCTACAAACGAGAACTTTTGCTTGCATTCGAATGCAAGTTCTCGAACGATGTTACATGCTGAGAATCGATTTTGCTACAAACGAGAACTCTTGCTTCCGTTCGAATGCAAGTTTTCGGATGATGTCACATGCTGCGAATCAATTTTGCTACAAACGAGAACTTTTGCTTGCATTCGAATGCAATTTCTCGGATGATGTCGCATGCTGCGAATCGAGAACACTTGCTTGTATTCGAAATAAGTTCTCGGATACTACAAACGAGAACATATGCGTGTATTCGATGCAAGTGCTCGGGGTCGCTGGAGCAGATATATCTGGCGTTCCGCTGCGTACAGGGTCGCGGGTTCGAGTGCCGCCTTTGGTATGGTGTATATTTATACTGTGTATATGTGTGAAAATACAAAGAAAAAAACATGAAAATAAAAACGACGATAAGAAGTGATGCACGTTGCCGAACAGGGGTTGTCAATATAGATGCAGCTTATTTCTACGTTGTAAGTTTTGAAGCAGTGTAGCCTATCCTCAGGGTAGAGCAAAGAGTTCCGTCAAGGGGTATGCGTGCATATGTACGGGAGTAAGGTTGGTTCTAATGATACTGGAATGCAAGTTTCAGACAGGTTGAATGACTGCTTCTTATTATCATCACATCAAGGGTTACCAATATAACACTGTTCAGATTTACCGTATGTCAAATGCATATTACGCGATAGCACTTAATTCGTTATTTACGTAGCAACCGATAGATACCTTTTCTCTCCGGTTCTGGTCCGCCTTCGCCGAAGAACCAACCAGATGTCTTTCTTACTGGACTTCTAATCCCGTTGTGACCTCTCTGGGGAACTGCAGTAGTGTGTGTCACCTCTCGAAGCCTGTCTTTATTCACACCAAAATTCCTTTTATGACAATTTTGTCCATTGTGATTATTAGTCTCGGTCATGCAATTATTAAGGGTTCGAACAATGCCTTTTCAAACGAGTCAAGTGTTATCCACTTAGAATCCCTGCTAAGAACCCGCTTTCTCCCAGCACAACTCCTCACCCCAACTACACCTGCTCGCGTTTTAACAAATATACCACATTCCGTTGAAATCCATTACGATTATTCCTTGCATCCCTTAATTTCGGTATCAGAAGGAAAGTTAAATATTTTTTTATTTAGAAAGATCGAGAACATTGACTTGTTTTCAAAAACAAGTTCTCAGATACCACAAACGAACATTTACGTGTATTCGATGCAAGTGCTCGGAGTTGCTAGAGCGGACGTCTCCGCTATTCCTCTGCGTAAAGGGCCGCGGGTTCCAGTCCCGCCTTGGGCATGGTGTTTATGTGTATAGTGTATATGTGTTAACATACAGAAAAACAACATAAAAATAAAAACCTCGAAAACATGTAAAATGATGATAATAATAATAATAATAATAATAATAATAATAATAATAATAATAATAATAATAATAATAATGATAATGATAATGATAATGATAATGATAATGATAATGATAATGATAACGATAACGATAACGATAACGATAACGATAACGATAACGATAACGATAACGATAACGATAATAATAATAATAATAATAATAATAATAATAATAATAATAATAATAATAATAATAATAATAATAATAATAATAATAATAATAATAATAATAATAATAATAATAATAATAATAATAATAATAATAATAATAATAATAATAATAATAATAATAATAATAATAATAATAATAATAATAATAATAATAATAATAATAATAATAATAATAATAATAATAATAATAATAATAATAATAATAATAATAATAATAATAATAATAATAATAATAATAATAATAATAATAATAATAATAATAATAATAATAATAATAATAATAATAATAATAATAATAAATGTTTTGTTATTGTTTCCATAGGCAGGAAGTACAGGATATCATAAACAATTGGCATGTGCGGTATTGAATCATTTAATCCTGTTCTAATTCACTATTGCAACGTTCATGACTAATTGCTTTACTGTGTTGTAGTCACTATGATGCGGTGTTTCTGATCAAGAAAGCATTTTATTTGAAGCTAAGAAATGTTGGACAGATTTTAAGGCAGTGTCAAAGCATACAGCAGTAAAGCATAAAAGAATGTGACAGCAC
Source organism: Mantis religiosa (assembly GCA_030765055.1). NCBI lineage: Eukaryota > Metazoa > Arthropoda > Insecta > Mantodea > Mantidae > Mantis > Mantis religiosa. The sequence continues at coordinate 136,074,848 of CM060950.1, forward strand.
GTACTAATATGTTAAAACCAACATGAATTAGTCATTACTGAACACTTGCTTATGCATATTAATAATTGAATCAATATCTGGAAGCAAGACGTAGCAAAAAATACATTATTTTCATTGTCAAACTCACATTAACAGGACTTTACATATAACTATGCTATATTTTATATATGGTGTACTTGGAAATCAATAGTATGTCAACATTATAAACTGGAATTTGGTTTCGAATTTATAACAGTTATTCATTCGTAATTGTAACATATCTCGTAATGTACATTCCTTTCTCCCACGATTTAGTAATTTAAATATATGATCACGTATTGAAATAATTGTTTGGACATAGTCCGATAACCTTGGGATGCAAGCAGATCCATTATAGTCGCCCTGTTCGAACGGTTACCATGGATTTATCTTTGGTAATAGATACCTCTCAGATAACGCACTGATTATTCTTGTAAGAGTGAGAGGGAAACTGACGCGCCTCCCGGTCGTGTGATAAGCACCAATGAATGCATCACTTCAGCCAATGGAATACGCAGAAATCACAAATGACAGATATACGTTTACTCCGCGTGGAGTAATCAGTGCGTTATCTGAGAGGTGTCTATTACCCAAGATAAATCCATGGTAAGCGTTCCAGCAGGGCGACTATAATAGATACCTCTCAGACAACGCACTGATTACTCCACGTGGAGTAAACATATATCTGTCATTTGTGATTCCTGCGAATTCCATTGGCTGAAGTAATGTGTTCATTGGTGCTTAGCACACGAACGGGAGGCGCGTCAGTACTCCTCTCTTTCTTACAAGAATAATCAGTATGTTATCTGAGAGGTTTCTCTTAACGAAGATAAATCCATGGTAACTACTCCAGCAGGGCGACTATACCCATAAACAGTATATTTTATCTATACATTAAACATGTACCGCCCTATCACAATATTTATTTGTCAACCAGCTCACTTCTCCCTCCTATGCTGCCTGATCTTTAAGATGTGAATCTATGGGCACCAATCAAAATCTGTGAGACTGAATCGAGATTTGGATTCAAATTCCACCACTGTGCAGCTGCACCTAACGAGAACTTCGGGCTAACTTCGGGCAAAAAGTGTTCGAGAACAGCACTCAGGACAACCTCAAACGAGAACTTTGTGTTGTATACGAATACACATTCAGATTTCGAGAACATCTCGAGAACTACCAAGAACCGAATGAATCGATATTTTGTATTCGAATTCGCCCATCACCAATCCGAGCCCCTCCCGTCGGCGAATTGTTCGTTTGGGCAGGCTTCGGTGTAGCAGTGGTTCCCGATCGATACCCCATGGGCGTTAGGGAACGTCTGGGTGGCTCAAACAGGACTGAACGACACCTTTAAGTTCCCGGTTGCTAAGCTGCAGTCGGTTTGCTAGTTTACTGGCGGCCCGAACGAGGCAATCGGTAGTCTTCCCGGATAGATTGGCGCGCGTAAACGGCGTAACCACTTATACCCTGTAATGGGAGAGGGGACCTTGTTAGCTTCTAGGTCTTGTTCTACTAGAAATAGCCCCGGAGATGAGTTAACTGTATCGACATGAAATGTCGGCTGTAAAAAATATAATCGCACATTATAAAACAGGATGAAAGCTATCTGTAGTTTAAAACTTAGGACTAATATTTACATGGAAGTTTCCACTCGATTACACGATAGAAGGTGTTTTTATCCACTACTCTTGTTTTCTAACAGACAAATCCCCAAAATCTTGAAAATGCTGCACACTGCTTATAGCAAACATTATTTTCAAGTGGTGTACATATTGCAACGTGTTCTTGAATCCAACAGATTTAGTGTGCTGGAAAGCCTAAAAGCTCATAAAGTTGAATTTCTTGTGACTGCAGACCCTGGGACGATGAATGCAAGCAGTTGGTGTTCACGTTCATGTGCAACCCGTCGATATTAGTATCAGAACAAAAGCTCTGGCAAGCCACATAGAGAGATTTGAAATCCAAATTGACACTTCTTATCCCGAGGCAACAGGACATGCTGATCCGGTGAGTGACAATACTGTCATCAACTAGATCAACAACTGACAAATCTTCCTTAACGATCGATAACGACATGCCTATGGGTACTATTTGGCGCTGATTTACCAGTATCACAATCATCTTTTGGACACGTTTGCATATACATACAGTAGACGTATGGATATTTTCTCATTCTTGTACACTCTCATTTTTATAATTAACAATATTCGCGAATATTTTCTCTCTACTAAAAATAAAACTTTGTTGCTATCTTCTGGCAAAATCGCTCTTTCCTTTCTCTAACAGTTATCTGTACCAGTAGACGAACTACTGGATTTCACAAAATTACGATACTGATATTTCCCTGGTAATACATTTCTGCCATTTTCTAAATAGTAGGCATTCATATACAACGTAAATGAGGAACGAAAGGTCAGATACATAAAAAACTTAGCATATTAGTTCAGTACATTCAAAAAAAGCTACAAGCAGATTTTCTAGAAAATCACATCAACTATAATTTATATGGAACACTTTTCGAAACATAAATGTTCACCAACATAGTTCTAAGTGTTTTCATTAAAAATCACATACTAAAGATATTTGCATGATAATTAAACTGCATATCTTGGACTTTCTGGGACTGGCCTTGAATTCCAATTCACTCCAAAGGAAACTTGTGTAGTGTTCTACAACTGCTCTACATTAGGCGATAGACGAAAGGCGCCACAAATGGTGTATCTCGAATACGAAAGCCCCTGGTGGTTTAGCGGGAAAATATACGAGTCAATTGGAGAATTTAATGTCATGACGGCACGTTAGGCATGGTAGCTTAATGAGTAAAAGCGACTTTACGGAAACAAGGAGATCTGTGGTTATTATCCCGGCCATGGCATTGAATTTTTCAGTTTGACTCAATCTAAATTCTAAGACTCGTTAAATCCATTCTTAGAAGGCTACCGAGACATGGACACTCAAAGCCACTCGGTGAAACGAACTTCACTTTAAACATTCCTTTATTACTGAATCAGGTGGGAGAACTTCATTCTTAAAACCAACAATGGTAAATATGAAGTAATAAGTTATTAAATTCACTGACATGTTTCTGAAAATGCATAGGGAATATATTCAAAGCTATAATACCCGAATTTAATTGTACCTGTGATATTATAGAATTACCTTAATACATTGCAACACCAAACTAAAATTATTTTGTTTTGAAATCTGTGTTTTTTTAATTTTTAACATTTACTCGTTTTACGGTTCTTCTGAAATTTCTTGCAATTATCTTCTACATTAAGTAAAGTCACAAACAATAGTGTAATATAATTTATTTTTACTTAAAATTCATTTATTCTTAACTAAAACTAGCACAAAAATTTAAAGCATTGCACTCAGTTACGGGAAATGATTATTTGAAATAAACATTGTTTTTAAAATGTCACCGTTTGGAGCATATGGTTTAGACCAATAACATGTATTTGTAAACTCCTATAACTTCAAAAAGATATATAACGAAATTCAAAACTGTTGAAGAATGTCTATAAAAGAAACCCGGCAGACCTATTAAACTCTGGGACAACGAGAGAAGACATTTACAAATTTTACTGAGAATGCCCACACAAGAATCCTTCTCCAGTTGTATCACAATGGACATCTGATGTAAAATTACATTGCATTTAAGGAATTACTGTTGTGGACCAGGATTGTAAGGGGGGGTGAAAGACTTACAAACCTAATCTGCAACTGGGGGTAGAGCGAAAGAAACATCTAGGTGAAACTGAACTGAATAACTATATTTCAAAGATGCCTAGTATTTCTACAGGGCACTCCCTGGATCTGGATGAGATCAGGTGCGCTTTGGTAACATTTAAATACATAATAACATAATGCAACTTTACCTTTGGCGATGTGTTGTTTGTATGGCTTGAACCTTGTGTGACTGTCAAGAGGTGTACGATCTGGTACGCCCTGCTGGCTATCTTACTCGTGGTAGCACTTTGAAATAAACTCTTGTTGATTCTTACAGAGACCGGCAGCAAGTCCCCTCTGAAATCTCTGAGAAGTCTCTCCCGCGGAGGCTAACTCAACCAAGCTTAAATAGGGGTCCTACCAAAAAGTCAACTTAGCGATTCCTACGCTAACTGTTAATTTGCACCATATTGTGCAATCATTATTTACATCATTGAGAACATGTTTAAACCTGTTACTGGCCAACTAAGCATTATTTCCCTAGATCAGCAGGATGTGTGATTCATTGTTTAAAACATGGAGAACAAGTTGAGGCCTGTTACAGGCCACCTGTGAATTATTTCCCTAAGCCAGCAGGATGTATAATTCAACAGTCCAAAGTACATGTTTTGCCAGTCAACAGAATTTACACTTAATCATACAGATTTTAGATACAGCTGTGCCCAGACTCAAGGCATTGAAAATAAATGTTACAGAATAATGATTACAGAAATTTCCAAATCTTGCTCAGCCTATACACGCAACAATATTATTCCTCATCCACAGTACTTATATTTAAAACTGTAAAGGATAGAACAAATTCCTTACATTTTGGTGAAATATTCCAAGTCGGTGTTTCAGTCAAAGGCATCTAACAAGTTCCAAAATATAAAACACTTTTTTCCTGTACAGCAGTCAGTTAGTCACTTTGGCTTAAATTTGGATTCGAAATTAACGTGGAACCAACCCGTATCTGAAATCACCAAGAACTGCAGAGATAACATTAGACAAAAATCTCATTTTACGAAACTCATCATTAGCTTTGCAATATAAGAAAATGATTTACACGTAATTGATTAAGCCTATAAGGCAGTATGGGTGTTCTATGTGTGGTTATGCTGCGTATTTTCAAATACGAAAAATACAGGATATCCTAAACAGATATCTCTGGTTGAATAATGGTGCACCTTGGTGCGTGCGGAACAGCGTGCTGCATGTCCACATAGGAATTCCGGAGGCCAATGAAGTCCTCCGCAAGAGCTATCGTAGACTACAAAGCGCCTTCAAAAAACATCCGAACTATCGCATTCAACAAATTCCAACTAATCATCCTCCAAATCCGGCAATGAAAAGTCTAAAAAGAAAATGACACACTGACCTAAGACTCTGAATGTAAGTATTACCATTGCAACTTCAGAAACATCCATCGATGCTTCCTGAGTGCATATTTCAAATTATTATTGTTATGCTTTTTATTTGCAAAACTGCAGTGTATTTAATATACAATGAAGTTTACCTGAATTAAAAATAAACTTTAAAATAAAATGATGGTTATCATTTACACATGCACAAATGTCCTTTAAAATCTTAAAGTTCATACATTTCTTTATATCAAAGCTATCAAAGAACAGCTTAGTTTGGAAACTCAAATCACTCTTCTGAACGCCCATTCCTCTTTCTACTTTCACATCTACAATTTTTTTAATTGTAAGAACATATTAGGCTAATGAGAGTCAAGGCTTCTATAAAGCGAATCGCTGTTTACAGACATTAAAATCCCATGCTCCTAACATTCGGCTTACCACATGAATTCTAAAATTCAAACCAATAATAAACAATCTCGTGGGAATGTTTAAAGCCACAAAACATTTTATTTCACATAAACTTCGTAATAAACGCGATTTATATTTTTCTGGATGCTGTACATCTCTTCCACTTTGCCACAGAGAATAAAGAGCCCAATGGGCTATTAGTATAAAATTCAACAATAACTTTTAAGACACGCAAGCACGCGCGAGCACACATACACACACGCACACACACACTTTTCTAACAAAATGTGGAGTTAAGATTATTAAATTTAATAAATTTCCTCAAGAACTCCAAAAATTAATATACCTACTATCCCATATACTATTATTCATCTCTGTTCACTTAGAAGAGTATGTATATATAGGTATATACACATATATACGTATATATTTGTATGTATATTTGGGCGAACTAAAACACCGTAATGGTTATTTAAGGAACGTTTTAGAGCTAAGACCTTTACACATACTTACAAAAATACCCACGCGCGCGCGCAAGTGCTGCTATTTTTCGGGGTGAGGGCAGGAACATATGTATTTTTGGTGAAATTTCGACATCCAATGTTTTGTTGGAATAACATTTTCCCCCTTAGATGCGATAGGTAGGTGGCAGAGAAGGTAAAAATCACACCTGCATGGATTTGCAAAGCTATGTAAATTGTCATGTGTCAGTGAAATATTTTTGCAAGTGCGAGTTTATATGTGTAGTGCACACGAAGTTAATTCAGCATTCTATAATGAAAAATCCATCAAGTATGGTATTTATGAGAAATTCCTGCAATATTATATCCACTACGTCATATACGTTCAGAGCGCGTCTGCATAAATGGACATTCGAATATTGGCATGCCGGTATTTTATAAACAGAATGCACACATATTGCATGTTGATTGAAGAAAAGTGATTGAATCTGCATTCCTCACTTTCAGAGAACACAATCAAACGGCATTCCATGTTATACGAATAAACAACTAAACTGCATAAACCAAACGCAAATCTATTTCAAGAGAGGAACGTAATCAACTTTATCCTGATAACTGCAATATTAATCTCACTGTTCCATCAGTATTTGTAGAAGACAAATAATTTTTTTTTCACATTCTTTTATGTTTAAATGTGCCTTTGCACTCTTATCTGAATTTAACAAACGCGGCACCATGCCCATAAGAATAATTGAAAGGAATAAGAGTAAACTACCGTACAGTATTCATTTAGTTTAGCATCTACAGCAAGAGAAAAATGCATTTGCATAGGAAACATAAAAGTTACACGCAAAAATAAAGGTTGAGGCAAACCAATATGAATTTCAATATGGATTCCAATGGGAGTTAGAGAAGGTTGTTTAATGTCAAGCACTTTGTCTTAATTTATATATAAACCACATAATAAGATCACGGAAACAGGAAACAGTGTGGGGGAATCAATTTAAGGAAAAGGCTCTAAAACAATGAGTTTTGCAAATAAACAAATTTACCAAAACAAAAAGGCTCTTAAGTAAAATCAAATGTACAGAACATATTGTATGGAGACAGGCATTTATAAGCTAGCCTCGGTAGTAGATTGTAACGTGTCCGCCTCACGTTTAAGAGGTCCCGAGTTCGAATCTCCGTCAGGGCGAGTTATCTGGATAAGTTACTTCCGGGGGTTTTCCGTTTTTTTTTTTGCAACAATAACGTTGGGTTACTCTAAGCTCCCTGGGGCGTAGGCTCATTTGTGCTTCATTTCACCCAGTCCATTCATCGTGCGATATGACTTAAGGTTGGAGGACGTAAATAATTAAAAAAAAATCTATAAAACAAAATTCAGGCATTTAAACTATTTACTCCCTCCCATCAAAAATAAAACTACTGACGAAGTATGAACATTAAATTTTTTGAACTGTGGAATAACACGTGGAACTAAAATTAACATAAACAAAAACTTAAATCTAGTTACCTACATAATAAGTATACTAGTAAGTGGATTAAAAAATTAACCATCACTCACTCGTTTGTTACTGTTCGTGTTAGGGTTCCATTGAAGTTGATTTTTCAGGGTGCTGATTTTAACTTCCATCTCCAGGCTGAGATTTAGTTCTTCCTATTGAAATTAAGAACTCCTGTATACGAATTGAGAGCACACACCTTTATTTCGACCAAATTGAAGTTAGAGAGTAAGAAGCATTGGTACACTTGTAAGTTTCGACGTTTCTTCTCAGATTTGTAGCTCAATTGGTAAAAGCAATGAGCAATTACTGATCATGATTAGATGATAGAGATTAGACAAGTTTAAAGTGTTGCTGTGATATTAGCAAGCTGAGTGATGGGACCATTGAAATAAAGATGAATTTACGTGCCGGCATATTTTTTGTTGAATTTTTATTTCAATTGCTCAGCACAATTGATGCTATACAAATTATGGAGCTATAATAATGATGATGATGATGATAATAATAATAATAATAATAATAATAATAATAATAATAATAATAATAATAATAATAATAATAATAATAATAATAATAATAATAATAATAATAATAATAATAATAATAATAATAATAATAATAATAATAATAATAATAATAATAATAATAATAATAATAATAATAATAATAATAATAATAATAATAATAATAATAATAATAATAATAATAATAATAATAATAATAATAATAATAATAATAATAATAATAATAATAATAATAATAATAATAATAATAATAATAATAATAATAATAATAATAATAATAATAATAATAATAATAATAATAATAATAATAATAATAATAATAATAATAATAATAATAATAATAATAATAATAATAATAATAATAACATTAAAGTATACAGGGAAAGAGGATCTCATTTTAGAGTCCTCAAGCAAACTGGTCTGATTACGGTGAGTATAAATTAAATAACTTCTTCATTACAGAATAAATAAACATTATAGAAATAAAATGTCCTGTGCCTTCAGTCTTGGTGCAGCATCAAGGTGAAGTCCCAGTTAGAGGAATAAAACACCTGATGCATAAGGCAAGCGAGCAAAGAATCTGCATGTCGTTGTAGAGATGTACTCATTAATGCTGACTATGTCCAATTCTCTATGCAGCTCTGCATTCCGGATGTACCACGGAGCGTTCACATACAATCGTAATATCCTGTTTTGAAACACCTGGAGTTGGTGAATATGAGTAGATGAAGCACATCCCCTACAGGACTGCATATAGAAGAAGCGGTCGTAGAATACTCTTGTATAGTAGCAGCATACATTCGCCTCGTAAAGAGGATTTGCTGTTGAGGATGGGATACAACTTGTGAAGACGAGCATAGACTGAATTTAGTTTGCTTTTGATATTTTACTCCATGTCAGCCGACGATCAAGATGGACGCCCAGAATATTTGACTGCACAACCAGAAGGTAACCAGGGGACTTCAGTGTTATAGAGTCGTATATTTGCCGGAGCAGCAGGCCTGTGCAAGGTGAAAAGCTTAATAAAACTTTTTTTGACTAAGTGCGATACGCCAGCAAGATAAACAGTGCATGAAAATGTCCAGGGAAGATTGTAGGGTTGCAACAGAAGTTTCAATAGAGAAGTGCAAGGTAAAGATGACTTTATAGTCAGCAAACAGTGCGGTACTTGTTTCAGGAAGTTCAGGCAAGTCAGCAGTATTTAGGCTGTAAAGAAGAGGCGCGAGGACGCTACCCTGTGGCACGCCGGCTAAAATAGTACGGGGGGAGGAATGCGCTGATCCAAGACGCACAGAAAATTGGCGTTCTTGAAGATAGCTAGTAATCAAGTGAAGTACGTAGACGGAAGACCTAGTTAATGTAGTCTATAAAGGAGGCCATCGTGCCACACTCTATCAAATGCCTGAGTGAAATCTAGGAATGCTGCCACAGTATGCTCTTTGTCGTCAAAGCTACGGGTAATAGGTTCAGTAAGTCTCAGGAGCTAGTGAGTTACTAGAATGATGCTATCTAAATCCAAACTGTTGGGGAGGTATAACTGAGGTTTCAGAAACAAACCGAAGAAGTCGTTTTTGAATAAGCTTTACCAGAAGTTTGGACAGAGCTGGTAAAAGACTAATTGGTAGATAGCTCTGTGGGGAACTAGGACGTTTGTTAGGCTTTTGCAATGCAATGATCTCAGCAAATTTCCAGGTTTTAGAAAAATATCCAGTGCAAAAACTGCAATGTATAAAAAGGCCAGAAAGGCGATGGTCTTCTTTGTAAGGTGTTTCAATACAACTGGTGGAATAAGATCGTTTCCAGCGGCCTTCTTATTGGGCAGAAATTGAATAATAGATCGTACCTCGATAGACGAAATCCACCTAATGGGCAACGGAGCCGTAGGCCGGGACGTACTCAGGCGCTCCTGAACATCTGCAGTGAAGGCAGGATCAGATGCCGGTATAGGTGTGAACGTAGATTCAAAGTAGGCAGCTAATGTTTCGCACTTTTCCTCTAGTTAAATTGTAGTCATTCAATTTTGCCTTGATTTGAATATTTAAATTAATCCAAATCATAATGAGAAAATTATCTACTGTACTAAAATTCTAAATTGCAACATGGTGAATTGTTATTTGGATATTATGCAGGCAAAGTGCAGGTGCGGTGTAATGATGTTTCACTCAGTTAACTTGAGTAGCAGTGCCTCTCAACATTTAATATTTAATGTAGGTTCTCAGCCAGCTTTCTCGTCCAACTACAACTTAGAAACTAGCACACATTCTAACTTCATTAACAAGGCTTGGAATTTTGTACTAACGGTGTAACTTATTTCAGAATGTCAAAGTTATCTGCTCTTCTTAGAGGTTGAACTTAGTGGTGGAGGGCACAGAAAGTTAATTCCTTCTCTTGCTTAGCATTTTAGTCTCCAGAATTATGCTGGTGACGCCCCTCCGGGCTTAGCACTGTATTTGAAATCTTGGCAAATCTCTCAGGAGTTAAATAACAACGAACATTCAAAAAAGGATAATGGAAATGCTTCCGCAGAATTAATCATTCGTTAGATCTATACATTACAGGATATGTTCTATCATGTTAACCCCAAATACCTTTCAAAAGTATTCTTTCGCAGCTTACACATTCTCACAAAATTTTCCAATATACATATGCAGTTTATTACCAGATTATGCTTCCAAGTAGAGCAAGGCGTATGTATGTCATTTATGTTTGTATATTCCTAGAAAACCATTTAACCGCAACACAGTAGTTTCGGAAAGAATTTAGGTGAATAAAGTTTCCTGCAGAAATGCGCTAACGTTTTATAGGATATGCATATTGCTCTTGATAACCAGTGGCCTACATGTCCCATATTTATCTTTGCTTTATCTGGAAACATACTCATTGGTTTGAATCGAGATCAGTGCCTTTGCTAAATATATTATAAATTTCATGTTTTCAATGATTATCGACAAATTGGTAATCCTTGAACCTTTTAAATTCCACTAAATGCATATGATGCTAATTTATTACGAAAGACTACGCCAGTTCTAAGTTAAAGTCTTCGCTTGTTTCTAAATTTGGACCCTAACCCTTTTAGTCAGCATTATTTTGCTACTAATGCCGTTCTTCCTCTAATACGAAACCGGTTTTCATAAGGCCGTCTGGGACACCTTCAGGTAACTGACTTGAATAGCCATGATCGCTACAACGACACGAAGTGGACTGGTCGGAGGACGTGAATTAGAATCTCGGCAACCGCAGTCTAATGCACCTGCGGTAAAGGATGTGGGAGGGCCCATGTAAAATAATCGGTGTGATAGCACGTGTGTATGATGACGAAGTATGATTTTACTGCGGTTGTATGGATTTTGTTTCTTTTCTCATAAAAAACATTGCACTAAAAACTGCAAAAAAACCTACAATTCAGAACATCGCAAATACATCTGTTTAATTGGTTAAGGACATTATAACTAGAATATAGCACAAATATACCATTAAGATCATTGAAAATAGTAAAAAAATGTCTATGTCCATTATAATAAATATCGTGACTGAAAGGGCTAAATAAATATTGGGATAATGACGAGTCTTGAAAACAAAAGCATGCAATGCTGGCTCCAGTGTAAGTATTTTACAGTCTGGCGCGTTCACTCCCACACACACACACGTTTAAATTTGTTTACTTCTTTAATGAACATAATCGTCCTACCCAGCCAAAGTAACAACGCGTTTAGTTCTCCGCAATTTGGGAAATATCGTGCCTCAATTACAGTTGATTGCAACTATTCTGCTAACGAGTCTGCAACTTGCATAATGAAGGAGCGCCGTGTTGAATTTCAGGGCTTCCTTTGGATATCCAATAACAAATTCTAGCGAAGAACATAAAATCTAGTGCCGACGCATTCATTTCAATGATCCACTGAAACACTTCTACGTCTCATAGAACGTGACAGGGACCAATATTAAGGGAAGTATATTTTAACAAGTTTACAGTTTTGCTTCTCCAACCTTTGTGTAGATAGGGAAATGTAGATAACTGACACGAAATAGTCTTTGCCAATCTTCCGCTGCTGAAGTAACGTCAACAAAGTCAAAAACTGTCAATTTCTACTCTAGTATTCCAGACGGTAAAACTACAACTTTTTAATTTTCTTCATTTACAATTAAACACTTTCTTTTATTGCATTAGAATAGTTAAGGAATGTCTCGAGGTAGTCGTGGAAATCCCGATTTAAAGGCGGAGTGTCCGGGAAATCTAGTACCTTTGGAAAAAGAAGATATCTTTAAGATTTTTTTTTTTTTTTTTTTTTTTTTTTTTTTTTTTTTGGCAAACAATTCCTTCGTTACCACCGTACGGGTTTAGTCCGCGGTAACGTGCAATATATTTTGGAGGCCCCAGGTTTGATACCTGTCAGGTTGGCTACTCTGACCCTGGAGTTTTTCCTTTTATCTCGGGCTGGTAGGATTTCTTCTGTAACGCGAATTTTCTCTCCATCACTTTATTTCCCACCATTTCCTTTCATCTTTTTCAGATTAGTACCCCCAGGTGATGGCGACAGGTGCGTTGCGGTAGGACGATGGACTTTCCACTTGTAAATACGAGTATTTCTCCCTGGGTCTTGAGTGGCAGGCTGAGTGGGTATTCCTTGAAGGGGTGCTGATTCTCGTACGTCAGGGTTTTTGTTGTTGACGATCTGAGCGAGCTTTGGGTCTCCCTTTGATCGCTTCCGATTCCCAAGTGCAGTTCTAAGCTCCAGTGGCTGAGAACCTTCAACTGTTTAATTCTACATTACCAAATCCTGTCGTATGGAATTACTTGTAGATTAATTATACACCGATAAAATGTCAATATTTCCACAAACTCTTTAACTAGGTGTATGAGCCTTTAACAGCGGATACAAAGTTTTCTTGGTGCATTAATTACTGTTTATAGTCCAGGTAAAGATGCATAATGTTGTTTAAAAAGCTAATTATTTTATTGCACGTACTCAGCTGCCTGTTGCGCAGTTTTCAAGCTCCATGTATAAAAATTAATGTAGCTTTAGGTTCAAAAAATATTTTATCTTTTGATTGAAGGGCTTCATTTTCATTTTATAATAATTGTACCTGGGGGTTGGCAGGCTGCAACTCGTCTTCCTAATGCATCCCAGTCAGGCTCTATAGGGTTCATATCCGGGGATATCACTGGCTACTACATGCGCTACATATTTTCCCTTTCAAGACTGTCAACCACCAGGTGGCTCCATGCGGACGTGCATTATTGTCCATTAAGATGGCCCAACTGCACCTCTGAAACGTCGCACATTCGGTTCCAGTACCTCATTTTTGTACCTCTGGCATTCATCTCTGGTATTCGCAGTACCACCGTCGAAGAACTGTAGATCCATTGAACATTATGGCTCTCCACAGAAGCACGCCACCACCAACAAATAGGCGTGTTTCTATGATGTTGGGATGAAACCGGGTTTCACGTTCTCTCCAGATTATTGTGCGACGGGAATCATTGTTCAAACTGAATCTGGACTAATCTGTAAACACCACGTTCCCCCACTCATTCAAGGTAACGCTGCTGACTCCATTGCAAACGGGACCATATGTGTATTCGAGTGAGTGGGGCACACCCTGCTGGAGTCCGGCATAGAGGTCGACTGCCCTGAGCCTCGGTATACAGTCTGCCTCGAAACTCGGAACGGCATAGGTGGCTGTAAGCTCGGCATCCTCCGATGCCGTTGTGTTATGTCAAATATCGTTCCTATTGCGGCATTGTGACTTGTGGGCGACCACGTACAGGGATCCGAAGAATACTTCCTGTTTCTTGGAACGTCACTGAAACCTGGAAATGACACTTTGCGGCACATTCAGGGTCCGAGAGACTGTGGTATGTCTGACCTACCTCTAGACATCTTGACTACACTTCATAACACGGTCCAGCTGCCGTCTTTGTGAATGTTGGTGCTGTTTTGTAAACACATTTTGAAGCAACCACTGTGTTCACAATGGGAGAACAAAACAGTATGAGCCAAGAACTCGGTCTGATACTCTGGTATTGGTTTGCTGCTCTGGTTCTGTTGACCTCTGATAGGTAAGCGGTTCACGCTTTAAAGACACCAGTAAGGAAATGCACTTAATCTGTTAACGTTTATTAACGCTCGCTCACCGTTTTCCCTTTCAGTTCTCTGTTTTCTGAATTATGCTTAACGTTTGGACACTTAGTGTATATAAAGCTGAATGTCACGGAATTTAGAATATAATAATAATTATATTCTGCTCCCTGTAATAGCAGTACTCTAATAGGAATCACTCCTATGTATCATGCACATATGTATACTTGAACAAAATGACGAATCAGCTGACTCCTGGATCGATTTTTAGAGCAACGCCCCCCACTCCCCCCACAGACGGAAGCATTCTTGTTCTCCTCTGCATTTCAACTGGAAATAGATTACGCAGCTAGATTTGGGCAGCAGTGGTAATCTCAAAAATCCTCATATTAACTTCTTTCGCTTTCTTGAGATATACACTTCAAGTTCCAGTCCGAACTGCTTACTCATTTCCCTTTAATAACTTTATTGTTCATGCTTTCTTAGTATTAGGACTAATATTTAGCCCCCTAAAACAATTGGTTTCCTTACAACCCAGATCTTCTGGGATATTGTTTTAATTTTTATGACCTAAAACATTATAACCGGAAAATACAATTTGTTATCCTCAAATAAACAAATTATATGTCTGCTTCTTAAAAATAATTTTTCAAATACGTTCAGACAACTTATTTCTTTACTAACACCATGTATTATTAGACGTAAATTTAAAGTCAAACACAATAGGTCACCCCGATTATACGTGAAATGTTAAAAGGAAGCTGTCCTGTTACGATTGTGCTATAGCCTGTTTTAGTCTCATTTCCTTTTAGCGCTACACAGGCCGGTCCACGTGATTTATGCTCCACTGCTTGTTTGGGGATTATTTCAAGATTCTTTGTTTTCAAATATCGAATTCAGTCTTCTCAATATCTCACTACATTTTATATAATGGATTTAATCTTTAATTTATTTGTGATGTTTTTGTTTCTAAATGGATCCTCTTTTATACAGCTTTTAACGTTAACGTATGAAAACCTAAAGTTAAAAAATGAAGGCAACGACACTACAAGACCAATTTCCAGTAAAACAAAATTTTTAATTGGAAACATCATTGAACAGGTGGCGCATTTGGAATATTTTAGATGCAATTACAATAAATGCAAAATGGGTAGATCATCAGCCAAGATGACAAACCGTTGTCTTCACAAATGAAGAGAGGTTAATACTTCGGAGGACTATCGAACATACCGAACATTACACATTAAGGAATATAAGACTGAAATCGTTTTACTATCATCACATAAAGGGACTACAGTTTAGTGCGATAGCATGACCTGTGTATTATACATCCTTTCCTATTCTAATGATTAAGAAACGAACATATACACAGCTTCTCCTGTCGAAGTGCAGTCAATTACTTTAAAATATACCACTGCGGCATTCGCTATAGAGCAACTTCTATAATGAACTAAGTGGAATCACTTTAGAAGACAGATCGTACGCAAAATACTGCAACAGAGACTTACTGAACTTAAATCGATACTTACCCCACCATTGGATCCATTAGAGCAATATCACAAAACTTTCTTTACATCAGCATAGCCTATACCATCAGAGCTCAATGTGGATCACCTTTCCAGTAATACTCTAGGAGATTTAAAAAGGTCTAAATATTTAACATGAATGGCATTTGACGTGTACAGATGTATAGCAATCCTAAACAAACTCTATATTAGCAACAAACGGCGCAAAGAGAGCTACAGATATACAGACACGAATGGGGAAATCTAAAAGTTGAACCCAAGAGATTTCCGGTCGCCTCCTTCCTTCATAATGCGAGAAAGAGAGCGAGAGAGGCAGGGAGTAGTATTAGCCGGAATGGACGTGAGGGCGATAATAGCCCAGAATCACATTTCTCTTGAAGGATGAGGTGCGCCTAAAAGAAATCCATTAGCCCAATCTTGAAGAGTTGGGAAAGCTGGTCTTGTCGATCCGTCATGGTTCATCTGCTTTAATTCACGTCAAGCCCAGAACCCAAATACAAAACTCTCTTCCAACACATACCAATTGAAGGAATTCCTTTGGTGTACTTTGTCAACTATAATCCTTTGCTGAAGTTCAAAAGCAAAAGCTGAGGCACCATACGAGAAGTTTTAATCCGTTTGCACTTAGTTTTGTAAGCACTGGCGTGGGATAACTACTCTTTTTAAAGTAAGTACTGTGAAAAGGGGATATAGCTACGCCGCAATTGAATTATAGTTTCATACATGGAGATATATATCCGTTTCTGCTTTAAATCAACGTCATACCTATTATGACTTTAACTCGGAACTCCCATTTGCATAAATAACATTTAATTATGCTTGTACTTGTTACCTTTCACAACAGAAACTTTACTGCTTTCCTGTCCAGGTTAATAGAAAACTTTCATGCAACCAGTGCTTAGTTCTGAATAGAAACAGAACTAGCCAAAACACCTCTAAGGGCAATTTCAGTTTGCTAAGGCCCATCTATTTCGTATATGATGTTCATCTTTCATAGGCGCTACGAGTGTAATATGACAGGGTCACAAGATGTTCACACAAATTGGCAGCGGTGGTAGCAGCAATAATTGCACCACCACCATCAGCACCCCAATAACATAAGTCAGCGGGGAATTTATATCGAGTCTGCACTGACTTTAGTACTATGTAGTTACTTAGTCAATTGTTGCATAATACCAAATGAAATTGCAGAACATCAGTGGCGACTCTAGCCGAAGTGTTGGGGGGCGCGGAAACAGTTTTGCTTGCTAAGTATTGACAACAATAAATTATTACACCTGTAAATTTTAAGAACATTCTCTTTCTTTTCAAATTTTACCCCTATAACGAATGGAACTAGTGGTTCTCTAATTGTAATATACACCTCAGAAATAAGTACAGGAAGCCTAACACGACCTTTATCCAAAGCTGCTATAGCTGCATGCAACATATAAAAGGATAGTATTGGAACATCATTCACACGCAACCAAATCCAGAAGTAATGTTCGCCACATAAGCTGCCACAGATTCACGCACTATATGTACACACATTAATACTCGTATTTTCCATTTGTTCAGTTTATCATGAATTACCTACACATTTGCTCTATTTACATACAAAATCCAGTCTTCTGTTCTTTAATTTCATGAAATATTCCATTACTCTGTCATCACAATCCATCATGTTACTGATAAGGTCCTCATTTATTGAGAGCATTGCTAAAGCATTGGGTCTGTCGTTTTTCACTGTATTTCTTAAATGCATTTTTATCCTTTTTAAAGTGGAAAAGCAACTTTCAGCGTCCGCAGTCGTCATTGGCATTCTTATGACAATTTTCAAAAGTTTTGTGACTTCGCTGAACACTGACGAAAGGTTATTTTCGTATATGAACTAAAAATGTTTCAATGCTCCTTGAATGGTCAAGACATTTCGTCTGTAAATTAGCTCCAACTCTGTGCGCAGTTTTCCTTGCTGTCGAAAAGGACAGTATTGCACAACTCATGTGAAAATTTCTTTCGGGAAACGTTCACAGAAATCCTTAAGCAAGTCGTTACACAACAAAGATACAACTGCTAGAGGTCCATTATGAGAAAAGCTATCTATATCAGTACTTGTGATGACTTTAAACACCATGATATCCCCAACCCTTGCACATTCCATACATTTTCTTTTCTGTGGCGGCTGCTGAAACTCTTCACATACGTTTTTGTGTATTTCATCAATACTTAGTCTTTCATTTCAATTTTTTGTTTAAATATAAGGATGTCACTCCGATACGCATATCTTTGCTCTTCTTTTGAATTGCTGGTACAAAATGTCTACATGAGGTAGGATTTTGTAAAATATTAACAAAAAGAAATTGGATCTTCCAGTACTCTTCTATAGCTACTGGCTTCGTTTATTGTGGTTGTATAATTTCCAATAATTTTGAAGCAATATCTCAGGTTTTCTATGTTTTCCTACACAACGTTGACGGTAAAAATATTGTAATATTTTAAATATAATATATATTGTACTATTTTAAATTTTATATTGTAATATTGTAATTCCGTCTTGCAGCTCTGGGCGATCTTGCCTGCACAACCTTCTCTGAAATATCAGATCGTAAAGAGGAATTGGAAAAGAATGCTGGAATCCCCGACAGATTTGAAAAGAACACGCGTACCTGAAAATCCGTGCTCTTTGCCTTTTGTATAATTAAATTCAACTGGTGTGCACAGTGGTGAATGAAGTACGCATACGCATATGCTTCTCTTATTTTGGCCTGTACTCCATGGGTCCTTCCACTAATAACACTGGCCCCGTTAAAGGTTTGAGCAATGAGCTTTTCTTTGGTATTTCCAAGAAGCGGGTTGATTTCCTTCCTTATGCAACTTGTCAAAGATTCCACATCTCTTCTTCCAGCATTCAAAAAGCTCAAAATCTCTCATGTATGATTTTTTGTGGTAATTTACGTCCTCCAACGTTAAGTCATATCGGACGATGAATGGAATGGGTGAAATGATGCTCAAATGAGCCTCGGGTCCATGGAGCTTAGAGTTACCCGACATACGTCTTTCAGGAAAAGGGAAACCCCTGGAAAAAATCTTAACCAGATAACTCACCCAGACCGAGCTACGAACTCGAAGGTGAGGCAGACACGCTACCACCACGCTACCGAGACGGGCATATACGAATTCCTCATATACATAACAGAATACGAAAGCCATCTGAAAGTGATTTGAAACGTCAGTCGGCACATTACACTGAATGGCAACAAGCTCAGAAGCCCGTATTTGTTGCTCTATTTTCTCCCTAAACACTTTCAACATACAATCTAAAATATCATTCTGCACTGTTTTCGTTCAAATACTGTGGCTGTTTCTAAATGTTCTTTCATTAGTGTATCAGCTGTATACTTCAGCTGTATAGTAAGTGAGACTATTTTCATTTTTATTAGTTTCTATTTTTTGTTCTATCAAGAATTCCGGCGTTGGTCTGCCCAACGATTTCAATTGTACTTTTTCTTAAGTGGGTCAACCTTAAAAACTGCACTTCCATTAGTGATTTAACAAACTTATCCATCATATGCAAGTGCTTCCCCACTCCCTCAACACCAAAAGAGCTGCATGCGTTTCATTACTAGGAAATGCAGCAGGCGGACGCTATTCCTACCGCGCCGGGCCGTATGCTGTAGGCCTGAAATCATCACTTTTAAACCGTATAAAGCATTCTCATATTTTAAAAGTAAACTATCCTTAATAGTCGCAAGGCCATTGTTCATTTAATGTCGTAAGATTTTTTAGGGGGGCGCGCGCCTTCGCGCCTTTATGACGAACCAACCCTGCAGAACATTATTTTAATGCAGCAATTAAGTTTAAAACTTCACTAGGAGAAGGCTAGCAAACAGCAACACAGTACAAAGACTGAAAAGAACTAAGCCCTTGGACTTAGTGTGTTAAACCAAAGTGATGAAGCTATTGTAATAGAATTACTTACAGTAATAATATCTAGTAAACGTGATAATAACAGTGAAGACTAAACTATTAGACAAGTGTAAAACTTAGTTGTAGTTATTGAGACAGAGAAAAGAAAAAACTAGAAGAACTACTCCCTATTACTTCCTACCATTATAAAATTGCTAACAATTGCTTCTAGGAGAAGAGAATACTCATGAATCCGTCGTTGTATTCTCCGTAGTTAGTTACCTCAAATGGTCAGAGTGCTTCAGCATTAGCGACATCATAAATGTAGAGCATGTGTCGTCATGAGGCACCCATTTTGTAACAGAACAAACAGGCACCTGGAGGATGTCAATGTGCACATTTTCACTAAGAATTGAGGCTTTCTTGCAGACAATACGATATATATTTACGTCAAACACGATTCAGGAAATGCTCCACATATAATCCGATTAGTTGTGTCCGTAGGGAACAGCTATTCATATTAATCTACTTATACCATAACCTGGCTTTATGTAAGTCTTACCTATTGCTAGTTCAATTCGCGCTGATTACTTAGAGAATCAGTACCACTCAACAGAGCCGTCAAGTTGATCGATGCAGACGTTCAGGTATTACTGTGGTTGCTGCCAAATGAGGCAGGCACTGGCGATGATGCGGATGTTATAATCTGGTAAACAAGAGAGCCCATTAGGCCAAGAGAGGCAGTCAAGGGTGATGATGTAAGAATTCTTATACAATCGCTATGAAACCAAAGATGCAATATGTCCACAGGGTTGCAGCCGGGCGAACGTAATACATCGTTGCTTCTCTATGGTACTTTTAATTTCACCAGTCCAATCAAGGTCACTTTTTTCCGATTTGGAACCGTTCCCCCATTCACCGTGCCCACTGCACTCAGAGAAAACGTGTCACAGGGGCGGGGGAAGGAGGGACTGTAGAACGACACTCACAGCGAAGATGGGGATGTACACGCGTGACCTTAAGAGGACTGGCCAGAGTGAAACCACTGTAATGATAAGCAGCTAAACGCCCTCAAGTAAACTTTCCGCGCGTTATGGATGAATGACGAAGTAAGGCTCGGCTATGTCGTGTTCGGTGAGTACTCTATGCAAGGGATATATGTTTGAGACTGTTTCTTAACAAAAAGATGAATTTTGACGAAAAGTCAATTGCGACCACCTCAAGTAGAAACAAAGACATGGCACCTTGTTAAATAGTTATAACACATAAAATTAAAATGGGAAAACTTATTGTTCTCCAGAAAAGAGAAAATTTGTTACTAACTCTGACAAGAGAGAATTTGGGGAAGTAAAAGTTAAGTTCACGTACACTGAACTTTCCCAGTACTTTTATATAAACTGTGACGATCTTCCAAGAAGTTTCAGCTCTTGTAAAGCAAACGCGATCCCAAGTTAGTACTCGCACCGAATCGCTCACACAAATTTTAAAATGAAGTAAACGTTTGGAGTTTCGAGCGTTGAGTTCTGTACTGTGGACATGTGGACATTTTAATATGTTCAACGAGCTACATTTCACTGCCTTAGTTCACACATATGAGGGACTGAAGCTGAATATGCACACTCTGATGCTTCCAAACTTCTAAAAGACTAAGACTATGGCCCATATGAGATGAGTGTTGCAGAATACCGGAGAATATGAAATTACGAAGTACATCAACTCAGACTCCGGATATGTTTCAAGCATATGTAGTTTCTTCTTCAATTAAAAAAAAACACACCCATTATCAACAACAACAACAACAACAACAACAACAACAACAACAAAGAGTTTCATCAGAAGCCAGAATGGCCATTATGCAATTCAGAATAAACATATGGGGGTAAACACAGACGAATGACTTTTAAACATGCTGAATAAGAGACACGTAATTTACCAATTCGAAAAGAAAAAAGCTTCACAAATGAAGCTTGTAGCATTTCTCGCTAATTAGATTTGGATCCAAATGGGCACAGGTTTGTATCAAAGAACCTTATGAACTGCAATCCAGCAAATTCTACACAACATGCCAATTAGAAGCCTAAATTCATAGTCTACTACTTGCAGCTTCGATTTCTATAATTTCGGATTTCCTACTCGCTTTGGTTACGCAAGGAAGAACGTCCTAAAAATTTTTATATGGCGCGTTAATCAACAAGTAACATCTTTAGGAATACCAATTTTAAATTTCACTACAATTCAATAATGAGAAGACTTTTTACGAGAAGGTACATTTCAGGAGGTCAAAAGAACGAATAATGCATTTACAAACCATACTAGCAGCTAGTACCGCCATATGTATTTGAATCTTCACTTAAGGCGTCAAAATAGAAAATATCGCTCTGAAAGTGTAGCTCTCTGTTCTCATTCCAACATTTATTTGGAATTGGAAACTTCAAGTAATCAGTTCTCCAAGTATTTATTGATCTGTTTGTATATATATAGAAATTCTTAATTATAAAATACTTACACTCTTGTGTTAATTTTCTGAATAAATCTTTGGCAAAATGTCACTTCATCTACTGTTCTGAAATAGGTATAATTAAATATGCGGACGACCTGAGCCTGCGAAATCAAAATCTTTTATGTTTTCAGCTACAGAAACTACTTCTGCATTTACTCTCTTGTTCTTGTATTGTTTGCGATGTTTATTTATTCGAAATTGTATTAAACATACAAAGCTTTCGTTCTTTTTAGCGACAGATAACCAGGATTTGTTGTATGTTGTTCATCTGGTATGCAAGATGAATAAGTTTCTTCATCACTACCCATCTTGGTATTGTCGCGACTGGCGGCGACGGGCATAAAGGGTTCGGTGCGGAGTGATAAAGGACGGAAGGTGTATCACGGAGATAAAGAGGTTACTGAAACAGATAAAGATAGCCTGGAGATAAAGGCCTGCCGAAACAAATAAACTTAGTTAAATGGAAAATTCTAGTGACATCTTGATTGATAGAGGACATTCTAGAATAGTCGAGATTATCAATGGAGACACGCCAGAGTAGTATTCGTAACAATTAAATGGTGTTGTAACGAGAGTTGTAAACAGAATAGTAATGAGAGAGAAGTAATTGAACTGGTAGTTGAGTGAACTCTTTTGTTTGTGGTCAACGGACCTGAGCATTATATTTGGGTATGTTACGTAATTCTACTAATGTAAGGGTTGACCAAAGTGTATTTCTACGGAAATAAAAAACAATTTGAATTTCTGCAAATTGGACTTTTAATTCTACGAACCCACAAAGTCACAGTATGTAGATTATGGGATTCAACATAAATCGGAGGAACCAGCTGGATGGTGAATATACAGCGTACATTATAAAAAAAAAACTAAAATTTTAGAGAGAATTTTATCTTTTCCCTTCCCCTCTCGTTCCGCGTCCACAATGGTATGAAAAACACTACTTAAAACTATTCTAACCGTACAATTGAACTAAACGTTATACAATGGTTTTAAGGATAAGCAAACTAGAGTGATTGGTAGGCAGTGTGACGCAGTAGAATCATTTGAATAAATTACCAAAGCAAAAGTGAGGAAAACGGCTTGGAGGAAGCAGAAAAAGTATTTTAATCAAACACATTCCTACGTCTGTAACATCAATATGTAGTACAACAGATTTTCAGCAAAGGTTAAGAGGAGGACCATTAGTACTACGCATTAACGTTAATGGATGCTAAATGCAGTAGATGCTGCAGGAAGTTAACACGCTCCTGAAGCGGGCCGTATTAACACACTTTATAATATTTGTGAAGCAACATATAAACAGCTAGTAATTAACATGCTCGTGCACATTACGCTGGAACAACAATTTATTCGTCCAACATAAGGGACAAAATGTATAACGCTTTCTCTTCAACACTTGTATCTCGTTGGAATTACAAGCAGTACTCTACAACAAACCCACCTAATTACCATAGAAGCAGGTTGCGAAACAAGGTCTAAGGAAACTCCGTAACTGTTACTTAAGTTCCTCGGTAAATTAAAAAAAAAAAATTAAATAGACTTCTTTTGTAAACACATGAAATTCTCTTTAATTTTGCAAAGTTAACCACACAGAGCAGTATGCTTTCCTACTTGAAAGTATTTGTACTAATACATACTATTTCAGGAATTTAGAGAACCTGTTTTATTTTTAATCAATAATTTACAAAAAATATTACAGGTGTTTTTCTAATGTGAAATGTCTAGTGTTTAACCCCGCTTTTACTACATGTGGCACCGCAGGCGAATAACGCTGATGATACACGAGATGAAGATGGAGCACCGGTGGAATGAGATGGCGGAGGAAACTGGAGGTATAGGAGAAAACCCGTCCCAGCACAGTGTTGTCCACCACAAATCTCACTTTGCGGTCGCCTGCGACCGAACCCGGGCCGCCTTGGTGAGAGTCGCGCGGTCTAACTACTCAGTCACGGCGTGGCCAGTAATGTTTCTATATTTCGTATTAAAAATAAGACGCTTATATAATTTAGTGTTTAAAGATACTATGAATTTTGTGTTTTAATTTATTCCGTCAGTTAATTTTATATTCGAGAACATCGTTACGGAAAAATTCCAAGATTAAATTATTTTTTCAACATGGTTGATATGTTATAAACATTACTAACATAATGTTTAAGATACAGTAAACTAGTACAAGAAATTAGAGGTAGTTAATATTGTAACATAGCTATTGGTGCTTATATTGGATAATTTGGATATCCTATCCAATTCACTCAAAAGAAGGAGAAATGTAACCTTTTCTGACAGATTGACTGTTATATTTTCCAGGCATTACTGTAATTCCCTTTTTCCTACTTTCCCATTCAAAAGATTTATACAACCTTGTGAGCTTTCCCCTCTGTATATTTGGTTCGAGTTCGTAAACTGCTGTCATTCCCCTTCGTTATTTAGCGTTATATGATAAAGTTATGCAATCAAGATTTAATTATTCTATAACAATGCAAAACTACATAGTAAAATATCAATATTTACAGCAACAACAATTCCGTATACTCGCACTTTTTGTTTCATCCATTAATTAAGTTGCCTATAATGCTTTTTTCAATATACGAGTCCTGGTAGAACCTCGTTGGTACCCAAATGAGGCTGCTGTTGAATCTATGTAAAGTTCAATGTACAAACACTGACCTATAGAGAAAGAAATACCAGTACCTACACAAGATAAAGTAATGTAAAATGTAATCTGAATGACGTCAGAGCACTATCATCTATAGTGAACATAGACATAAACCAAAATAACAATAGAAACGCCTTTGGACATTGTTTAACGCCCACTCTTCCTAAACAGGGAACCACAGGTCACACTGTTAGGATAGTGGGTATACATCTTGAGGAGAAACCACGCGTACTGGAATGAATGGTACATCTGTTGCAGCTATTACCTCTCAAGAGGTAGGAATTAAGCGATAGGACCATAGGAGAGTACAGGTCACACACAGATAGGCTACAAAGGCACGCGAAGTCCTTGCACGAAGACCTGTTCCCTGCTGGAACTGACCAGAGAGAGAGAAGACAGAGCGCGCGCAATGAACGACCCATTACAGAAGCAGCTCTCCAGTGTCCATGAGAAACAGCATATCTTTTGAACAACATTCGAGCCATCTGTCCGGCACTGCAGCACGCCATGAAATCTAGAAGCAGGTCCGAAATATGTGAAGGAAATAGAATGAAAGGAAAATGGTGGAAAGGAAGCAATGGTAGTTCACACACCCAGCATTCACGCGAGACCAGGGTAACTACGAAAAGAACAAGGTCAACCTGGGCTGTCGACGGAAATCGAATACAGAACATGGCGAATGCAACCTTCATGTTACCGCGGGAGCTATATCATTCGGCGACATTGATAATACATTGAGGAAAGAAATTTGATACGGAAACGACCAGCCCCAAGGCTATGGAATCTTACTGCCATTTGCCAGTTATGACGAATGAAGAAGAACCTGGAAAAGCCGCTCCCTGGGAGGAACGGGGGTTTTGAAATTCAAATTCCAGCAGGACAGTTCTCCTTGATGAGCAGCCCTCATTACTCACCACTGGAAAACTTAGGCCTGGAGCGTTTCCTTCCAAAACTTTCTTTTCATTCATCTTCAGTGTACATCGTCTATGGTGCCGTGTAGAGTAAGGATGTTCGTTAAACACTTTAAACAATTATAATCGTAATCCAGAGAAGCTAAAATTTAACTTTTATTTTAATACCAAGTTTAAAGAACCGCAGTTAAGGGGAAGGAGAGTGCAATATTTCATCTCTATTTATTATCATTTTACTCCTGTTTTACATGCCTTACATAATGCATATTTACAACTTAAGGTCAGTACTTACAGTTTGCGAACAAAATTGTTCCAAATAAGGCCATGTGTAATTTTAAAGCCAATATTTAATCCGTATTTATTAATAAAATGGATGATTTAAATGAAACAAACATTTTTGCAACATTTCGAAACATATGATATATGCATTGACTTATTTTCTGACAATCCATTGACACAAAGATGATATGTGGTTAATTCCGAATAGAGGTGATGCTTTTAAACAACATTCTTAAGTGGTCTGGCCTTTAGTACACATGGAAGTTATGTCCACCTACTATGATCGCGGGGACTGTCAATTAACAGAGGGGAAATTGCTGAATCTGATTAAGACCGGAGGAGGATTTAACATTCCATTATATATAAATAATGTTTTCTCTCGTATTAGCACGTTTCAGTGCACTTCAGAAAGTTTCTTCCACAACTGAAAAGCCCAACTTTTCCCGATGATCAAAGACTGTCTCAGTTTTATAAACATTTGAAAACTAGGGAGCTTAAGCTTTCTTTTTCATATACAGGTCAGGAAATTTAAACCCTATTTTAATATGGATATCAGAGGCCACGTTTGGCACCATATTTATAAAAATGACCTTATGTCCAAAGGGCTCAATGGGTAGGCTTAAATCATGTAAAAATTGAGATATCTTACAGAAAATGTTGAATATTTTTGATGTCACATTTCCATCACATTCTACTGATATTTTATCAAGTAATATTTTGTTATGATTTTGGTAACGTTGAGTAGACTTAGATTCCTTAACTGGAGTAAGCTAGTGCTACATTCAATTCTTATTTTCAACCACTAATATACACGTCAAAATTCTTTGGTCTATCTAGGCAAAATGCTATACGCTATGTTATCCACCGAGAACTATAAGCTACTTTGAAACTGTAAAATACTACTCTATCATATTTTCAACCTCTTTAATTAGACGGGCCCTAAAACACCACACACTAACCCTCTTTATTTAGAAATAAGCACTGTTTGAATTTATGGCTAACATGTTACAAAAGTATGCAGGAGTTGACTACAAGCATAGATTAATTATTTTACAACGCTTGGCAGCTTGGCTCAGTCAAAAGTACTCGAGCGTACACAGTAACAGAGCTCGGAGCTCGGCTGAAGGGGAGCATGATACGTTATACGTCCCCAGGCGAAGGTCAGAGCGCAAGTCCTTGTGTTTCCTGTCTGTTTTCAAGTTGCCCATTGTTTCTCAATATATTCACTATATACATCTATCTAGGGAGGTCCAATGATTGTTTCGTGAGGGAAGAACAGATTCTCTTATTCGAAAAAGACAGAAACCTGCAATGACCTTTATGTCAAAACGTGCTCAAGTTGACGTGGAAATTGAACATACAACGTCATTATACTAGTACAATACTTCATTCAGCCTAGGCGATAGCATTCCCCAATGACGGGCTGTGTTGCAAGCTAGAGGCGAGAGCGAGCACTCATGAGCACTCTGCTGCGCGCTAGCGCGCATCCATGCTAAAGCAATTACCACAAATCACTTGAAAGTTATTTCCAATTATATCAAATCACAAACGTTTAAAAGATGCAGAACTTTGCACACTTGGACTACAAGACTTGGGGGAATGTATACGATTTTTTTGTTTGTAATTTACGTCCTCCAACGTTAAGTCATATCTGACGATGAATGAAATGGGTGAAATGATGCTCAAATGAGCCCAGGGTCCATAGAGCTTAGAGTTACCGACATTCGTTTTCAGGATAAGGGAAAACCCCGGAAAAGACCATATCCAGGTAACTCACCCTAACCGAGATTCGAACTCAGGACCTCTTGACCGTGAGGCAGACATGCTACCACCACGCTACCGAGGTGGGCTAAAAAATGTATAGGATGCCATACCACCTCGAAAAGATACCTATACCAGCATTTTTTAATCTCTTGCATATGAATTGTCCAAATTTCACCAATCTGGACAAAATTTGGGATACGCTTTAGATTAGCAGTAAAATATACGTACTATTAACCAATTAAAAAAAAAAATCCTCCAACCTTGCCTTCAGCCCCGTGCTTACACAGGGGTATCGTTACTGATGCCAGATTTCCATGGAAAATTCTCTATACAGTCATTCTCTCTAGTAAGTTGGTGAATTCGTCAGAAAGTTCGTAATCAAGGTAACCTGTTCTGGTGTCTTTCTGATAAAACTTACGTGCTTATGCTGCATTTCCAGTGCATCTATGGAATACATATAGTAAATGTCGGTTTGATCACTCATAAAACAGTTTCTTTTGCCGTATGCCCCTCCAAAGCAAACTAGCAACACAAGGACACAATTTAATTCAATTATTCTTTGCCCTGTAACAAACAACCAGCTATCAATCAGTGGACAACACTTTAATTTAATTTTAACTGGTAGTAAATCCTTTAATAGCAACTCCCTAACAATTTTCAGACGCATATTCATTTGAAAGCTTTTTTTTCCATGCTTTGATGGCAGGAGGGGTTTCCAAAACAGATACGCCCTGTACAACGTACAATGCAATGCCGACTAGTGCTAAATAAAGGGAAATTCTGAAACCTGGATAATAAAGATGCACGATAAGCTGCTCACTGAATATGCGTATTTGAGCAATACGAGTGGTAAACAAAAGCTCCGCTTACCAAAGGTTCAAGAAGCAGTGAAGCGAGTATCATATTCAAGCAGGATGCGATGGCTGGAGAGATAAAAAATGGCTTTATTCATCATCTGTCCTGAAACCTGAGCCGAGACTTGACAAAGACAGCTGGGGCCCTATTAAATGCAAAAACAATAACATCTCGTTTATGTCATCTTCGGGAGATTCCGCTTCTTTCAAGAGTCCCCTTTAGTCTCTTGCTTTTGATTACTGTCGAGAGTGGAAAATGGGGAGCAGAAAGAGGGAAGAGAAATTTCAAAACACTTTATGAGATTAAACTTCTATCCTGGCTTCGACGGATTAAAAAGTTGTGGTCCTCCGCTTCCCTTCTCCGTTTTTAACGCGGCTGCAAAAGGCAACATCCCTCTTGCTACACCGGTCAATAGTTCCTATATTATTGTATGGTGGAGGTAGTTTAATGAATGCTCAAAACGTGCAGCCCGTAATGAAGTGCTAAATTAGAGGGAAAATGTTGGGAGATGCTGAAGTTAATATTTATACCGAGGTAGCCGAATTAAGAAGAGTGGCTTTTTCGACGTATTAAACCTTGATACTCCAGTAAACATGCGGAGTTTGCAATTTTCACCGGCCCTTAATTGCTCTTAATGGAAAAGTATCTATTTGTAACCGATGTCAGAGATAAATCCTACTATTTTACAATTTCATTTCACCTTAATTATACAAGTATTGAAAAGGAAAATTTTTCTTTAGAATTTATTGCACCAAAGATTTCCGAGATACCTTTCCATATCTCATTTATCAACGTGTACCTTATCAAGATAAAGAGACACTCGCATTTTAGACCCCAGCCAAAAGCACCAATCCCAGCACCAGCACAAACCTAACAGACCGAAATTGCCAGAATTAGCACAAACTTTTCGTTAGAAATACATTGGTAGTTTTGGTACTGTTTATCGTTCATTGTTATTACGTAGGTACGGTACCACAGAAGGTGTATACTGATAATACAAGCAACGAACTAATGTGGGAAATAAATTTTGAGAAGGTAACTTCCAGGCTTAAATATAGGGTACATTATGACATTTGTCAGTTATGAGAAATAAGATTTGAACCAATACCCTTTTTCAAATATTCCATCACCCTGTCGCAACCAATTTATGATGAAGCAATAATGGTTGGCGAGCACGTTGGGGCGACAGATTGAATCAAATATGATGTGTGTAGCACACAGTTCCACTTTCCGCTACAGTTTGATACAATAGTATGGGTAGCTCAGGGTTGAGCAATAAGGTT
Organism: Mantis religiosa; assembly: GCA_030765055.1. NCBI lineage: Eukaryota > Metazoa > Arthropoda > Insecta > Mantodea > Mantidae > Mantis > Mantis religiosa. The sequence goes on from CM060950.1 coordinate 136,104,581, forward strand.
TATCTCAGGGTATGCGTGGGCATGTATGAGAAGGATGGTTTTAATGACACTGGAATGCCCGTTTCAAACTGGTTTAATCACTGCTTTTTTCTATCATAACACCAAACGTGAAGTTGCCGACCAAGGGTTACCAATATCACTGTTTAGAGTTACTGTATATGAAATGCTTATTACTCCATGAAACTTAATTCGTTCTTCACGTACATATGAACCGACAAATATCTTCTCTCATTACTTCTGGTCTGCCTTGCCCAAGACAGAAGAAGAGGACTGCCGTAATCGTCTTCACGCCGTGGACTGAGTGTCCACACTGCGCGTGGGTGTGTGTAACTTTCATTTTCTCGAAGCCCTTTATTCGACCAAAGATTCCCGTTGTGACTATTTTGTCATGCCATTATTAAGAGTCCGAAGAATACCCTATTCAAACAAAGTCAAGTGCTACCATTTAGAACTCTGCTAAGGACACTGTTTCTTACGTTTCTTTTGTTAAAATAACTACTCACCCAAACTGCTATTCGACTCAACTGCCCCTGCACGTGTTTTAACAAAGAACCAATATTCCTTTGAAATCCATCATAATTCTTTAGACATTGCATCCCTTAATTTCGGTATCAATGCTCCTGAGGGAATACGCCACAGAAATGTCTGAAAATCTCGAGATATGAACGTAACAACTGCACATTCAAAATACACTAGGAACTAAAATTACAAACTTTGGTTTTGCTATGGCTATTGTGGTTAATTGTCCTGATGTGTAACAGGGTAACAAGTTGGAATTATGGAAACGTTGAGTCAGACTGAAAAATTCAATGCCATAGCCGGGATTTGAACCACGGATCTTCTGGTTTCCGTCCAGCCGCACTACCATTGTGCTACTATGGCCAACGTGCCGATATGACATTAAATTCTCCAACTGACTCGTATTTTCCCGGTAAACCACTTAGGAGTTCTCATAAACACATGAGACAACTACCTTAATGGCGACTTACTACATGTAAGTACTTTAAGGCCCGGGCTTTATAGTTAACCACTATTAGGTTAATTAATGGAAATTAATTATTCTTTCACACTGGCCGTGTGTAGGCTAAATTGTGGAAACGTTGAGTCAGACTGAAAAATTCAATGCCATAGCCGGGATTTGAACCACGGATCTTCTGGTTTCTGGTTTCTGGACGGAAACCAGAAGATCCGTGGTTCAAATCCCGGCTATGGCATTGAATTTTTCAGTCTGACTCAACGTTTCCACAATTTAGCCTACACACGGCCAGTGTGAAAGAATAATTAATTTCCAAGTTGGAATTAGTATTTTTCCTATTTAATATTTGAGTTTTATTGTTTGAAACTCTTGTAGCGTAGATGGTAGCGTGCCTGCCAAACGTTCAAGAGGTTCCGAGTTCGAATCTGGTCACGGGGAGTTATCTGAATAAGGTTTGTTTTTAGCCGGTCCTCGTAAGTATTGTTCACATGAGCGTATATATCTAGCGTTCCGCCGCGTAGAGGGTCGCTGTTTCAACTCCCGCCTTGGGCATTGCTCTTTATTTGTACTGCGTATATGTGTAAAATAAAGAAAAACAAAACGTAAAAGTAAAACCGGAGAAACAAGGAAATATATTTTTTAAAAAGTGATGAAGTATTCATCCCATTCTGTAAATATTTATGGACATGAAAATTAAAACAAATTACATTTTATTAAAATGTGTGGTGTTCTTCTAGCTTATTGAATAATTAATCTTAAAAAGGATTTAAAATAATGTTATTTACAATAGCTTTTAAAATCATTTTCTTCTAATAAAAAACTAGGAATAAAAATTACATTACAGACCTGTGCGCTATGAATAAAAAACAGAATGCTTATTAAATTTTGCAATGTTTTGCATGTGCCAAACTTTCTTTAAAACTCAATAACTTGACAGGTACAGAATATATCCACACGAAACACAAAACCGTTAAATATTTAAGTGAAAGAAAATTCAGATTAAATGTTCAGGCACACTAAATAAAAGCTTCATATAGTGTTTTCAGTGAACCATTCCCGAAGAGGACTAACATTATTAATAAGAGCAATTCTAGAAAGCGAATGCTACGAATGTGTTACTTAGATTGTGGATTGTCTTATATATCTCTATAGTTACACACTAGCTAAAGCTGAATAATACAGCTTTGGCAGAACGCGCTAAGGCTCGTCAGTGTCAAGATCGACTACTAGGTAGATATATTTTGCTTGGACTAAAGAGCGCAAAAACTGGTGTGAAATCGGTAAATTTGTTTATCGATCTACTTCCTTTCACTTTCTATTTTTCTCGTTCCCCATCCCCCCCCCCCTCTTTCTTGTTCAGTGACTATAGGGACATTTCCTACATAGACAGTATATTGAGTATTCTATAACAGTAAAAGTTGTATAATGTATGAACAGTGTGCCCCCCTTTCTTTGTGCAGTTATTTTTACGTCGCTTTAATTATATGGTCATATCGCAATGGTATTAGGAGACATCTCTGGCTGGGTGTGTGGCGAACAGTTAACCTTCTAGTCTCATTCTGTACCACACTATTTTGTTTCGTCACGTACTCCCAAATTGTCAAGAAACTATATAAACCGCTCTTTCCAGACCCGACGGAAAAATGGCGGGTTCGACCAGTGTCCGCAAAGGCCTATGTGCCAGGCAAATGTATCTCTGTTTCTACATGTGACGGGCAGATTGCGCCGTCTTTGACTTGTGCTAATGGAGGTCTTACTGCTAGGCAACTGAACCTTTGCGTTTACAAGTGATCGGCACATTCCAGCTCCAATACGTTTCCTCAGAGGTTTTAATCTTAGTGCCAAGCAACTGTACCTTTATTTTTATGTGACAGGCAGATACCAGTTTAGAAACGCGTTCAAAAGCGCCTTAGTGTCAGGCAACTGTACCCCTACTCCTACACATGAAGTTTCACTTTGGTTTAAACAGAAAAGTAGATTTGCTCCGCTATCATATATGCAGTGCAAGTAGAACCACCGAATTCCGGACTTTGATGTTTTACAACAGACTACTACGTGGTTTAATTTGCAGTAAATACTTTAAATGTATCAGGAATTGAAAAAAGAAGCCAAGCACTATCATGGAGGCATATAAAATTGGAACTGTTTTGAATTCTCAGAGCGACCAAGTTATTCATATGCTTAATCTCTCAACAAGAAAGTGTTTTAATCATGTGTTCATGAAAGAAAAATATATCACCTTCACGTATTAATTAGCAGGTAACACTTAGTAAATGAAATAAGGGTGTGTTATTAAATTGAAATATATTTCTTATATTTACTAATGTGTCATTTCGCTCATTGATATTTGAGAAATGCAAACATTCATATATCATACGAAAACGTGTGCAATAGATGTTAATTAACAAATTATGTTCAGTCACTTGAGTATATATGTGCTTACTTGGTAGCATATACTGATGAATCTAAGTTAATATTTGCAAATGACAAGCCCTAAATTATTATTCTCGAAGTTTAGTCTTATTCTAGGTTTCAACTTAATTGGGTTGCTGCAAAATCAAGTCTTGCACTCCTAGAGACAGCAAAATATATAACGGCGACTTAATTCTCGATATTTATTCTTTAAAAAGTATTATGGAAAGGAACATAGATAAATATTCCTTACGTTGTCTGAAGGCCGATCATAATATTATTATTGGAGCTCGATGTTCTGGAAAGCGTGGGTAGAATGGGCATCTGATCAGTTTTTGGGAAAATGAAATGAAGATTATCCAAAAGCATTGATTTGATTTAAGTTTAACTACATGATAATATATAAGAAGACATTCAGCAAGATTTGAATTTGCCTTTCTGTCTCAAAGCAATATCTTACGTTGTCTCAACCTGTCTGAGAATTGAAGAGTATATTAACAGTTATTTTTTCTTTTTTATTATTTGTTTCATTTAACTGCAATGAACATATATGTGTCCGTTCTCCTTTGCAATATATGAAAGGTGTTAAATCGTATTCGTTGGGTTTTAATCATTAGATCACGCACACATTTGCGCTCTCGTTTATGCTTCCAGACTTTGGGGAAGATGGGGATTCATCTTTGGTTGAAGAAAAAAATCCTCACACCCAGCCGGGAATCGAACCCGGGACCCTTAGCACGGCAGGGGTCTGACGACTGAGCTACGGATCCAGCCCGAGTTATTCCTTTGTAGAGACATATTCAGCATGTTTAGTGTATGGAAAATATCAGGACACCTTAACTGCATAGACGAATTTAATCTCGGTGTACTTTTCGATGTAGGAACAATTTCCACAACGCAAGAGAGCAATTCATATGTGTTCAAAATCGGAGATTACATCACCGCGGAACAACCGAAATATTTCGAGCTATCAAATCAAAGCACATTTTGGAAATGGCTTATTTTGAGTCAAACAGAAATTGAATGTATTTTTGTTAATGCATTTTAATCAGTAACGAGAATCAGGAAAGACTTAAGCGCTTCACCATGAAGGAATACTGTGTAGTCTGAATATAGAAAGCAAAATATTTTACGTTCAAGATTAATTCTAAGGATTCTATGGTGATACATTGCTGTGACTGGCTTCACGTATAACCACAAAGAAGAGAATGACTTACGCCACTCAAATTGTTGTAGTTTTGTATATGGGAGTGGATCTATAAAAATGTACAACTATTTTCTTTTTCTTTGCATACCTTAGCTTAGGATTGGCACTCAAGTTTTAATGATAAGAGGCATTATCGGTGCATATGTATATAAGGCAGTGAAACACAGATGCACATATAAAAGTAAGGAACATACCCTAGCTGCAGAAAAAAATCCCACTGAAATTTAATCGGTAAATGTAAGAGATATTACACTGCACACTGCATATGAAGCATCAAGGCACCAATCATCAACTTATGTTCTTTTTTTTTCTTTTAATTTACGTCCGCCCCAACGTTAAGTTATATCGGACGGTGAATGAATTGGGTGAAATGGTGCTCAAATGAGTCCAGGGTCCATGGAGCTTAGAGTTACCCGACATTCGTCTTGAAAGATAAGGGAAAACCCCGGAAAAACCTTATCGAGGTAACTCACCCAGATCGAGATTCGAACTCGGGACCTCTTGAACCTGAGGCAGACATGCTACCATCTACGCTACCGAGGCGGGTCATCAATCTATGTGTAGATGAAAAATTGCAAAACTCAAAGCTTAGTGTCTCATAGCAAGAAATAAGACATACACATCATGTTATGTTGGAAATATAGTTTTAGAAACGAAATCTATATAGTTGTTTCTTTCCATTCAACATCACGTAAAGGTTTAATGACATTTGCAAAGTCCCGTTTCCATATTAATCTTTAAGTAATGGTTATGGTATGGCCTGAAGAATAGCAATCTAGCATGGTAGGGTAGCCATAGCTGTAATTAGCAGGTTTTCCGAACCACTAGATCCTGCGCTTTCTTGCCTCTAGCAAATCCCTTCCCTTAAATCGGAGCATCAGGAGCGGGAAGAGAATTCCTCGCTTGCGGCAAAATGAGGGGAGAATGGAATGAAGCCGAAACGCTGCAAATAATATGCTCAGCGCTTAGAGGTCGCTTAAGCCACTCTACAGAAAATCCAGGATTTCAAAAGCAAGTGAGAAGTCATATGTTACATCTAAATAACTCACGTTCCAAAGAAAGTACACACAGAACAGTCCTTGCTCTCTGGTTTTAAATTTCATTTAGAAGTAACTTAACAGCTTGATAACTGAGAGAAGAGGCCGAAATGATATGAGCGACAACTTTCCGTGTTTCTGTATTGGCATCTTTCATGTGATACCGAAATTAAGGTTTGCCATAAGAAAAGAATCATGATGTATGTCAAAGGAATGTTGGTTCTTTGTGACAACACGTGCAAGGCCAGTTGAGGCGAGTAGCAGTTTGGGGGAAAGCTGTTATAACAAAAGCAATGTAAGAAACATTGTCCTTAGCAGATTTCCAAAGGGGCTCACTTGACTTGTCGAATAGGGTATTCTTTGAACCATTCATAATGGCGACAAAATAGCTACAACGGGATATTTGGTTGAAAAGGAGTTTTCAGAAAGTGAAAGTGATACACCCACGCGCATCTGTGGTCATTCAGAAGAGTCTTCGGCGTGGAGCCGATTAGAAGAGTCTTCGGCGTGGAGCCGATTAGAGCAGTCCGAGGCGTGAAGCCTATTAGGGCGGTCAACTTTTTCTGTCTTGGATATTTGTAGGTTCATCTATACGTGAGGAACGAATAAAGTTTATCGACTAACAAACATTCTGCCGTCAGTAACTCTAAACCGGGGCAACTTCAATTTCGGTGTTTTTTTTTTTTTTTTTTTTTTTTTTAAAAAAAAGAAGCAGTGAATAAATAAGTTGGAATCGGGCATTCCAGTGTCATTAAATATCCTTCTCACACACATCCACGCATACCCTGTGAGAAACCTCATTGTTTTACCCTGAGCCACACATTATAGTAGCTTCAAAGTAGCATCAACGTAGAACTCCTTGCTCGCCAACTTATTCGCTCGCCATTAAATTATTGCTTCACATGGTAACAGTGAAGTGTGATGTAAAAGAATTTAATTATGATGCTATAATTAATTATGATTCAGTGTTTATAGAACTTTACAAAAAAGTCAAAACAGAGACAAATGTTACTTTGACTCAGCAAGTAACAGACCAGGGCTGGATTTCCCCAGCATATTCTATGAAGCTTCGTCACGAGTTAAGAACTAGGATCATTTTAATATGAAAGGTGTGCAATTAGTATTTACTTATGTTTTATGTTTCATGCTAACACAAATAGTAGTGTATTGAACATATCTGTAGCTGACGCATTAAAGCGTTATATAATTTTAATTCTTGAACTTTCTACTTGCGTCTGCTATGTTCATGGGAAACTTCAAGCCGATTGTTTACATAGATGAGGAAAATTTTTATTCGGAAAAATATATTTATGTTTTAAAAAAATGGGAAAAACTTCGTAACACTTTATTAAACTCGATGTATTCCTGCCCATCATCTCCGAGCATTATTTTCTATTTAATGAACCATATTAGATAAGAAGAATATCATTCTTAGTTTTACGAATCAACTTTTGTAGAACATCCAGAAAATATTCCGAGTAAATTGCATTTATTTTAAAGAAGAAGATTAACTTGAATGCATAAAATTGTTTCAAAAAGAAAACTCTAAAAACGTAAAATTGTATGGCAGATAATAGAAATACGCACACCTTATAAAGGACATTATTTCTTACGGTTCACAAAAGATAAAATAATATTAATGAATCTGCTTTGGGCAAAAAAAACCTAACTACCAAACAAACAAACAAACGAAAAAGTCAATTTTTTTCCAACAAAAACTGGCAGTTTTTGGCCATAATAATTAGTGCAAGAATATAGATGGGTAGATTTCTAACATTTAAATGAAACCACGTATGTTCTTCAAATCAGCCCAGGATCCTGAAGGAATACTCGGCAATCAATACCTTTTAGAATTATTGTTGCTACCATTAAAAATGGTACTTTTCGGACGCATACGGTTCTGGTCAATCGTTAACAGTCTTATGTAATGTGAATCTGAGCACCACGAATTCAGTTATCCTCTTCTAAAATTGCATTATCAATTGCGAAGGATTTAAGCTGGGTTTTCCTCAGACACATCCTTCTGGTCTTACATAATGTGTGTGTATATATATATGTGTGTGTGTGTGTGTGTGTGTGTGTGTGTGTGTGTGTGTGTGTGTGAATGTGTGTGTGTGTGTGTGTGTGTGTGTGTGTGTGTGTGTGTGTGTGTGTGTGTGTGTGTGTGTGTGTGTGTGTGTGTGTGTGTGTGTGTGTGTGTGTGTGTGTGTGTGTGTGTGTGTGTGTGTGTGTGTGTGTGTGTGTGTGTGTGTGTGTGTGTGTGTGTGTGTGTGTGTGTGTGTGTGTGTGTGTGTGTGTGTGTGTGTGTGTGTGTGTGTGTGTGTGTGTGTGTGTGTGTGTGTGTGTGTGTGTGTGTGTGTGTGTGTGTGTGTGTGTGTGTGTGTGTGTGTGTGTGTGTGTGTGTGTGTGTGTGTGTGTGTGTGTGTGTGTGTGTGTGTGTGTGTGTGTGTGTGTGTGTGTGTGTGTGTGTGTGTGTGTGTGTGTGTGTGTGTGTGTGTGTGTGTGTGTGTGTGTGTGTGTGTGTGTGTGTGTGTGTGTGTGTGTGTGTGTGTGTGTGTGTGTGTGTGTGTGTGTGTGTGTGTGTGTGTGTGTGTGTGTGTGTGTGTGTGTGTGTGTGTGTGTGTGTGTGTGTGTGTGTGTGTGTGTGTGTGTGTGTGTGTGTGTGTGTGTGTGTGTGTGTGTGTGTGTGTTACTGTTTCGGATACCTATGTCATCTTTAAAATGAATGTTCAAGCAGTAAGTGTGACAGAATGTTTCAAAATACATCCAGTTTTCCTTTAAGCTTTCGCCTATTCTATTGCGTACCGCGTACCACATATGGGAGGCTATTTAAATACATAGCATACCGGTAGTTCATCACCCTCTTTAGGCAGCTCCACTCCGGTACTGTGAGTGATTCCGGTGCGTCTCTGCGGCCTGTACTTTCTTTGCAGGATGATAGCCATAATATATCTCCCCTAGGTCAGTACGTGGTGTTTCCTCTCCATTTCATCCAATAATACTCTACACTACTGAAGTGTATCAGTATTCAGAACATGGCCGCACCATGGCAGAGTGGTTAGACCCCTTGGCTCACACTTAGACGGTCCGGGTTCGATCCCAGGCGACCGCAAATTAGGATTTGTGGTGGACAACGTGGCGCTGGGATGGGCTTCCACCGGGTCCTCCGGTTTCCCCCACCATCATTAGACCAATTGCTCCACTCTTCACTCATCTCAGGCGTTGGGCCGAAGCCTCAATCCTGATTTCATCTCTCAGGTCAGATGCTTCAGCTCCCTCGCTCTGAGGGAACCCAAGCGTCTCCTAACCTCAGCATTGCCGAGAAATGGAGAAAAAAACACTATTCAAAATAATTTTTAAAGATAAGTAATATTTATTTCTAAATATATCAGAAAATACATTTCAAAACATATTCTAAACGAGAAATACTAGTGAAGGAAGCCTTTTAAGCTCAAAATTTGCACTGAAGTGAATGAATATATGCTTATTTCAAACAACATGAAAAATCTTTGCATCATCTGCGTGATGGGGAAACTCATTTGAGATGGGGCAACAATTCCGAGAAGGTAATCTAGGCACAGCGAGCTCTAAAACTTTGACACCGCTCCAGATATGATGAGGTATGTATCTTCCACACTTTTGTCAACAAACTCTCACTAAGCAAATAACATTCCTTGTACATTAAAATGCAAAAAATGATAAAAACTGCCGACCTGTTTACTTGATTGCAAAGCTTACAACATAAATGATGCACCGCTAATATTACCTTAAATGGAAGGCAGATAGTACTTTTTCCTTTATAAGCGAGTGGGAATATGTTTGAATGATAATTTTTACCGAATCTTTCCCAATAATCCTGTCACTCACATGCCATTTGTAATGAGGATGTGCTTCCCACATTCAATGATTAACTGCTTTACTACTTCGGTAGGTATGCAATCCCTGTCATTTGCAGCAAATTCAGTATTCAGAGCCAAAATTAATACCTCTGGTTTGATTTGTGATATTCTTCTGACAGCGTTCAATTTCAATGCGTGAAGTCTATAAGTGACAGTTTGCGGGTTTACACTGTGTTATGAGATTAATTATAAACATATACAATCTATACACTTGCCGTAGTAGTAGGTCACACATCCTACTTCATTAAAAGAATACGCTATAAATTATCATCTTAGACACACAAACCCGCTCAACAACCCCGTGCATTCAAATTTTGGACATTCAGATCAAGATCTGTCTTATTAACGTACTAAAACGGCAAAAACTGTGATATAACCTCCCAGAAAGAATCTATTTTAAAATGGCCACGAAACTGCTAAATGCAGAGTTCCCAGAACCTCAGAAATACACTCCTATACTACATTAGAATTTCAGAAAGAATTTTTCAACCAAATTATAATTAAAAATCTGTTTCTTAATTGACAGCATAGCAAAAGATACATACTGTGACGGATCGGCTATGGCCCAAGGCTAAAGGGAGATCGCAGCCGGGCAAGCGGAACCGCAGAAAGCTAAGGTTCGCGCTACCTATACTCTTCCACAGGAGAGTAAGTCTCCGACGGACGAGACGCAGGGGGGTTGGCGAAGGTTCCCACACCCTCCCTGGACAGGTTTATGACACCCCATGTCAGTACAGTTACAGACCATTCAAAAACATTCTGACGGCTTCTACTTTTGTGAATGAATCTTCTCGGTTTTGATGTACAGAGTGAATAGGGCGCATGTTTTTTAACGGTCTGCTCCTTGTATATCAAGCGTTCTCTGCCACACACATTCGCTGTCCTTGTCCCACAGCACATTCCTTACAGGGAGTTACTTTGCATTGCTATACTATACTTTAAGTGCTATCCTCAGAGAACTAGACCCCTGGGATGCTTGGGCATCTCGAACGTTTTGGAAAGTTCCTAAGACTACAAAACTCAAGCTCTCGCGAAGTCAGTCAATCTGGAGTTCTTAATGAATGCGACAAAAAATGCTGATCTTCGAGAGATATGTTGATGACTGTGGTGAACTGCGGTGACTGTTGTTAAAGCAAGAGATTCGGGAAATCATCTGTTCAATTCACCAGCGAGTAAACCGCCCGAAGTATAGGCTACCTCTGGCGTATTTCATTACGATTCGTTGCTGCGGAACGAAGTGAAGTGGCATTAGGACGGTGGAACTAGTTCGCATGAAGGAAGTGGTTAACTGAGCTAACTGAACCTTTGGCTAAGCAGAACTAGATTAAGTGGCAGTGAACTGAGAGAAGTGACAGTTAGAAAAACTGAACAAAATTACAATATACTGTCTCCACACAAACCGACAATTTTTTGAAATACTTAGGTAGATCAGATAAATCTTCTGAAACTATAAAAGTGCACCTTTCGACAGTAAAGAAACATACAACAGAACTTAATGGATTAAGTGTAAGTACTGAATGTATAGAAAAATATATTTAAACTGGAACAGAAATCAGGATGGCAGGATGTGTAAGCATTTTTTGTTTGTTTATTTTTTTGTTTTATGGATGGAAATTAATTTATGAAGACAAACCCAACATCGTTTCTTAGCATCACCTACTAGGAATTCTGCTCATTACGTTATCCCCGAAGTCTTATTATCTAGAGTAAGCAGATATTTTAATTCAGAAATGAGAAAACTACATTTAAAATGGAACAGAAATCAGTATAGCAAGGAAGTGTAAACGTTCTTTGTACTATGGTTTGAAATTAATTTATAAAGACAAACCCAACATCGTTTCTTAGCATTACCTACTAGGAATTCTGCTCATTACGTTATCTCCGAAGTCTTATTATCTAGAGTAAGCAGATATTTGCATTCAGAAATGACAAATATTTCAATTAAGTTAGTCATGGGAACAGTGCTAAAAGGGGGATGATTCATTCGAACTCAAGACAGAATGTTTAATGCTGCTAATGTTAACTAGCTTGGGTAATTACTGATTTCTCGCAATCTTTGTTCCACTTTGACATTATAATGTTTTAAATTTAATTTTGATCAGGCAGGTCCGATCAGAAAGCGCATATCCGAATTCTGAAATGAACTGAAAGGACTTTGGAGGAATGAAGAAAGTGTGTGTGTTTTTAATTTATGTCCTTCAACGTTGTCATATCGGACGATGGATGGGTGAAATGATGCTCAAATGAGCCCAGGAACCATAGAGCTCAGAGTTACGCGACATTTGTCTTTTAGGATAACAGGAAACCCAGGGCAAAACCTTATCCAGATAACTCACCCTAACCGATATTCGAATTCGGAACCTCTTGAATGTGAGGCAGACACGCTACCATCTATACTACCGAGGAAGAAGCTCCCCTAATATTCATCAGGAGAATTGAGAGATACTTCGTCTAAAGGAAAATATAATCTAAGCGGGACTTGCAATGGTTTCATAGCGTGAATGACTAAATCCTGTAAGAACCGACTTTTATACCTATGAATAGGAACACATCTGAAAGTTCTCAAATATTTTCTATCATAAAATGAATCCATTCCTTCCACATTTACCATTAGGGGCTGAGGTAAAGGTGCATTCCGCAACAAAGAGGACACTAGACCTACTAGATCTTTTGATCATACATCACCAGGAGGAACGGATGAGATGAAAGAACCGCACTAGACGTATGGGTTGCAGGAACCGATAAAATAAGCGGAAGAGTGACGCAGTTCCCTTAAAATTTATTGGTTTCGCCACGCGGCTGAGAGGCACTTGCGGTGCCCTTACCAAGCCACCTGAGGGTGTATCCGAGACTTTCCTCTAGCGCGAACCAGGGAAAACTTGACCTGGCAGAGAAGGCTTAGATGATCACCCTCTGGTGGAGCCAAAAAGCCATTTGCACCTGCGCCACCTGTCTTGTCAACCGACACAGCCGGAGCCGTCCTGCAACACGAAGGATGAAACGGGAGGAAATGGAGAGAGGAGGGCCATGGTGGAGAACACTAATCCCTTGTCGGCCAGGGAAAACTACGGCAAAATCCCACGGTCAGATTGGGCAGCCCTCCAAAAGATTGTAGTGGGATCTCGTGAACGCTAAGCTCACGTGTTACGCCTAGCCATCACCCTTGGTAGTGGCCGATATAATTTGTGATATCTAGGGGGGATATATAAAAACAAGTGGTAACAAATCAAATATACAGCATCCAAGTCAGTAAGCTACAATGGGATATTTAAGCATAGGGATATACCCATAGAGATTAGGGGTACATATGGGTACAAATGGTACTAAATACAGACTCTTAGAACCATTTTTTAGAAAATCCAAATATTCGAAATTGTTTCCACGTCCAAGGTAGTAAGGGTGCAAGTGGGGCACTTAAACCAACTTTTCGATCTTATGTTACGAACAGCATAATCTACGCTTGCGGACCTTAGTCCAAAAATGCTTTCTCTTTTTATTCTGAGAATCTCGGTTCTCAGTTTCAAATTTTTGGGTGGAACGCAACACTTACTCTATCTACCATCTACATGGTAGAGAAAGTAAAAATCGGATATGTTACGCTGGCACACATCGTTTATTTTTATACGTACTCTAAAAGCTATACTTACCAAAGTTTCAATAAAGGCTACCCAGGAAAGGTTAATTGAACTAAATTGTGTGCCCTTAATAAGCCGTACATCTTTTGTTTAGTCATATGATTTACCCAATGAGGATTTCAGAGGCTCTTTTAAGAACATCCAAGTGCATTTTATTTGCCATGTCAATATCTTAAAATAGGCCAACTTGGTCAAAACTTTTATATGCATTTTTTGTTGTTGAGAAAATTGAAACATTTTATGAAAATGGTAGTTCAAGATGGGAGATTTTCTTAACAAGCCTTCGTGTTGCATCTTTGGCATAAAACAGCACGTTTGGTATTTGCTGAATATTTCGTTTTCCAGTTCTCTCTCAATCACTCTCTATCTATCTCTCTCTATCCCTATCTCTCACACACGTATAAACGCGCGCGCAGATAGTAAAAATAAAAATTGTATTCTCGTGTGGCGAAATCGTAATGATAACATCGAGTATGTTCAGAAGACCTCTAGAACATATAGAATGTTCGGTACGTTTATCGTTTGCATCCTGTAGATACACCTCAGGCCTTTTTTCTGTAGAAGAAAATTCCAACTAAGGCTTTATATATACACTCGTATTCTGCTCCAAAATTCATTTACATAACCAATGAATAATCATGTGATTTTTATGGAGTACGGTAACGTGGAGAGGAAAGGCTTTTAAGTCTTGTTTAATATCAATGAAATTTACATGTTCCTTTTGATCAAGGGCTGCCAGAAATGAATCCCAACGATTTCCTGAAATCTCTGGAGGGAAGTATGGAACTAGCTGGATGTCTTCTGGAGCGCGAAATGGCATGGAATATGCGCGACAGAATTTCACCGTATAACCTGATAAGGGTTATTGATCCATGTATCAAGAGCATTTTAAATTGGAAATAGGTACCTCTGCTGCATCTCTAGCCAATCAGCTGCTACTCCTTTCGTTATTGATTGACATAAATCCTCCGAGGAGCCACCAGTTGCTAGCACCCGTTAATTGTAGGTCAGGATCATGGTGCTACTACTACCCCTTTCATAAACTGAACAAGGAATTCGAAATACGTTTCATTTATTATTTAAATGTACGCTAAAATTTCCAATTTAGCTGAAGAATTAAGTCATATACGTAGCTCCAAGTGTTTTGCTTCACCGAAAAACAAGCTCCCCCGTTGCTTCTCCTCTCTGCTTACCGCTTCTCTATGCATATAAAATATCGTTATTCAATTCACCGCTTCTTTCACTGCATCAAAAATCAGCACTTTCGGTTTATCCAATGTCAAATTCAATATCTTTTCCTCCTCAGCATTTCCTTTCTCCATACAGGGTTCTCTCCATACAGGGTTCCTTGCTTCCTAAATTAGCATTTCAAACATATCCAAGGGAGCGCAAAAGCCACTGAGCTACACAATATCACATTCCAAAACAAGCACAAGTTCTTATTTATTTCTTCAAAGACACGGAAAATATATTTGAATGTTCTCAATGCCCTCTTTGCATTTTGCAAGTGTACTCTTCTCAGAGTGCATTTAGCTCATTTCCCTAGGCTCCGGCAGTGTTTTTCCCTGCGTATAGCGCCCGCCTTCAGGTAACCAATCATTAGCTTCACTGAGCCAGTATTAGTTTTCTATGTAAGTGTCCTAAATACGATTCAGAGACACAAAAACAAACGTATTGTAATCGTATTGAAAAGGGAATGTGGTTCTGGTAATACCTCGAGTAGGTGTTTCGCTATGGCCACACTATAGAAGAAATAATTTTTTAAAAGAAGAATTCAAAACTTATCAATACAAACATAAACAGCTGCGACTCATTACAAGGCACTTTTCAAGAAAATCTATACAAATCCTTTACTTATCTTGGTTTCCGAGGTCATGGATTCAAACCCGACGAAGGGCGATGGATTATTAGGACATAAAAATTCTTAGCATGGCTTCGACGGGAAGAGAGGAAAAGCCGGTGGTTTCGTGTCGCAGATTTACAGCATGTAAAAGAAACGCAAGACTGATAAACAGGCTTATGAGCAAAATTAAGTGGTACTTTATGCCCAATATAGAATGGGACCCTGGGAATCAGCGATTAAAGAGCGTCCATCAATACTACGTTTATTAGTTTTTGTCATAGATGGTGAAATCCATTCTGGAGCCACAATAAACACATATTAAACGGAAAGAACACTACTTGGTAGGCTGCAAACAGGCTTCTAGTCCATATTTCACGGTTCATATCTTGGAAGATAATCTGTTACAGAAAAGGGAAATACATAATCCCAACCATATAGCGTGAATAACAAAAAATTTACGTCAGGGAGGTGACTTTATATTTCGCGTCATCCAATACCAAATAAGCGAGCCCATTCGTTTACTGCTTGCTACTGGAGATTACAAGGATTCCAAAATAATTTTGAAACCGCGAAATGTGCATTTTGTTGAGCTCAGCGAACCTGAATCCTGATCGTGACGAAGGATATATGCATACATAAGCTCTGGTCTAAGATAGCATTTATGCCAATTATTGCGATACATTAATTTTGAAATCTTCAATTACAATATAATGCAGTCAAATTTAATTTTTGTTATGTCGGTAAAGAGACTGTGACACTCTGAATACATGCACGAAGACGTAAAATCGACTTCTTGGCCGTGACGTCGTAAACAGACATCCGCTCAAATGAATTTTAGTCAGACCATAAAGTTGACAAATATGCATTTTGCATAGCTCTGGTCTAACTGAATATTAACAGATGCATAAAACTGTACGTAAAGAAATTAAACTTCTGTAGTTAGTTGTATGTTAAGGCCAACCTGTGCATACGTGCTTCATGTGAGAATTGCAACCGTGTACGTAAGGGTTAGTGGTTACAAAAAACTGCCTAACTTCCTAGCCCGATGTTTACTGACACAGAAATATCACCCGCTGAGCTCGTTGCTAGCCTAATTATCTGGCAGCACGTCACATTCATCACTTACATTGGGCACGTATATCAATCCAACATCACCAGTAGAACCTATGAAGTAATTAATTAACAAGATAGCTAGGAATGAAGCTTGTGGGTTATACGTCGTGCAATAGTGCTGTTGGAATGCGCCAAGCTCATGGATTATTACCCTCCATTCATTTCCAAAGTGGATGGACTTAACAGTGCCCTGGAAGCCTGAAGTCGTTCATCTCACTCGGGCAGAACGGTTGTTTCATTTCGAGAATGAATGTTAGTGAATTCATCCATACATTCGGTACAACAAATGGGAACAAGTCTTGTTTTGAAACAATATATACACAACATACAGTTATATTTAATCTTCTTAAGTTATGATGGGCTACACAACATCCAGAAGATATCGTCCTCTTTATTGTGTTTCACTGAAAAAATGAGCGACAGTGCAATTCTTTTGTTAATTTCAGTAGGAATATGCGGAAGTGTTTTATGCTGTGAAAATGGCGACCGTTGTGTGTACTCCTAAGTTACCATTTGTTAAAGCTTATTGCAGTTGGGATTATTTTATACAGACGTTCATTAAATTATTACAGCTTTAAAAGCTAATAATATTAAATTCTCCATTCTTCACTATGGTTTGTATTCCACGGAGGCATTCAAAAACACAAGCTTTAAGAATTAAAACTAATTTTTGCTGCTATTCATCAGAAAAAGCGTTAAGAACGTCAGAAATTGTTATATAAAGCCGGTGTATGAGTTACACGGAACTTAACTCTAAATTCGACCTATGTTTTTAGTTCTCTGAAGAATAAAAATCTAATTGGCAGAACGAGCTGCAAATGTCGAACAAAGTAATTTCACGCGATCCAGCAGGAAAACACCAGGGCGTATGAGTGCAGATTGCGCATAGCTGCTTGTGAAGGTTGCTCGGAGTAAAGTGCCCTACACACTAACCTTACGAGAATGAGACATAGAACTCTCTCTCTCTCTCTCTCTCTCTCTCTCTCTCTCTCTCTCTCT
>CM060950.1:136122701-136246966 GCA_030765055.1 Mantis religiosa
TCTCCCTCTCTCCTTCTCCTCTCTCCCTCTCTCCCTCTCTCCCTCTCTCCCTCTCTCCCTCTCTCCCTCTCTCCCTCTCTCCCTCTCTCCCTCTCTCCCTCTCTCTCCTCTCTCCCTCTCTCCCTCTCCTCCCTCTCTCCCTCTCTCCCTCTCTCCCTCTCTCCTCTCTCCCTCCTCTCCCTCTCTCCCTCTCTCTCTCTCTCTCTCTCTCTCTCTCTCTCTCTCTCTCTCTCTCTCTCTCTCCTCTCTCTCTCTCTCTCTCTCTCTCTCTCTCTCTCTCTCTCTCTCTCTCTCTCTCTCTCTCTCTCTCTGTATCTAGATATCTCTATTTCATGCGTGTGCAGTGGATTTCCGCGTTTCCCTCACACCATTTGGCTTTACTCTTCATCCACATTCACTTGTAAAGTATAGAACTGTAGGAAATGCAAATAAAACAAAACTCTGATGTTTATTAGCAGTTGGTTTCCATGTATTTCAGCTGTATTTTCACTATGACTGTAACTGCGATCACGGGATGCGGGGACATCTCACACCTCGACCAAACGCGGATCGTTGGAGGAACGGACTAGATGAAACAAAAGGGAAGTTATACGGTGTAGGCAGGTAGTCTGAAGAGCCGCGCAAGTTAATATTCCGTAGGCTACTAAGGGAAGGGTCAGATAAGGCTGCCTCTTGCAGAGTCGTTGAAGAACTTTTCAAACGGCAAACACCTACATCACCTATCCGACGTCGACCAATTCTGCACAGCCGCGAAGTGTACCTAAAATATAAAAGCGGAAGCAAAATAACAGGAAAGGGTAGAGCGGAAATTCCTGGCAGAACACAGACACTACCATACTAGTCATCCACGAAAAACCACAAAAGATCCATGTTTGGAATGGTCTTCAGAAACCGAAACCATAATATGCCGAATGCGAACCTCGCACGTTATCGCGGAGTTATCTCCTTGATGTCTTCTCCAAGTTAATTTTACTATATCAGTGTTCAGCTGTATATGATATAGAGGGTAGACCATAAACAATTGTTATATTGTACAAACGGCGTCGTGGCAGCGGGACGTCTGCGTTAGGGTAGCTGGTCCATGTAAAAATAAGCCTTTGAATGCCCTAAACAAGCACATGCACAGACTCACAAAACAACTTTTGGAGTCAAAAATAAATGCTTGTGTATGTGTTCCATTACAATTAAACAATCAGTCAATTATACAACGGCAATCTTTCCTGTTGTAATCCAAAGCAGGAGTTGAAATATATATATATATATATATATATATATATATATATATATATATATATATATATATATATATATATATATATATATATTCGAGTTATGCTGTTCAGTACAGAAATAATATAAATGGCATCAAAGGGACGCTCAAATGTTCCAGCAAACCAAAAATATAAGCTATTAGCAATCCTAAATAACTTTTACCAAGTCTACATTAACTTCACATAAATAAAACTATCAAAAATATACGTATTTACTTTATATGTGCGCTTTTGTTTGTGTGCTGTTATGGTCGTAGTGCAAATTCAATGGAATGCTCTAGTATAAAGTACTCCAGAGAACAAAAACTTGTAAGCAACAGTATTTAATTCAAATTACCCCGTTTGGTGTATAATTCTTATTTCAGTGTAAATCGCCACTTTCGCAATTTTGAAACTGTTGATCTTTATGCCACAGATTTTTTCCTACAGATTTGTTTTGAAAGTCATTTGTTAATATAAACAGCAATAAAGGACATGAAGCTCCGTAATTGTTACGGAATTAATTATAACACTGCAAATCTACTGAAGAGAAAATATGTGGCAGTCAGTTATATTTAGCTGATGCAATAATGTAATTTATCAATAACAAAAGTATCACCACCAGATTAATTTAAACAATCAAATTCTATGCGAGTTCAGTTTGAACTGATGCTCATTGTGTAAATGTTTATAGGGAAGAATATACTCTTTTGTTGGAATTCGACAATTTTTAAGCGTATGCTAAATTTTAAGATACACGGTGTGTACAGGTACTGTTTCTAATTAACTTTTATTCTTGAAATGAAGGTATTTTATAATAAAACGATTACGCTATATGCTGCACAACAGCAAAAAAGGGCAGCAGTCCAGTTTAATCAAAATACAAATTAACGCAAAAATACAAAATGAAAGGGGAGAAAGAAAACGAAAAAAGTACAGAATGATATAGAGTTCTGCATTATCGATAGTTAGGAGTTTCTGTCGTCCACCATGATACGAGTAGTTAAGGTCAAAGGAGCAATTGATGCGTTCCCTCGAATTTTCCATGAAGCCGACATTATATTTATTTTAGTCAGTCATGTATGGTGGAGGTAAAAAATGATTCATGTCTATGACGAGTACTTATATTAACGTAAGGCTTTTGATTTTGCCAAAATTAAGGAGAGGGAAGGAAATTCGGTCCCAAATGTGCAATGAGGCAAGCGCTATAATTTAGGACACCAGGGTCAACACTATAGAAGGTGATAACTAGATATATCCTGAGATATCATATTACCACAAGTGTTGTCACAAGGGAGAATTAAATGCCTTCCTTCGAAGAAAAAGAATAAAATGGTGTATTTCCTGATAGCTATATCTTGTTAGGGTTTATACAGACAGCTCCACAATTTCTACATATTTCTCGACACCAAACCTATATAGCCCGGGTAGTTGGAAATAACTACAGCAAAGACTAGCTATACTCATATACAAACAAGGAAACTCTTTCATCCGAATATTTTCCGACCGAATCAAGAAACGATAAAAGCTTACCCAACCATCCATGAGAGATTAGAGGAATCTCAATTAGCAAGCTGTAAACATATATGTTTCACCAAAGAAGATGTGTTGTGGAAGAATGAAAAAAAAAAAAAAAATACAGCTTTATGTTGGATAAATAAACAAAAATGTGAATACAGAACATGAAACCTACTAGTGGCTCGATATTTGTCACAATGTTTAGCTTTGTTTATCTTTATAATTTATGCAGATTTCAGCAACCTTACAATAAATATGTACTACTCTTAATAGTGCATGTTAGGAAGATTGGATTGATACTACTTTAGTAGTCATGTTTTATGAGTTCAAACGTTGAAAATATTCGGTACAATATATTATTACAGATGATTATCTTGCTTTATTGGTGCAAAATCATTTATGTACTAAACATAACGGTGTGGAACAGATACTTCAAAGATGGCCATGGAAACACCAGCGTTTTTATGGTTTCTCTAGAACAAAATATGCTTTGATTGTTCATCATACCTGTGCAATTAGGATGTGTTTCGTTTCATTTGATATTTTCTGAACCTCTAACTCAAACTCGTATCGACCAGGTAAGGAATAGTAAACCAAGATTGTTCTTCCATTCAAAACAGATGTGAGAGTTGCGTTTCTTCATTAATATTTAGTCATTTTTAAACTCATGCTACTAACGATTCATTGTTCATGGGTTTGGAAATAAAACAGACTATGAGCAATCCCAGTCTCATATGACCCGGGATTGCCAGGCGCGAACAGGCAATGTGTTTATTCGCACCTGCCGACTGTCCTGTGGGAGGACGATTTCCTGGCCATCGCATGTGTGCACCACACGACAACTTCCTACCCCTTAGTGAAATGTGTTCCACTCCCACTCATCCTGGCATCCTTCCTAATGGTTTCCTCCGGATTCTAAACCTTGCTGTTGCTCCATTTTCAGATGGAATGCACATTTTGAACATGACAGCAACAGTCTGCATTTACTGCTGTTAGGGATGCCATCTCTTTCCAGAATGACCTACTACTGGGCAGATGAAACCACACGGTGTTACTGAGAAAGATTCCCGAAATACGGAAAGCTTTAAGAGCATATAATTATAGGATCGCTTCGGTGACGTCACAATCCCGATAGCATTTGTGGTCTTAGACTACAAAATTGTAAAACCGTGAATTTTAACGAACCGTTCATATGAAGGTAAGGTTAGAAACCAGACGCTCAGATGCTCTGCCCTTTAGCTAACTGAGGCTCAATGTGAAAAGCGAACACGGCAAATTCAACTGTTGCATGGAAACATCTATTAGAGTTCATAGATGCATCTCAACAACGCCCTTGTCGGGTGTACAGGTGTCGAAAAATCTGCTAGATGTACTGAATCATGTCATGCATCCCAATGACATACTATTAATGTACAGTTAACAAATAGACCTTTCGTTTAGCAATCAAAGTGACCATCTTCGGAAACAGATTTCTTTAGTCACCTTTTTATTAATTTAGTTCATGACAAGACGAAATGTCTTTGTTGAATCATAACAGCTATTATTGTAGACTAGTGTTTTGAGATATGTTTTTATAAAATGCATAACTTCTGTTTGGATATCTTCTTTTGGAATTCCAAATTACTATTATTGTTTTTCTATTTGAGCTTCCCAATTATTTTAGCGTTTTTCCGCCATGTATTGCGAGTAGGCCCTATTTCGTTCCATCCACCTACTATCGTCTGTAACTGTTCTCAATCTAACTTCCCTAGTATCTGAGGTCCCCTTTTCATAAAGCTGATTTTATCAAATTTCATCATCCATCAGCGACGGCCATGGTAGCGACATTCATAATTTACAGGACAAGGGCCACAAATAAAGTTATTTCAATTATATCAATAAAAATCTCGCTGGCTAATATATAGGCTTAAACTGCATACTAAAACTTTTAAAACCTTACCCGTGTTACAACCCAGTTGATCTAATTTAAAGCTCCGTATATTATTGAAGCCAATGCAGGAACCAGTAACGGTTGTTACGTACCAAAACATTTATGTTTGGATTTCACTAATGTGTATGACTTTGGTGTTCCACCAAAATATGCCTACTTCAGTAAATTTGATGTGCTGATTCCAAAACTGTAATCGAGTTTTTCTTCTACCACGCACCACTTTTTTACTATTAGCAGTTATACCTAAAATGTTTTAATGTAGTTACATGCATAAATGTATGGTACTAAGAAATACTAATCATTTCTTTGTTGAAATTAATATGTTTCACAACCATGACACCAATGGGAGACACAAAAATGTAACAAAACAATACATACCTTATTCTAAATTTAGTCCTATCAAATTTAGTTCAGTCCGTAATTTATTTTCAAATAGTGAGGATCTACTTGTGTGAGTGGCGGTTGTAAGTCATTTTGAAGCAAGAGTAAAAATACTTTGATATATTTTTTCATATATGTGGCAATATTGTTGCCGAAAAGAGGAGACAAAATATTACAATTTTGTTAAAAAGACCTACACTGCTCATTTTCTCATGAAGCTTGGAGATCTTAACCAAAAAATGGGCACCAAAAAAGTATGTCGCACTTGCGTAGAACAACTAAAGAAATGGAGTCAAGCAAAAAAGCAAGTACGAACTTGCTATTCTTATGATTTGGTAAGGACCTGGAAACCATGTGGATGATTGTTATTTTAGTGTATGTCATGTTACAGGCTTCAACACATAGAATACGCAAAAAAATCACTTAACCAAATTTATTGCCAGCAAAAAGGCCCATATCACATGGTCCTGGTCATTCTGTGCTTTATCCATTAGAAGCACTTGGACAGGAATCTTCTTCAGATTCTGAACAAATTTCTCAAGACAACAGCAGTGATTCTAATATAGTCCAAAACAGTATTTTTTCAACCTCAAACACCAATTTCACGGAATCAGAACTTAATGATTTGGTTATAGGCTTAAGTCCTCCGAAGAATTCTCCTGAGTCATTGGGGTCCAGACAAACAAACAAAAATGCTCTCTTCAGAAAGTCACTTTCTTGGTACAGACACTGTAAAAAGGAATTTGTTCCATATTTCTCTCTGGAAGGAAATCTTACGTAGTGTCACAATATTCCTGGATTACTTATTCCCTTGGGAGCAGCTGAATACTTTTCAGGTGAATGAAGACATAATAGATTCCTTTCAAATTAGTATACTTCGGTGTACCGTCACATAATGGACATAAATATGAATAATTTAGTTAACCTCAAGGAAACACATCATAGCCTAAAACTACGTCCATGCAAAAGTCAAATATGCAAAACATAAGGATGTGGAGATTTAGAAGTTATTGGCATACCATTGGGTCAGCAATCAGGCTATACCAAAATGCCAGGTTTTATTTGTGAGTGGGATAGTGGAGTCTGATCCGAGCACTGGAGAAGGAAAAGTTGGACGCAGAGAGAGAGTCTCGTGCCAGGAAATAAAAATCTTATTCATGAGTGCCTTGTGGACACCAAAAAAATGTTCTCTTACCACCTTTACACATGAAATTAGGCTTAATGAAGCAATTTGTTACGCTTTAAATAAGAATGACAACTGCTACAAATAAATCTGCAAGAAGTTTCCTAATATATCTGATGCTACAGTTAAAGTGGAAATATTGGTTGGGCTACAAATTAGGAAGTTGATTTCTGATACCTTATTGGAAGAAACGTTGACAGATACTGAAGAAAAAAATCAGGCATGGATTAGTTATAAGAGTTTCGTCAAAAACTTCTGGGAAATTATATGGATTCAGGTCTTATTTTACATGGATCCAATTTACAAAAATACAGTAGAAGATATGCTTGAAAAATTTCGAAAGCTGGGTTGCAATATGAGTGAAAGTATATTTCCTGCACTCTCATTTGAACTTCTTTCCAGAAAATTGCGGCAAGTCAGCAAGAGGCAGAGTAAACGATTTGACCAAGAGATAAAGGAAATAGAAAGACTTGCATTTCAAGGGGGCAAAAAAGCTTGATGTAATGTTCAAATGTAAGTTTATAAAAGTGTGAAACATTAGCTTATTATGAAGAGTGTTGTGTTGATAGTCGTGGATTTATAAACTCTTATTTGATAACATAACGTAAATTCCATTAAGCGGAGTACAAAAATTCATATTTCACTATTTCTTGTATTGTGAAGGACTGGAGAAAAACTAAGTTCATGTTCTGATTCAGCTTACTGAAATTAGAGATAATGACATATTAAAATAAAAAGCCCAGAAAAAAAGTTAAATTTTTGCACATTATGTTACCTACAGCTTACACTTTCAAAGAGAAAGAAATAGCAAAGTATAAATACATTTAATTGAGGAATTAGCCTTTATTTTTAGACGTGCAGCGCTTTCGTTGTTTATTTTAACGTGTAACTGAACTCGATTTATTTGTGCACCCTAATGTCCCCAGATTAGCTGGGCCAGTAGGTCAGGTATTGAAATGTGAACAGTTAAAGGAAACTGGGTTATCTAAGGTCCACTGTTAGGATCACTAATTTTGCAGCACAAAAATTATCCCATCTTCCTGAATTTATTTACAAGCAAATGAATGGCCGTTCTACTCGGAACACGCAAGCCAGGAAACTTAGCTTTAAATTGCCTTACAACTTTCGTAAAAATGATGTAATCACATACGTATCGTACATAAAAGCTCTTTGCTCTAATACATATTGCGATCGAGGCGGTTTGAAAACATTTAAACAAAACTAAACACTTCAAAACGCTCCTAATAGTATTCTCGTGTGAACTGGACTATAACAAAGGTAACAGCGATGCACGTGTGACGACTCGCAAGCATGCAGAACGCGCGCGCAGCATGATGCAGTTAGGTCATATGGACCGTGCGCCTGCCGGCCAAGTTTTAAAGCATACATGTTGTATTTAGAGGATATTGACCGTACCTATAAAACTGTACATGGGCAGAGGCAATTGGACCTGCTTTCTAGCTTTTAACATCTTCGAGCGTGGCATTCATTGGACAACTATAATGACAAAAGTAATGCGATAATTGTTTTGAAGCCTAATATGGGTATTAAATATATAATGTAAAAATATGTTCTATTTTATACAGGTTTTCAGAATTTTTCTCTCCCACAGGGAAATGTACAGCAAAAAATTTAAAGCATTACGCAATGTTATTAAAATATTTCTCTGAAGCATTCAAACGGAATTTAAAACGCATCTTAGCTTTTAGGTCCGGATTTAACTTCTCTGCTACATTTTGATTAATTATATAGCGTTCAAATCTTGGATCATTATGGCACCTGTTTAAAACACATTAAATTACACTCAGTACCAAGTAAAGTGTTTAAGTTTATCCTGCAGGAAAATATATATTGTAAAACTTCTAGACGATAGAAATGTACTACTTCCGAAACGAATTCGCACATTCTTTCAATCACTCGAATTCTTTTTGACACTTCTAATGACACATTCGAGTGCGCTGGCTATCGAGCAAAGAGTTTATAATGACATATGACATAAGCGCTCCTAAACACACAGATAAACACTTTGTTTCCAGAGAATGTGCAAGCACGTTGTTTCTGTAAGATCTAGGATACAAAGTTCGATCAATTCCACTATTATATATTTAACATATATTTAAACGAAGAAAGCACCTTCCCACAAGACATGTGATCTTCGTTTTACTACGTACTACTTGTTTAGTTTTAATATAGACCTTAATTGTGATTTTTATAATCACACTTTTAGAACATATGAATGGAATGCAAGCAAACACATAAGTACTGTGATGCACTACAGCTAACAAGTTACATTTACATCAGAAAAGACACAAAAGGCAATTTGTGTTTGTGTGAGTGCATTACTAGATTTGATTAGGTTAAAAAACAGCTCTACAAAAATAAAACTTCCTGGACTTGAGGTGTTTATTTTGTCAAATGAAGTACTTATATGCCTAAACCTTAGACCTTATGATTTTAGACGATCAATAAAGATACCATTTTAACCACACCAGCTCGGTCCTTTAAGGTTGTTCTGTCCTAAGTCTGAGCAACGAAAGGAGGGTAATTTTGTCTGTTAGGAATTCACAGATCAATACTTTACAAGCCACAACTCTATAAAAATTCTCAAAACTCGAGCCAGGGAAGTTAAACAAAAACATGTATGAAAGTGGGAGGCTGGTAAGATCGACTCCAGATGGTTAACAAGGCCCGCAAGTTCTGACTACTGCGCCCGTCTCCAACATGTGTAGAGGAGGCGAACACCTGCCTTAGGGTTGAGCACCTCTAGTAGATATAGCATTTGTTAGTTTTCTAACAAGGTGAGCGTCTTTCGTAATTTAAAAGGTACGAGGACATCCTCCTTTCTTTTCTTGGATTGTCTTCTCCAACCTCTTCGCAGAGGTGTTTCTTGTTCCTTATTTCATTTTTAATCCTTGACATTGTTATAAAAGGGTTACCAATTGTTTGATGCTTTGAATGTAGTTACTACATCGTTTATTCTAAAGGGGCGTTAAATTTACCTTATTCCACAATTCAAACACCCGCATTCGTCGTTTTCATTTTATTTACAGGATACCTATTTGGTGTCAAAATCCTCCCGCCAAACCTTTAGTAATTTACTGAATACTCATTGTTCAAATTATATTCTCCATTTATTTGTATATGCCGGTTTTACTGCAATATTAATACGGTCAGCTCAAAGTTGGTGAATAATTTTGAAATGAATATTTACAGATGTTAAAGCACAGGCCTACTTTTGCTACAAATAAAAGTAGTACAGTACCGGAAAATAAATATAAACGAAAGTATATATAATCGGTGCAAAATTAAGGAATTATCTGTGTTGTTGAACTTCCTATAAATATAAAACACTGTCGGGGAAGCATCACCTATATGAAGAAGAAATGACACGGTATTCATAATTGCCTTCAAAAACATGCATACTAGTAAATTCTACTGATAACATCACATTATTTATACACAGCATTAAATTCAGCGCTGTGGGCACATATACGACGTTCGTTAACATCCAGTTTACTTATTAATGAGAATCGAGCTCCGTTTGACGCTGTCTGACACACTTGTGGACATTCACTTTTCTTCCTGTTTTGCGAAATGAAGGGAATCCGAAAGTTACGTGATCGCATTTTCTTCTCACTCGGTCCAATAATTTTCATTTTGGATTAAATCCAACGAAAGTCGTTTCGTAATAAAACGTTAGTTGCCACTGTCACATAACCAGCGCTTCACATCTAATGACTGTATTTTATAACATTTGTTGCTCTTCTTGAGTCAAACTTTTATTTGACATATCCTGCGTGTTCCTCGTAAACTAAACTGGTCCGCCATTTAACTACATCACTGCTAAAGATACACATATCCATTGGAGCGCTGTCTTCTTTCATGCAGTAGCTCCTCCCTCGTAACATCTCTGTACGTTGAAATGCATCATCTCTCTTTATTACCTACTTCGTCCATTTGGCTGTGTTACGATGCTGAATTTGGTCATCTACACAAAAAAGTGCATTTGTTTGCACCATTTTATTCCGGTATTAATTGTTTGGTCTAGTTTTTACGATATATCTAGTTGCCCTTTAAAGTTGACATAGCTCTTATTGGCGTTCTTGAGTGCAGGGTGGCACAACAGCACATGTACTACGAGCCCACAGCTTTCTTGGACGTCTGTCTGCCGCCTTGTATTTGTAGGAAGCCAGTAAGAACCAGTCCAGATTCATTAGAGCTACTAGACATATCACTATAAACGAGATAAATAATCCCATACAATGTTTCAAGTCTTTCGGAAAGTATTGACGGTCGCTGTTTGCGTGGAACACGTGGGAATGAAAGAGTTAAGACAACCACCTTCATCTAACTAAGATGAAAGTGTAATATTTTTCGAAATTTCGATTTATCGGTCACTGCATACAACCCTCTCACCGCTTCGTCTCTACTAAGATAGCACGATATTCAACTGTCGACGTAAACAAATTTAATACATGCAGTAAGAAATATAACTCAACGTGATATGTAAATCGTCAATGGCAAAAACAAAAATGTAAGCAGCATCTATCTCAACATTCCTTAATTTATTGCGAAATAATGCATCTTCTACAGTCCTGACAACAGCACTAGCGGTATAACTTTGCTAGAAAAGTGTATCCTTTATTATTGTAACAGTTAAATTCATTGACACTTACACATCCTCTTTTCTGTTTGCAATAATACTGTCGTATATATGCGAAGTTTGTGTGTTTATTAGGAAGAGCAAATATGCACCACACTATTATCACTCAGGTACACCTGCTATTAATCATTCAAAACAATTAATTTTAAAACAAACAAATCATACATTAATAATCGTGTTTATTATAAACAAATTAATTTAATGCAATCGAAAACATAACTATTTAAAAACTTCAATAGTTATGTTTCACACGTAGAAAAATAAAGGGACTACATGACTACAGGAGAAAAGACCAGAAAATTCATATGCGGGAGTTGGTAATTAAACAGCCAACAAATAAGCTTCTAATTCATGCTGCTTTTTTGTTGTTCATAGCAATAATAGTTATCGTGAAAATCTGACTGGAAAGAAGTATGCTCGTATTTTGTTAACGGTTCTAT
Organism: Mantis religiosa; assembly: GCA_030765055.1. Lineage (NCBI taxonomy): Eukaryota > Metazoa > Arthropoda > Insecta > Mantodea > Mantidae > Mantis > Mantis religiosa. The sequence goes on from CM060950.1 coordinate 136,134,067, forward strand.
GTTAAATATCTTTTTTTATAAGATGATACAAAATAAGTTGGCGAGCAAGAGTTCCACGTTGGGGCGACAGTTTGAAGCAATATAGAATGGGTGGCGCACGATTCCACTTTCCGCTACAGTTTGATAAAATAATGTTTAGCTCAGGATAAAGCAATGAGGTTTCTCACAGGGTATGCGTGGGTATGTATGAGAAGGATAGTTTTAATGACACTGGAATGCCCGTTTCAAACTGGTTTAATGACTGCTTCTTTTTATCAGAACATCAAACTTGAATTTTCCGACCAATGGTTACCAATATATCACTGTTCAGAGAGACTGAAGGTGGAATGCTTATTACTCGATAAACTTAATTCGTTCTTCACGTACATGTGAACCGACAAATATTTTCTCTCATCACTTCTGGTCTGCCCTCGACCAAGACAGAAGAAGTGGACTGCCCTAATCGGCTCCCAGCCACGAACTGTCCCCACAGCTGCACGTGGGTGTGTAGCTTTCACTTTCTGGAAGCCCTCTTTTCACACAAAGATTCCCTTTGTGACTATCTTTGTCCGTTGTGATTATTAGGGGTCCGAAGAATACCTTTTCACACGGAGTCAAGTACTACCCTTTAGAAATCTGCTAAGGACACTGTTTCTTACGTTTCTTTTGTTAAAACACCTATACAGCTCAACTGCTATTTGACCCAACTGCACGTGTTGTAACAAAGAACCAACATTCCTTTGAAATCCATCATGATTCTTTACTTATTGCAATCCTTTTATTTCGGCATCAAAGAGCGTACATTTACTTTTTGAAATTACGTTTTTTTTGTGGGGGGAAATATTCTCATTCTCTAGAGAGCTAAATAACAATACACGGAGGGGGAACGAAAAGATTTACCATTTAAATGTGTTCTAAATGAGTAGAAATATTTCGGTACAATAGGATCGATATTGAAGCAACTGTTGTAAGAATATCGTTACCGCAAATCAGCATTCGGGTTGTCTGAAAAGAAAGTCTCTCTGTAACAGGAAACGTTCGTGCAGGCCGCGGGGATCAGTTTCATCGTTAACAGAAATCTGTTTATACACTTAAATGCTCAGAGAGAAAGAAAAAAATAAGATGGATATATTTTATGTTTTACAATGTGGTAGGAAAGCTTCATGAATGTACAAAGAATAAAAATATAACATACAAGTTCTTCTCTGGGGGATAAAATATGGAATAAATGTCCGAAACAACAACGCTGCATTTGACGTGGCGCAATAAAGAGTAAATACACATACATTTCACCTGAATATAAAATTAAACTGATCGCGACTCTAATGGAGTACTTAACTGCCGAATAGATACAAACTGCAGTTGTAAATATATTATGAGGGGGAGGGCTAGCGAGGGATAGGGAATTCTAAATAAATCCTTTTGTTTCTGGACTTGACAGTTAATCTGCAAAACCAACTGGGGGATATAAATGAACACTATCTATCGTGACGCTATGGGGTGCCACCTGTGCTCATGTAATTCCCCACTTCATTGCCCCTGTGTCGTCATATCGTATCAAACCTCAATGCCCCTTTTAATGATTTCAAATAGCATATCCTACCAAAGCTCCGCAGCGTTTAAGTAATAACTTATTTTGTGCACGCGACCGGTGTTCCGGAAAGGAAATTAATGGGGCAAGTCTGTTGGCAACAAGATGAAAATAAACTGGCACAAGAAGTAGTGTGGCATGATTCACATCAACACTTGGCCGGACACAAAGTGTGTACTTCGTCTGGATGGACGTTTATATTGTACATACATGATGTGTTCTCGGCCAACTTTCATTAACAAGTCCGTTTTTCCGCTTACATGAGCTGAAATAATTTGTGTTCTTACTCGACTGGGCGGTTCTCCCGCCAGCTCACCATGTGCATAAAAACAATGTTTATACACCTGGTAGATCATTTTAAAGAGGCACTGGGTTCGACTTCTAGAGCCAGCTGATTTGCCAAATACTGGGGTGGTTTCTCTTCTACCACAAATTTCCTTCCCCTAATTTTGTATCACTTCACTTCCTCTTTCATGTTTCAGGTGGGTTCAAGGGCTGTGCAGTGCACTCTGTCGGACAGAAGGAGCATTTGCTTGCTCAATGCAAACTACTTCTTGGCCTGCCAGATTGCAGTCCTCTCTGAGCTGCCTCATGTATGTACATTTGTCCCCGGTACCATCAGATGGAAACCTTCTCTGAGCATTATACCAATATGGTATGATCATCAGCTTAAAATCCTTAGTTACCTCTGCTAATCAGTCTGCCTGTGACCTATAGCCGCTTTTGGTTCCTTCACCTCAACCGCTCCTCATTGGGAAAAGCACAAAATAGCCGCGCTGCGTCCAAGTAGCTGTTTCCTCCATTTCCTGATAATCGTCATCGTCAGCACGACCCACTCTTGCATAGAAATTCATGATTAAAACACTCATAGGAACACAATTTTATAATTCTCCGTTTTATCCACCCGGTCTCTTCAAATGGGAATTGTATGTATATTAAGCGAAGGCCTAGCAACTACAACAGTATTTTAATGAATAGGAAATAGATTTGGCAAAACTAGAGGAAATTAATTTTCAAAGCAGCGGAAATGATTGTACCATAACTGTTACCAAAGAAGACGAGGAAACAGTACCACAAGCTTCTTCAATGGCGCCAGGTAAAAAACGTAAAGCTATCATCGTTTAAGTGATCATGTTGTCAGTAATGGTTGATGAAGCTCAAACAACAAAAAACTATAGAGCGCATCATTGCGCGTGTCCCAATGTATACTAGTACTTCTACAGACATTTCAGCTGGATACCTCATATTTTAGTATTTAAAAGTTTCTAAAAAAGCATATGGCGATAAATATTACAAGTGAATTTATTTTGTAAGACTTGCACTCTCCATAGTAAGCCTCGTTCCGCAAACATTCCTACTCGCAAACACAAGACTTTTTAACACTTACATTGAAGATACTTATTTCAACCTTTCGAAAAAAATGTAAGCATTCATTTATATTTAAAACAGTTATTGAATGTTCTTAATTTACTTTTAAACTTATTAAAATAATAAATTACTAGTTGCCACGATACTTGTATAACTGTTAGCCAATGCTGTCTCAACAGCTATGCGCTTAGGAAGAGACCCTCCTACTTTGAGAAGTACAACAATGATAATGCCTGAAATAACAACAATTGGTCTGAAACATTTCGTTTCAAAATTTCCTTCCCCAGACTTTAAGGTATACCCCTGCATTTGTTAGTTATGAGGACTAAGGAAAAACCTAAAAACGTCCTGACAGTCTCGATGGAACTAACCGCATATGTCCAATTCGCGGCCCGTGACTTTAACGACCTTGGCTAACGTGTGGTTACAAGTGGGAAATTGAATCGTGAGTGAACATTTTCTGTACCCACTATTCCTTATTTTATATAACCTCTGTACACTATTATTTCCAAAGCTCATTTTTCTGTGCTGAAATAGTTACATTATAATTGAATATTCCTAAATAGGTACAAGTGAAATAAAGGAAACTGAATCATAGTCAGATGTTTAAAAGCGGGGTCATTTTATATGGCCGTTCAGATTTCACTATCTTATCGAGACATTGCCAAAATAACTAAGGAGCCACAGATCTTAAAATCAATGACCAAGTTAAAGAAAATTCTGTGTTTTAAACACACACACACACACACACACACACACACACACACACACACACACACACACACACACACATTTTTTATGCACTACGATTGTCAGTTTAGCGGCTAAATAACCAGATAGAGAACCTGTCCCGGATGAAGAGGCCGTATGCCATTCCTAAAAAAAAACATACTTTTTCATGTTGATATCTTAAAGGTATGATATAATTAATATCCTACGAGCTATTTTTCAGAAAAGAAAAAATTTCGTAACTTTCTATTTAAACTGTGGCTTCAAATGTAGAAATGTTCATGAAAATCTTACCCGACTTTTCAGTTATGAGTGATACTATTGAAATTCAGACTGATAATTCCATGGACTATTTTGTGTTGTACTTGTATTCAGGGTCCTAAAACTTGTATTTCCGGTAACATCTCAAGGTAAAAACCACCCAGCTCCTTTTGTAAAGGACAGAGAAGTGATCCTGAGGTATCCATGTGTTCTCAAAATTGTACATTTGATTTATGAATAGTAGATTAACAAACAAACCAAAGGCTAGGTGGCCCAAGCGTTTTGTTACAGTCCATTACCTACATGGAGGGCAGTATATTTGTGCAACAAATATCAGGGACTTCTCAGGCAACTTCTTTACTTTACGTACGTGAAATTTATATACTCTCACATGGAGGAAGGTACCCTTTGGCCGCACATATGCGGGTGGTCGTGTACAAAGGAAACTGACAAAAACAGCTTAGTATCAGGCTGCTTCAGAAAGTGGCATTGACACTGCCAGAATTGTATTACTGCGATAGGGGTTTATTTAAATGATGTTGTGAAGTAAAATGCTTCATTCCGGTGAATATATATTTCTGTACTCTACTAGCAATAACCCAAACATCACTAGAATAACTGATCGTGCCTAGTTTAAAATAAACTAATTTATATGTTTTTCTTATTTTCAAATGCAATGTTAAACTTCCTTCTTCAAAAGTCTCTAAGCTTGAAACTAAGATAACGTAACTGGAGCTTGAAGTTGAAACGGTATTTTAAAACTTATTATTTGTAATACATTTAAGCCTCAGAAGAAATAATTATTAATTTTATAAGATTTTTAATGAGATTTGTTTATTGAACATTGTGATTAAATTGCTAAAGTGTTAAAACATTTGTATGATAAATAAGTGAGAATATTTTAACGATATATGAAAAAGGAAAGATATATATAGTAGGCAATGCAGACTTTAAATGCAATGAAATAGTAGGTTGTCAAGAGCAACGTTGAGCTATATCCCTAGAGGGGATAAGATTAATAGAAGCCTGGATATTGCAGAAGTGAGATGTCTACATAGATAAGTGAAAAAGGACTTGAAGTCATTCTGTACAAGATCATCGCCGGAGTAAGGCGTGTTTTCTTTAGTGTCGGTGTGCAACTCTGCAGAAAAGTAAGTGCAACGATGCAACAATAATTATGTTATGAAAGGGCAGAATCTACGAAAATTAACATTGTAATAGAATATATTAATGATTTTTTGGAATAAGTTCCAAAAGATTTTAAAGGAAAAAAGTTGTTATTTTTCAACCATTTCAGCATAAAATAATGCTCACTCCGATACGGCCGCGCCGTGGCTCAGTGGTTAGACCGCTTGGCTCTCACCAAGGCGGCCCGGGTTCGATCCCAGGCGACCGCAAAGTGAGATTAGTGGTGGACAACACGGCGCTGGGGCGGTTTTCTCCGGGATCTCCGGTTTCCCCCGCCATCTCATTCCACCGGTGCTCCATCTTCATCTCATGTATCATCAGTGTCATCACCTGCGGTGCCGTATGTAGTAAAAGCGGGCGTTAAACACTACACATTCACTCCGATAAGACGGCCAGAGATAAAGCTCATTGCTCCAGAACTCACTGCTCCACTCAAGCACTGAGGACAATTTCTGTCTTAGTATAAAAATGAACAACACGCTTAATTTCCAGAAATGAAATTCATTGTCTAATAATCGCTAAAATTTTAATTTGAAAACTGTCGATTTTTGTGCCTGCTATTTAACATAAAAATCACTTAAAATTATAATGCCCAACAGAAAACATTTTTCATCAAATTAAAGATATCAGAAGATATATAGTTGTATGATACCGCTGCCACACATGATTAAACACATAGACCTGTATTTGGGAAATGTAATAAAGCGTTTTACATGGCCTTTATTAGATAATGATCCGGAGATTCCTACTTCTTGGAAGATTAATAGCCACGGACCTTGTACACAATATTATTTTGGAGCAAAATGAGACATTTCTCCTCGGATCTTTAGCCTAAGAATTTGGTACCATTTTAGCAGCGAACCGTTACCAAATAAATGTCAGTCTAGTCACTCTTTTCTAAATGTTCTGTTAGTATCTCAGCTTACACATGGTACCAAAATCGCCCTGAGAAATTTGAGGATATAAGCAATTTCTTGAGCTTCAGAGACAAAATGAAGCTATAAGACGTAAATTTACGTGCAATGAGAGCACATAGCTGGAGAAAAGTGACCGCAACGTGGCTCAAAAAAGAATTACAGACTTATATAGTACACCTCCGTACATAAAAGGTATACGATTTGAATAAGCAATAAGCGCAATTCTTATAAACACCGGAACTACCAGTATGCATGTGCACACATGTGTGTAGTGTTTAACGCCCGTTTTTACTACATAAGGCACCGCAGGCGGTTGCATACATGTGTATGTATTTTGTAACTTGTTTGGTTTGATATAATGTGGTTTGAGCCATAAACAAACCTTAATTTTTTGTTCGGAGTTAGAATATCTTCCTTGTATGAAATAAGCCACAAAGTATAAATTCCTCTCAAAATGCTGTATCGTCCCTTTTAAGTCTGATTGGAATAATAGAACCTCCTGAGGAGAATGATGTAATATTAGAATATTAATGTTTAGGAAATTTCTAGATATTTTTAAAAGCAATACACAGGTGGAATTCAAAGAAATTCTCAATTTTCAGTCAATTTATTCAACAGTTTCTCTTAAATAGTTCTTCAAGTAGGTAAAATAGATATTTATGCTGTCATGGGATTTATGTACCTATTTTATTGGTCATAGAAAATAGTAATCCAACAGCTTTTAATTATATAATTATGAAATATGCCTGAGAAAATACTCCCACATTTTCTATCACTACAATAATATTCACATTTCTGAAAATTCGTTGAAAGCATGGATGAAAAAAAACACTGTTCCTCTTGATGACTTACACGTGTTCGGTAGACAGGAGTGAACAGTTTCTATAAAGTGTATGGTAGTTACTTTTAGTTATCAGGCCCAAAATTACAGGTCTATGTAATACAAACGCTTTTGTAATTGTAGTTTATAGAGTGAATGTGTGCAAACTGCTTTATAACAGATCATTTGGCTGGATCTTTCTGATTAAAGGGGGGGAGAAGCACTTAAAATGAAATGTGTAGTGTTTAACGCCCACTTTTACCACATACGGCACCGCAGGCGCTGACACTGATGGTACATGAGATGAAGATGGAGCACCGGTGGAATGAGATGGCGGGGGAAACCGGAGATCCAGGAGAAAACCCGCCCCAGCGCCGTGTTGTCCACCACAAATCTCACTTTGCGGTCGCCTGGGATCGAACCCGGGCCGCCTTGGTGAGAGCCAAGCGGTCTAACCACTGAGCCACGGCGCGGCCTCGAAAAGCACTTAGGTTACTAAAGGCGAAGTTGAACAAAATTAACCTATCTGCTAACATTTTGGCCATATGCATTTTAAATATGTAACGCCTTAATTCGAGCACGTAAACTATTATATACTGAGGAAAGTTTTATATAATAATAAAATACAATGTTGTGTCTGACAAATAGAACCTAAACAACGAGTTTGATTAATTTTAACCTCTAGTATTCTAAGCTAAATCAACATAAATCATTCACAAATTGATTTGAATGAAATTTACAAATTGTAAACAAAAGTTTATCAACTAAAACTTTTAATCTATCGTTATTTTAACGCACGAGCTGTAGTTGTTTCCCCGTATATAGTTCAAGTACCTCGTATACCTCTGTTAATGTTGTCCTTCGGTTGTTTACGTCTCCCGCTCTGTTGGAAATGGTCAGTTTATGGCCACGCAGAGCAACATTTTGATGCCAGAATCGAAACATCAACCCATCGTCAAGCTATCGTTTCGGAATGGCTGCATAAAACCACTTTTAGAGCTGGTCCCACCAATGTAATGCCCCACAATGCCATCTGGCAAAGTATTACTTTACTACTCCCTGGAGCAGTAAAACAAGTTAATCCACTGGGTAATTTATAGCTTTAAGATTCACAGTGTACGTAAACACAGCAATAACAAATAATGCACATCACCTAGCTCGGGGTTTCTCTTCGTGAACTGCGTTAACACTTGATTATATCTCCAAAATATCCTCCAACCTGATACCGAAATTAAGAATTGCAATGAGTAAAGAATCGTATTGTATATTTGTTACGACACAAACAGGTGCAGTTGGTTGAGTTGTTTAACAAAAGACACAGGAGAAAGAGGGTTTTCTTAGTAAGAATGCTGAATGAATAGCACTTGACTTTGATTGAAAAGGATATTCTTCGGACGCTTTATAATGGCATGAGCGAGACTAATCACAATGGACAAAATAGTCACAAAGAGAATCTTTGTGTGAAAAGAGGGCTTCCAGAAGTGAAAGTTACACACCCACGCGCAGCATTGAGGATACTCAGTCCGCGGGTTGGAGCCGATTAGGGCAGTCCTTTTCTTCTGTCTTGGTCGAAGGCAGACCAGAAGCAATGAGAGAAGATATTTGTCGGTTCGATGGTTTGGTTGAGTTTGAGGATGGCTGCATCCCAGTCGACCTCGAGTTCCCAGTCTGAGTTTAGCAGAGCTGGCATGGTGACGTCGGAATCGACCGTGACAGGGTCATGGTCGGAGTCCAGTTCGTTCACCGCCGAGAGGTCCAGGTGAAATGGAAAGTTCTTTGTGATCATGATGTCGATGACATCCAGCCTGCCGCGGGCCGGATGGAAGGTTGGGCCTCTCGGTCCGCGCGCGGCGAGATTTGGGTCACCGCTTATGAGACGGTAGAGCCCTTGTCCCCTCTGGTTGCTTGTACGGCTGTGCCAAAGCCCGTGTTTCGCGTTGAGGTCTCCTGCAGTGCAAACCAGATTGAGAAGGGTAGTGTAATCACCTTCGAAGAAGTGATTACCAGGTGGGTCATATGCCGCTATCAACAGGGTTTCCCGTCCGCCGACTGAGAGCCGGACGGCACAGGCCTCCACGTGCTGCAGGGCAGGGAGAGGAACAGGGGTGTGCGTATGATGTTTTTCACGAGTATAGCTGTACCGCCAACCCGCCGACCGTTACGATCGGTGCGGTGGGTGACGTAACTAGGCAGCGAGAAGTCTATACCAGCATTCAGGTGCGTCTCGCAGATCATTAGGATGTCAATCCCGTAGGACTGTACAAACTCCAATATTCCAGGACGCTGATCCCGTACACCGTTTGCGTTCCAGAACGCAGCACGTAATGGTCTCCCGACAAGTCGGGGGGCCATTACTCATCAGTGCACGGGAAAAGCTCCTCGAGTGTTTGGAGGAGGATGGTGTGTTTTTCGAGGAAGTCTAGCCTCGGGTCTTCATATGTACGTGAAGAACGAATTAAGTTTTATCGAGTAATAAGCATTTCATATACAGTAACTCTAAACAGTGATATTGGTAACCCTTGGTCGGCAACTTCGAGTTTAATGTAATGATAAAAAGAAGCAGTCATTAAACCAGTTTGAAACGGGCATTCCAGTGTCATTAAAACCATCCTTCTCATACATACCCACGCATACCCTGAGCTAAACCTCATTGCTTAACCCTGAGCTACCCTTATTATTGTATCAAATAGTAGCGGCAACGTGGAACTGTGCGCCACCCAATATATTGTATCAAACCCTGCAAACAAATCACATGTGTCTGCCTCGTCATATACATATCTTTGTGTAGAAGCTGGCATGACAGCAAACTAATTGATAAGCATATTACCCGTGGCAGGGATGGAATCCGACACTTGGTCACAGGTACCAAGTGCCCAACCATCCGTACCATATCCTAACTATTCCATTATAAAATGTCTCAATCTAGAACGTTATAAACATATGGAAGGGGAAAAACAGAGGGACGAGTGTTGTAACGAGCGATCTTAGCAGCTTATTAGAAGAAGGAAATTCGTGGATGATTATAGAGGCGTCGTTCTGGTTTGATACATAACATTGGAGGTATTCTTAAGACATTTATTTGAGATCTCGAGTCTGTACACGACGAACGAATGTGATTTCCTACACGCCCTTAATTACTGCACATTACATTATACAAAGGAATAATTTTCCGAAGTACTCAGAAAACACGTGTATATTAGTCTGTCCACTGAAACTGGAATCTCGTGCGCTACTGAGTTTGTGAGTGGCCGGCAGTACTTGGGAAGGTGAACATCACAGTGAAACCCTATGAGGACGAAATTATTTTCCAGTCACCAAATAGTAATCTTGTTGGAAGTTTGCTGCTCAAAGTATGGGCTCGATGGGTAAATCAGGTATCTTACCATTATGCTTAAAAGCTGCGTTTAACAGATAATTTTGAAATTTAAGTTTTGGAGACGATTTCCTCATTAAAAGCCCAACGCATAAAAGTAATTTAAAATAATGTAGAATAAATAAAGGTCTACGTCCTTTAATGATCCTTGTAGGATTAACTTGCCTGTGTTTTACGAATAGTTAAGAGCGGGCCTGCTTAATTCTCACAAAGCTTTACTGACTACAATGCGTAATTACGTAACAAATTTACAGTAACGATAAATCTGAATCTTACTTAAGCCACATAGAAGCTAAAAAGTTTTCCAAACAGGAGAAATTTACTTCTAAACCCTCCTTTCAATATGTATAAAATATTAAAACTGGATATTTAAATGACACGGGATGTTTCTTAACTACAGCAAAGACAATTAAACTAAGGATAATAATAATAATAATAATAATAATAATAATAATAATAATAATAATAATAATAATAATAATAATAATAATAATAATAATAATAATAATAATAATAATAATAATAATAATAATAATAATAATAATAATAATAATAATAATAATAATAATAATAATAATAATAATAATAATAATAATAATAATAATAATAATAATAATAATAATAATAATAATAATAATAATAATAATAATAATAATAATAATAATAATAATAATAATAATAATAATAATAATAATAATAATAATAATAATAATAATAATAATATTCATGTAACACATCACGTAAAAGTATGCAATTTTATGGATAACTAACGGATATTAATTCATGTCGGAACCGTTAGTCTAGGTTCCAGTCTATCCAGTACTTCAATAAGGCATCTAAGAAATGAATTCAAATTTCCCACCAGAGAACGTGCGTATCAATTGCTAAGCTACTTTGCGTTTACTTAGATCGGTCCGCTCGTTGAGTGCCTGCATATATGCGATATGCACTCCCTCTTAACTGTCAATTTTTGTTTAGTTTTAACTATACTAACTTTTGTAATTACCGCCAAATATTTTATTTACAGCAGTGCAAGTTTAATTTTAAACCATTTTAAAAATTGCAATTCTTACTACTAAATTAATTACTTTATATTCTAACATCATCTGAGCTGGTTTTCTTTTCCACGACGTAATAGGGAGTCACCATGCAAGGGAACCATTTCTTTGACCTTTTAACTTCCACACCACCATTCCTAAACATGCAAGCCTTTACTTTATTATTTATTGACATTACACATTTGTCTCCTCACTGTTTATCATCGAAACATATCATGATAATAGTGGCGTCTTTTCAGTTACTTTATAAAACCACATTTGCATCTGTACATCAATTCTTCTAAAACCCTCTCAAGTGTTTATATGTTATTTTCCGCCACAGAATTTCCAGACCATTAATTACTGAGCTATTTAATTCATTTATTGGACCCCTATTTTCGATCCCTTTTCTGATATTTTGTACACTGTTTTAACAATGCTTCTAGCTCCTATAGCAATATGCCAAGCTCATTTCACAATTCTTCCTTTTCTTTCTTCGCCTGTCACTTTGAGTACATTTTTAACGGGTCAACAATTTCACTATTACGGAACGATCCATAAGGCTATAATACGTTTCTCTTTGGATGAATTCTTCTGTCACAAACAGTCTTAACCTCATTCCACATACTGAAATTTCCACTCCAACTGCTTCTCGTTCCAGTTTTCTTTACACTTCGGTAGTTTAATGCAGACACAATTTTCATTTTACACCTTTTAACCACCACTCCATTAATGGTTATATAACTTATGTTTCGATTTAGATATCAAAATAATGTAGTGCCCCACACGAAGGTAGTCCGCATGTTTGCGTAATCGCCTCCCTCGTATTGTTAACTTCTTTCTTTATCGGCTGAGAAGCACTCTTGCTTACTACTTTTTCCATAGTCCAAATTTTGCAAAATGTTGAAGGAAAACATTTAAATATTTACAATAAAAATGAATATTGAAGGGGCCACCTTCAAGTGAGATATAAATGAATGATAATCATGCCAATTGTAGTATATTCTTTATATACACTTTAGTAATTTTTCTGTAATATTGTTGAAAGGGGAATGGATTAAAAAAAAACATTGTGTAATATTCCGGTTTCACTTGATCACAAAATTTGTCATTTAATAATTTCAGACATAAACTCTTTTTTCCTTCCATATGTATAATACTATGACGCAGATCACTATTTTCATATCTGCACCCATCTTATAAGTGTTTCCGTTCCAGTTTATTGTAATACTTAGTACAAATAGATTATAAGGCTACACTATGAGTTAAAAATAATTTCTTATATCTTTTCTTTCAAAATATGCGTATGTTTTACTGATCACGATAGTTTCATTATAAGAAAGAGGAAGATAATTTTTGCCCTAAATCGCACAGTCAGGAGTTTTGCATCTAGAAACCTCCAGGAAGAAGGGAGGAAGCCAAGGACAATCAGATCCGGGATGACAGGTTCGGTCGCAGGTGAGGCACTTAACGTCTACAGATATTAAATCCTGACACCAGACAGAACTCCCGGGCTCACCTCACCCCAAACAGAGGTTTCTCTATGGGTCCGCCACACAACGAACGCCAGACTTACCGGCTTCACACCCCGCCCACCCACCACTCGCCCGATCCTTCGAGCTTAAAACATGTAGGGAATAAAATAACACGAAAATTTTCGGCAGTATATAAACCACCCATTTTTATCAACCAGAGAAAACTGCAATACAAATCTACGTAGCCTGCCCAATAGGAACAGAAACGGGCTCATGAATGTGACCCTAACACGTTACCACAGAAATTTCTCGCTCAGCTCTCATTTTGCTAATAATTTACTTGGTGTACCGCAGGACTCTTTTATTCCTCCTCCCTTCTCTATTGTGCATATGCTGTTCAAAGCAGAGTCCTGAGCAAGCAATTTCACTGAGCATCATAGAGCCGTCACAATAAACTCTTAGGTAATGGAATAAACAATCTGTAATAACCTAATTGTTAAGCACAAAACAATACACATCTGATTGTACTTCGAACACATATCTACAAGGATTGGGTGTCCTGCATCACACAGCTCAACAACTGGAATTTTCCAGCCATGAAAGCAAAGGCGCAGAAGACCGGAATTCATTCGATACGGGCTTGTGTGCAAGATGAGGGAATCAAGACGATAAAGGCTCTTTATGATACACGACACTGTGGCGAGTCTACAATCCCACAACTTCATTTTGCATGACTGTGTGGTGTAGAAGCTGAGCCCTATCTTCCGCCGCCATATGCACACAAAGGGCTAGAAGTGATATGTGGTGGTGCGAAGCGCAAGGATGGGGAGCAAAAGAGCTATTAGAATTTCAAAATGAACTTTGGCCTATAAATGGCAGAATTGTCTTGGAAGGAAAAAGAAAGCGCGTCGGATCCCGTAATGGAGCGATTTACATTCATGGGTTCCACACTGTTTTACCATAAAGATTCTTCTCCACGCGCTCGCTCGACGTTGTTGGTCGAACGGGGAAGTGGTCGTTATCCCAATAGGATTATTTCCTTTTCAGCTCGTCTCATTAAACCACCACTTTGTGCCGTAATTAAACGGAGCAGTTCAAATCAAATACCCACCTAGCCAGGAAATGTTTGTCTGCTCAGTTTATTAGTGTTTGTGACTTACACACCATAATCTCACTTAAACAGGTTCAGCTGCCAACTTTATGTGCATTCCATAGAATTTAATGAGGAAAATGTTCAATGTTTTTCATTAAAGCATTCTCCATTGAATCGCCAGGTTTTAAGTTCACATAAAGCATTAAAGAATTTTCCATTGAATCACTAGGATTTAACTTTACGTAAATAATTTTATTGTTCTTTGTGCTTCAAGCAGAGATGCAGCATTTCGTAACAAGAACTTGCTCGAAAACTTCTATAAGACTGTGTTCATAGTTTATTATATATGAGATAATATTCTTAATGTCACTTGTACAAGCGATTGGGATGACTCTAGAAGTAGCGTATGCGGCCAATATTTGGGGGATCGTGATTTTGATTCCAGTGGCGGCCCTTCCTGTACCCTGATTTTGGGAAAGGAGCTTTCTTCCGGTCGCTAGGAGAATGCTTAGACGGTTCATTACATCCTCAGAATTTCGTCTCCTCCATTTCACTACATCCTTCATCTTCTTGATCCTGATACGTGTATTGGAGGCCTCATTGCGGGGAATTTGCTCTCTGCAGATGATATCCCGCTACAGCTGCCGGTTGAACTAGACGCCGTCGGGGAGTTTCAATCACTAAATGGTAGGCACTTCAGTATAGTAAGTAAACGAAGTATTCCATTCCATCCAAAAGTTCGATATGGAGATTTACTTGCAAATATATGCTTTGAGGTCCACTGAATAAAATTATAACTCTGCTTAAAACAAACAATTTGGTTAAATACAGTTTTGGAGCGAGATATTCTCTATTGGTTTGAGTTTCCAAGTACATAGTTCTAAAGTTTTCAAATGATAGGATGCTATTCATTTTTTCTCGCGGTTATTTAAGCAGTATGGTACATCTATCTTAAATCGTTCAACGCTACTGCATCCTTATTAAACCCACAGTAAAATATGTAGGGAAAGTTTCTCTGTTACAAGAATAAGATTTTGAATGAAAACCTTGTATAAAAGGCGTAGCGAAGGTCATGTAAAAGCATCATATCGTATTTGTATTACAGGCAAGTTTAATGGCATTTTTTGAGGAAAATGTGAACGGGTGGTAAGTAGAGTAAGTTATACTGACTGTCACTCAACTAAAACACTCATTTATCCTGCTTTTAGTAGACGCTACACATTTTAGAAACAAACTGCTCCTGAAGACGAGAACGACCTTGAAATTGCATGGAACTCAACTTCTAAGTCTCACAATGTTTCTGCCAATGAACTAATATGCAAGATACGCTGAGCAAGGTTATCATTTTGGGCCCTTCAATTTTCATATGTTTGTATTTGCTTAGTTGCTTTTCTGTGTTCTTGTTTCCTTGTGAGCCTGCTAATAAACTCATCTGTTTCAGTCTAACAGATTTCGTACATTCTTATTCTAGAATGTTTCTCAAATTTACCAAGAGAGGAAGCGGCACAGTCTGTTGCACGTGACTCGAACTTTGGTGGTTGTGGGTTCGATTTCCGCAGCCAATCTTCGTGACCCATGGGTTTTAACGGGGATTTGCCCAGGTCGGAATACCTGAATTTTCTGTCCCTTAATTTCCCCTCACTTCATTAATTTCCTCTTTCATCTGTTTCGATGTTTCAGGTTTGCAAGTGATGGCACGAGTCTCGGCGTTGAGCAGCTGGGAAAAAGGAAGTTCTCTGTAAACCTCAATCGGCGGCGCAACTTACTGTCACCGAAACCCTCCCCTGTGGGATGTACAAACCTGCAGAGGGGAGCCCTTTGTACTCGAAGCCGCAGAGGAGATTCAAACTAAAAAGCTGCCCTCTGCCCATGACTCGTAATTCAGCTGCTCTCTAGCTCCTCTTACCTCGTTCCTTCCTCCCGTGAGACACAGATACAAAGGGTCTCATGATCCGCAGTGGCGAATTCCCCTACGCTGTCCCCAACTTACCCTACCTTCTAAAATTTAATTTTCACAAGAATGATAAACGAATTTCGATCATGGTTATTTTATATCTAAAATACCTCTTTTTGCAAACAATTATAATTCTGAATGCAGAAAGAATGGGTGACTGAGGTAGTTTGGAATGGAAAGTATCACAAATTCATACCGAAAACGGCTTTGAGATTTATACGAAAGAAGCCATGTGGAATACTAAGGCCATGTTCAAAATATCTGCTGCCAATTTAGTTAGATGTCGCCACCACATAGTGGGCGAAACTATTTCTCTCTCTCTCTCTCTCTCTCTCTCTCTCTCTCTCTCTCTCTCTCTCTCTCTCTCTCTCTCTCTCTCTCTCTCTCTCTCTCTCTCTCTCTCTGCAAACTGACTTTCCCCAAACCGCTTTCTTTTATGCTCCTGACTCTAAAAATATAGGCCCTGATTCCAACAGGAATGACGTTTTTTATTGCGTTTATTCTCACTTTTGGCGCACCAAGATAATGTCGTCACCCGTTATCCAAAAGTAGAACGAGATATCGAAGTTTACATCTCACTTCACTCTCAAAGGCAAAAGCTCAAAATGCACATATTAACTCTGATATAACCTGATTCAAGTTATTTCACATCAATTGCTTATACACTGGAAAAGGTTGCTCCATGCATTGGTCGCTAGTTTGATGCAGCTTATTCTTAGGTTGTAAATTTTGAAGCAGTGTGGCATATCCTCAGGGTAGATGAAGAGTTCCGTCAAAACTTATGCGTGGATATGTATGGGAGTACGGATGGTTCTAATGACACTGGAATGCAAGTTTAAAACTGGTTTAATGACTACTTCTTTTTATCATCACATAACTCGCAAAGTTGCCGACCAAGGTTTACCAATATATCACTGTTCAGCGTTACCGTATGTAAAATGCATATTACGTGATAACAATTCGCTATTTACGTCGGAACCGATATATACCTTTTCTCCTCGGTTCTGGTCTGCCTTCTGCGAAGACAACCAGTTGTGCCTTTCTTAATGGACCACCAGCCCAGTTGTGTGTCTTCCTCACTGCAGCTGCGTTCGACTTTCACATCTTGAAGCCTGTCTTTATTCCCACCAAAATTTCTTTTGACTACTTTGTCCATTGTGATTATTAGTCTCGATCATTCTATTATTACGGCTCCAAACAATGCCTTTTCAAACGGAGTTAAGTGTTATCCACTTAGAATCCTTGCTAAGAACCCGCTTTCTCCCATCACTTTGTTACACCCCAACTGCACCTGCTCGCGTTTTAACAAATATACCATGTTCCTTTGAAATCCATTACGATTCTTTATTCACTGCATCCCTTAATTTCGGTATGAAAGCATTATATATTATTATAAATGATAAGTCTATTGCTTCTGGAATTACAATGAATTTCAGCTACTCCGCACCAGAGATGTAGAAACTGATACTTCCGGACAAACTGAGACGCAGCCAAACCTCTATCGTCCGCTGGAGTGAATTCTCTTATGCCGCTTAGTAGTGTTACATATTTGGTGACTCGCTTCTGGCTAAACGCGCTTTAAAATTATAACGTTTTTGGCTGAGAAAAGGAGTCGAGGATTAACTACTGAGAAGTGCCAATGTTTTCAGTAAAGGAATGAAAATATAATTACACGTATATCCTGTGTGTGCATCATTTTCTTTATTAAATAAAATAGTAGGTTAAGGCCTAATAACGGATGGTAAAGTATAAGGGCAGTAGCTGCTTCCTTCCTTTCTCTTTACGTCTTTCTTTCCCTCTCGCTTTCTATCATTCCTTATTTATTTCTCTGTGTAAACTGTAGGTAAAACAAATTAAAATATTGCTTCTTCAATACGTATAGAATGACAAAAACTATGTCATAAGACTGAGTGCCCACCTCTGTAGCTCAGGCGGTAGCATGGGTGGCTCACGTTCAAGAGGTAGCATGTGCCTCACGTTCAAGAGATCCCGAGTTCGAATATATATATACATACATATATACATATATATATACATATATATACACTTGGTGAGCCTTCTGCCCCTATTTGTTGTGATCTATGCAACCAGCAGTTTATAGTCCAATGTGAAAACTTTGACCCTTTTAGCATAAAGGCCGTTATTGCAGCTCTGTCCTTCTATTCGGTACTCTACTCACCCAGCATTAATACTTGCAGCCCTGAATGAGGTCCAAGAAGTTGCGAAAAGCTTAAATAAATGACTTGTCATGCATATAATACTAGCAAGGTGATAAACGAATGCTTTCCTAAAGGACACCAGAGAGTACGTGGCAGCTGGCGGAGTGGGTTAGCTTGCTGGAATGTGGTGATACGAAGGCTAGGTTCGGAACGACGTAGCATAGTTTCGTGCCCCCCCCCCCTTCACTCCTAATCTTTATTGCCTGTATTTTAGTTACTAATTTGTTTAATGTTGCTGTTGGTTCACTTGTGAGCCAAAGACAAAAGAATTACAATCTGATAATTAGGGACCTACAGGGATTTGCTTGCCATATAAGTTGGGCTGAGCTCAACCTAAAGTCAGGTAGTTGAGACCCTTGACTTTTAAGGGCTAACCACGGGTTATCTTTATCTTCTATTGGGGATCATGTTTAACTTTGTGACCCTTATAATCTGTACGGTATATGTGTCGTAAACCATGTTCCGTAGTGGGCTTTCATTTTTAGCAAAATGTCGACGAGTTTTTGTTACATGCTTATATCTTACGTTTCACTTTGAATGTGTGAAATGTTTGAAACTTGGTTGAATGGGTCAAGCATAATACCCACCATAATAAAATATCTACATTTATAACTATCTGCCAGCGGAAAACATGGCTATTATTGTATTTTGTAAACACAATGGTATAAAAGTGTTATTTGTATTATAATGTCAAATTATAGGCCCCAACAGATAAAAAGGGTAATAAAATGTTTGAGCTTATCACGAAAGATTTGAACCCAACTCAAGCGTGCATACTAGTGAAGTAATCTGTAGGATACCACTTAGCCAACGCTACGTTGATAGGGAAGGTTTCTATATGAATTAAATAACCGCGGACCTAAGACCCACCTCGAATTTTTACACGCTTTCTACAGCTTTATACAATGATTTGAGCTCGTTTTGGTAGTTTTAACACAAATACAAAACTGCATCTTCCATTACAAGCACTTTATGAGTTAAAAACTGCCGTAATTTGTGACAGAAGCGAAAACTATCTAATCCTTGGCATTTTTTGACATGGCTGTACAATGAAAACACCTTTTGGCTGAAGATTTAAATCCAATTGGTCCCACTGTCTAGATCTGACATTTTGTGTTCCAATGTTATTGTCAACTGATGTAAGTGATAGACTGTTCCTTCAAGGGCGTGTTTAAAGCTGTGCGTGAATGTACGCTAATGAACAAAAGTTTGTAAACTCTCTAAAATTATTACTGCAGCTTTCTTATTTTTCTTATCGATGTTTTGGAATCGACATACATAGTGACTGCTTTTTATCCCATACAACACTCATGCACTGAGTTATCTACCCATCCTCTATAAACTGTTCTACAAATCATCCATTAGAAGGCATGTCACATATGTCGCTTAGCAAGTTGGATAAATTCAAAAATAAATAGGGGCAGGTGAATCACATGGTATATACTCAAAATATAGCTCAGAGCTACACAGAGACTTGCGTTTAAATGGTGCTCACGCATATATAATTCATAGCATTAAAATAAAATTGAATAGGCATATTCTCACAACATTTTTCACAAATTCGCCGACATAATATCATCTTTCTTCTTCTGTCTTTTCTGCTGTGCCGAGAAACAGATAAACTTTAGATCAGAGGAGAGTGAGAGTAGCTAGGAAGAGTAACAGATCCGAAGTCTGGTATGAGAGTGGGCTGAGTGATATGTAGTGAAGGTGAAATGGGGACGGAGTAGTCGGTAGAATGAATGACGTGGGAAACCGAAAAAATCTGAGTAAGCCCACTCAGAAGACGCCTTGTCCACCACAAATTCCACATACACTTCCGTAGAATCGCGTTTGGGTCGTCTTCGTGACAGGCGGGCGGTCTAAACTACTCGACCACAGAGCAACCCGTAACGTAATAAAATTCAGTTCGTCCGAAAAGGTTACTGTCATCAATGGTTATTTTTATGTAATTAATACTGAGAAATACAGCGTAACCTATAGGCTACGATTTTGTGCCTAGTTACATCGTTATTTATTCGGAAAACACTCAATATATAATACCCAAGATTGCACTTGGACATTTAGAGTAGAGTTTTAGCAAGCAATAAATCAGCCCTTTTACTAGCTTTTGCTGATGCCCTTGCCATGTATGTGTGCACACAGAATATAATCAAATAAATTGAGCCTTCCGAAATGTGGTGGCGCGCGCAAATGAGGGCTGGATAAATAACAGGATTTGAATAAATTAACACATGTGATATTTACATGCTCGCGGTTGAAACGCACTTCGCGGCCTTGCGTTCGCTGGGCTGCAGCTAATGCGCCGATGGACCACAATGCGCTTATTCAACTGGTGGATTTCGATAAATGCGGATTAAGCGCTTCATGTTATTGTTTTCAGTAGCGGCTATTAATATCCGGAAAACAATCCCCATAGTATGTAAGTGATAAATTCATAATAGAGGGTGATCCGTGAAGCGGTTCACGTATTCACGGAGATTACATTATTAAGAGCAGGAAACACACCCTTTCGCTTCAAATGAGTTCTATTACTGGTCCCCTAGAAGTGTTCACTTTCATTATCACTTTGGAATGACGAAGGTAAAAGGTTTCCTTATTAAGTATCATACGAAATACGTTGATAATATTGTTCTAAAAATATAAGTTGCTTATGGGCTATATATTTATTTACTTATTTATTTTATGTATAAATATGAGAGTAGCCCTGCGGCCACCCGTAGAACACCCATTGTTTTTGGGGCTTCTACGTGTCACTTGGCAAACGCTGGGAAGGTTAATTACAGCCCCCGAATGTGCAGTCCCTCCATTTCACCTCCCTTCTCATTTCAGTTCACCTTCATCCTGCTTTGACTGTTACAAGGGTGTAAATGCCGGCGGAAGTCTCGGCGTTGAAAGCTAGAGGAAAAGTATCCTCTTTCCAAAATTCGCATTAGCCTGTTCCCGTCACATATTTCTTGAAGCCATCTTTTTGGGACGTCTATTAACTTTCCTGGGAATCTATATCTGAAAATTTTAGGGCCCCTGACTTCTGCTGCCGCAACTCCTAGTTCCGGTCGTTCCTGTTTCCTTTAACCTCAGACTTTCCTTCCGTGGGATGCCCCATCTGGGGCATAGGTACAAAAGATCTTCAATCGGTTGATACCGAAATTAAGAATTGCAATGTATAAAGAATCATGATGGATTTCAATGGAATTTTGGTTCTTTGTTACAACACGTGCAAGGGCAGTTGAGTCGAATAGCAGTTGGGGTAGGATAGCTGTTATAACAAAAGAAAGCAATGTGAGAAACAGTGTCCGTAGCAGATTTCTAAAGGGGAGCACTTGACTTGTTGAATGAGGTATTCTTCGGTCCCTAATAATGACAATGGACAAGATTGTCACAGAGGAAATCTTTGGGTTGAATAAGGGGCTTTCAGAAAGTGAAAGTAATATACCCACGCGCATCTGTGGTCACTCATTCAGTCCACGGCGTTAGGCCGATTAGGGCGGTCCACTTCTTCTGTCTTGGTTGAGTACAGACCAGAAGAGGTGAGAGAAAATATTTGTCGTTTCATATGTACGTGAAGAACGAATTAAGTTCATCGAGTAATAAGCATTCCACCTTCAGTCTCTCTGAACAGTGATCTATTGGTAATCCTTGGACGGTAACTTCAAGTTCGATGTTATGAGAAAAAGAAGCAGTCAATAAAACAGTTTGAAACGGGCATTCCAGTGTCAATAAAACCATCCTTCTCACACATATCCACGCATACCCTGTGAGAAACCTCATTGCTTAACCCTGAGCTACACTATTTGTTCCAAACTGTCCCGTAAAAGGGGAACTAGTTGCCCGCCAATATAATTAGTTTCATGGTTAAGCCCCCATTCGAACGCTATTGTTCATCATAGGATAAAAGAGTAGCTAAAACACTAGAGAGAGAGAGAGAGAGAGAGAGAGAGAGAGAGAGAGAGAGAGAGAGAGAGAGAGAGAGAGAGAGAGAGAGAGAGAGAGAGAGAGAATGCTAATGCCAGGGTTAGAAAATCAATTAGAGTAACTTCCATCAAATAGATCCATGCTCTTACAATAAAAAAATTAGAACATTAGGTTTAAGCAAGATGAGCGAAAAAATGGCCTTTCCTTTCTGAGGTCTCGACAACTGCAACATGCACAACGCTACCTTTCAGTAGATTACACTGTTCTGCATGGATTTCGTTTTTTATTACTAATTTTTTAATGAATGAGCGTCTCTAAATCATATTTTACACTGATTGCAAAACTGAAATCCGTTCTTGTGTACCAGGTCAGAATTTTTGCCACTCAAAATTTTATGGTTTGAAAGTTTTACGTACTGTAGGTAATTTAGTAATATTACCACGTGCTTTTCGTTTGTTAGAAAGGTTCAAAAGCTTATAATTTCAATTTTAATACCTAAACTGTGAAGTAATATAAGTTTTATTATGTTTACACGTTATATTCTTATACTTATATATTTTTATACTTATTAATATCTACTAACTATATTCCCAATAAAATTAATAATTCCAAAGAATAGAGGTTCTTCACAGATTCTTCTAAAAAAAAAAGACCTACAGGTGTTTTGCTTCATGATGGAAACATTCACCCTTCCATTCCTGTGACTCACTCTTTTGTTTTAAAGAAGACATATGAAAATATCAAGTTTTTGTTTAAAAACCTACAGTACAAAGCCATCTATGGCTAGTACGTGGAGATTCAAGATTACTGGACTATTACTTGGTCAGCAGGGTAGTTTTACAAAATATCATCGTTTCTTACTGAATGGGATAGCAGGGCTAGGCCAGAACAATGGGTAAGGGAACAGTGGACACAAAGGAGTAATTTAACACTGGGAAAAAAAATTATAAAAAGTGAATTTTCTATTGATCCCTCTAAAGTATTGTTGCTACCTCTCCATGTAAAATTAAGTTTTATGAAACAATTTGTGAAAACTCTAGAGAAATACAGTGAGTGCTCTAAATATATTTGTGTTACATTTCCTTCGTTATCCTACGAAAATTTAAAGCTGCTGTATTCGTTGCCCCCAAATTAGAAAAGTGATCATGGATAGTCAGTTCGAGAGTTCTATGAGTCGAAAAGTGAGGGATCCCTGGAATGTTTTAAAAATGCTGTTTTTTTTTAAACCAAACATGTCAAATATGCCACAAAATTTCAAACAGATTGGTTGCAACATGATAATTTAGAAATTTTAGCAAGATACAGGATGGAATATTTCACCGGGATATAAAAAATGTGGAAAGGAGGTTACAATGGAAGTGTTCAGCGCGGAATATTGTTGGACTTCATGTGACAAAGTCAAAGAGGAGAAAATTTGAAATATTTAGGTAAGGTAGTGAATGTGCTCATAATTATTAATTAACGATTAATTAGTCCCAAATAACAGATTATAGTTACAGCCTAGTTTTTCAGACACAATTGCTATTGAAAGTAATTTTTATTACACTTCACAAAGCTTTAATTTTATTTCTGTTATATATGGATACTTTGAAAACCTGACGTGATGGCAGAAAATGGAGATCATTTTCGAATTTAGCACAAAATATCCATTTAGGATCACATTTCTTCTTAGGGAAATAAGAACAGAAAATAAGTTTTGAAATGCAGAACAGTGTTACGAATTGAAATCAGCGGGACTACCATTCAGATTGTTCCAAGTTCTGGGGTAGGACACTAAATTAATTTTCAGTTTTACAATCGGGATTTCGTATCTGTATAAACATTGACCTGGGCTATCCCACCTAAGTACACCGTTAAACCTAAATAGTACATTTTTACAACTTAATGTAGATTAGCGTAAATTAAGAGAAAATAATAGCGATTGAAATTTTCTCCAGCTAAATAAAACGACGAGAAAAAATATAAGTTTTGCATTTTTAGCAGTAATTTGTTGCGAAGAAGTTCAGTGCAATTTTATTTATTTTAAAATCTAGTTCAAAATTGCTGCATTATGCTTTCAAGATTTTGGTAATTCGTTTGAAACAGATGATTATGATTGTTACGATTTCAGCACGTTTCCCGTGTATTCAATGAGAGACAAAGCTTTACAATTAAATTAGGGACAAAGAAACTAATATATTTCATTTATCAGAATATTTAATAGAGGAATCGTCACTCGACAGTTTATTCTTCCTCATACTTGGATTTTGTGAACTGTGAATTCTCCAAATACACAGTTGGAGGTAAGCTGTAAGTATATCGTAAAACGGTAGGAAATATCCTACAAAGAATTACAACACAAGTAGTGGCATTGAGAGCTCAGATTAACAATCGATTACTTGGGAAACCGCAAATGAACTGCAATAACCACATACCTTCGTCATAGAAGATGCTAAAAGCTATTGCTTTAAGTTATCACACATCTCTCACATATGTTAAGAAAACCCGTTTTAGCCCATGTTAATTCTTCGTAACCATAGAAATATAAAAGTGTTAAGCCCGATAAATAAAGTAATAAAATAATAAAACCAATAAAATAATAATAATAATAATAATAATAATAATAATAATAATAATAATAATAATAATAATAATAATAATAATAATAATAATAATAATAATAATAATAATAATAATAATAATAATAATAATAATAATAATAATAATAATAATAATAATAATAATAATAATAATAACAACGTTATGTCATCACCATTTCACTTCTGTACAAAAGTTTGTCACACAGAAATCAAACATGAATTTTCTGTGAGCTAAAGTACATGCACCTTTTGGCTTCTAAACAGTGATAAAACACTGTAACACGGAAAACGCGTGGGAGGACATGTTCTGCGTCAGCACAGAGTGAAGAAGACGGGAATTAGGTGAGGAAACCCCGGTAAGAAACAGTGCAGTGGAAATCAAGCAATTCCTGTAACACGGCCATGAGTCCCAACAAAGGGTCAACTTAAAATGGTGGAAACCTTCACTTATATTACTCCTAGCATATTGATTTTCTAGTATTGCACAAGAGTGATCCAAAATTAAAGACGATGCTCTCAGTGAGTTCATTTTCAATGTGTTGCTGGTTTTCCTTTGTGTACACCATTTGAGAGTAATGACGAATAGTCCCTATTTCCATAATGTCTAGTTGGAGAAACCTTCTAGAGCATCTCTAAATTGTTTCGCAGTAAAACTACTGAGGTGTATACTTCCAAAGAAGATAAACATGCTATCCTGTATGTTCCAAGCAGGCAAAGAGTTCATAACCTGCACGTGTAAGACGACCTGCAGCTAAATCAAGGGTCGACATGAACTATTCTGAAGAGTCGTAACAAGTAACAAACGGAGATGAAACAAAATTTGAAAAGGGGAAGGGATCTTCTCTCCAGAGCCAAGGCAATTCAATTAATCCTTCCGTGAGTTGCTGTGCTTTCTTGCCATGGTGGTTTAACTTAATTCTGTGGCTGCTACAGGGAACGAAGAATAGCTTGTAGAGGCTTAGTAAAGAAATCCGGCGAACATGTAAAGAGAGCTATAGCATGTAAACGGTACTGCTGATTGCAAATTTGAAATGAAGTAAAGTGAAACTTAATAAAAGTGGAAGGGACTTGTTAGGGAAAATTCTATCGTTTTGTGAAACTTCTGTAGTGTTTAAATGTTCCGGATTATATTTCTTCTCGTTTGTACGCTTTCAAAATTGCTAAACGTTTATCTGAAGGTAGTTTGAAGACAATGTATGTTATAAAAAAAGAAAGAAAAATCTAATAGCGTTGAACGCTTTTCCATTCTTCGAGTAACCTTTAGGGACTATATTTTATGATGACAATATTGTGTAATTAATATAGATACTGTAGAGTCTTCGCATCACATCAGCAAGGTTTAGTTCATGAAATAATTACATTTTAGCATATTGTGACTTTGTGTGTTTGTAGAATTAAAAGTCCAAGTTGCTGAAATTCAAAATACTCTTTATTTCCGTAGAAACACACTTTGGTCAATCCTTACAGTAGCAGAATTACGTACACAATCAACAAGGTGGTTGACCACAAACAAATAGTTCACTTTAAAACACAGTTGCAGGCACACGAATCAGTTCCGATTACCACCCTCTTGGCGAGTCGCAGCTCCCTTATATATGCACTCATATTTCTACACATTTCTGGAATGTTCTGTAACAAACAAGAAATCGATCTTTCCAGTCAGCTGTCTCTTTATCTGTTTCGGCAAGCTTTTATCTCCGCGGTGCACTATTTGTCTCTTTGTGCGCTTCGGCCGCGCCTCCTCGCAACAATGCGGTCGACTACAATATTAAACCTTGTATAAAGACAATATATTTTCCAATTTTTGCCGCTAATCCATCACTGATTGTGTATTCTGCATTGCTTAATGTCTCGTAGGTTATACCTATCGTGTTAGATGGTACAAAACTGATTCACGGGATTCAATACGGACGGGGTCAGCATTTAACTAGCGACCGTGTTTTCTTTTTATATCTGGAATTTAAGGTCGACTTTAATTTAATGAAGACGCTCGAACTGGACCATTACAATCATAACACTATTGGCGAAATAGAGGGAGAGGAAGAACAGTATCAAAAGAATATTAAGAGTATCCGCTGGAGCTTGTGATAATAGAGAATGCTTGGCAAATATTCAAATTCTGAGGTCAGCATATAATAATTCTTCGGGAGCCGCGGGCAAATCCAAGCCACGCGAGGGCTTTCCTTCCCTCCCTAATTTAATTAGCTACTTTAATATAGCAGTTTCAATGGCGCCACCACTTCTCCAGATAGTTTAGCTTTTTACAGAAAGGTAGTTTTTCTACGTTAATTTATTATCTCTGCGGTTAATTTGAATGAAAGCGATGACAAAAATGCATTTTTCTTCCATGTTAGGATAGTATTTAACAACTACTATGCTGTGAAACACGATATTTAATAGCTGCGGATATTATGTTTTCATTTGCAGTTCCCTCCGGTAAATGTTAATATATGTTGCTTGGTTGCCTTTATTTCTTTTTTAAACCAAAAAATATCCTGTTATTTCTAGGACTAGTATGAAATACGTCGCCTGTCACTTGTCTTCAAATCCCTGTAATGATAGGTATGAGAATAGCTTATGAATCACCGGGGGACACCTCTCGCAACCTAAATCGATCTACTACGACTACCATCAGCCAGAAAGACGGGGCGGAGTTAAGGCACTACAGAAGGCTAAAAGCTGCAGGTAAATATGTCACAGAGACGCGCAAAGTCCCAGACAGTTCAAGGCCCCAAAACCCGTTCCGCTGCTGAAGTCTGACTAGAAAGACCCGTCGACCAAGTAACCCTCTAATGTCCACGAGAGCTAATACTTCCGGTTAGCAAGTATCCGCGCCATCTGTGAGGCACCTCAATACTCGAGGCCACCTGTCTGTAGCGTGGTAATGAAATGAAATGAAATGTGTAGTGTTTAACGCCCGCTTTTACTACATACGGCACCGCAGGCGATGCCACTGATACATGAGATGAAGATGGAGCACCGGTGGAATGAGATGGCGGGGGAAACCGGAGATCCCGGAGAAAATCCGCCCCAGCGCCGTGTTGTCCACCACAAATCTCACTTTGCGGTCACCTGGGATCGAAACCGGGCCGCCTTGGTGAGAGCCAAGCGGTCTAACCACTGAGCCACGGCGCGGCCTGTAGCGTGGTGGCAGCCTGTTTGCATGTCTCGAGTTCGAATCTCAGCAAGGGTGAATTATATGGTTGAGGTTTTCCCGGGGTTTACCCACACCCTAAAAGAAAAATGTTGGGCAACACTAAGCTTTATTTACCCTGGGCTCTGTTGAGCATTATTTCACCCATTTCATTAATCTTTCGATGTGATTTAACGTTGGAAGACGTTAAAGAAGAAAAAACAAAAGAAAAGAAAACCTCATACCCCAAGAAACGTAGAAGTACATACATCTAAATGATAAGAAGGAAACGGGATGAAAGAGAAACGATGGACGGAAAATCGTAGTTGATAAGAAACTGTCACAGCATTCGCCGACCCATCAGGCAAAACCACAAAATCGAAAAACAAATTGGACGGACGTCAATAATCAAACTCAAGAGCTGTCGAATTCCATATTACACCTGCCGCAGAGCCATCTCGCTCAGTATCTAATGATTGAGAAAGCTGTGATTATAATGCGATCTTCGGACAATTTAATGCTTAAAATCTTAAAATCCTTATGAATTTCTGCCTTTTTATCTGCAGCATTTTAATGAACCTGTCATGATTTTCACATGACGGGTCACGTATATGAACTACATCGACGTTTTGTATGTTCCACACATTGTATAAGTACTACATGACAAAGCGAGAAAGCGTATAGCAAAATATTCGCAATACAGAGATGTTTACCTCAGCTTATCGCACATACACGGCGAGTCCAGTGTATGTATACTCTGTTCCGATGTAAATCATGTCTTCTGGACAGCAATGTGTCTGTCATACATCGGCAGGCACGAGAAAACATATGGTTTAGACACACGCAGCTTCCAATCGACCTATTTGTGTTTCGTAACTTACTGTACATCAACTTACTAATATTTCACTCTTATAATCGACTAGATAAGACCCGATAAGGGATGATGGCAGCGCTGTTCACCTGAAGGTCGATACGCCTCAAGCTCTGTTGAGTTATACAGTGTTCACTACTGTTTGGTCTCATTCTGGGATTTGTCGATAAATAAAAGTTCTCGATATTCTTTATACTTCCAGATGCATGATCAGAATAAACTGATAAACAAGTTCATAACATAACTGGTATTTTATGTTTCTAGAACAGAGTGAAACACTACTGTTTTCAAAGATACATAAATATTATCTGCACTCTACAAAAGTATAAACTTAGTAACGACTAAGTATTAATAAAGCAAACCATTTCATAATTACTCTTAACCACTTCAAGTAAGCATAGAATGTATA
This sequence comes from Mantis religiosa, assembly GCA_030765055.1. Taxonomy (NCBI): domain Eukaryota; kingdom Metazoa; phylum Arthropoda; class Insecta; order Mantodea; family Mantidae; genus Mantis; species Mantis religiosa. Next base: position 136,162,978 of record CM060950.1, read on the forward strand.
CTCATTCCAGGTGTACTCTCTTCCAGCACATTAGTGACCGGATTTTAATGGAGGTGCGTATTTCCTCTCTGCCGTCAGAAAGGTATGTAATTTGGTATGCGAGTCAATTACTAAATACCCAACACTGTAAGTATTGATTTATGTTGCATATGAGGCAGACTTGGCCTTCTTTGTTGTGACCCATAATATTTTAGTAGTTACCAAATTATGCTGCATAAATTTACCATGCTGCATAAATTTATACATGTATTCTTATTTTATGTTCATATTTAATTTACAAAACCGACACTTCTGAATATAATGTGCTATTCTCTCAGATATGAAGCTTAAAACCACTGATGGTAGCTCACAACAGCACAGTCAATAGGTCACGTTACATTGTTAAATCTCCGCCTTAACTGATTTTAACCGTATGAAGGCGGCTGTTAAGGAGTATTCAAAAGTTCAGTCCAAATATGTTCCTTATACATATAAATATTATAATTAATTTGAATTTTGTAATTTCAATACTTGTAAAAGTGTAACCAAGTAATTTACAAAAAGGAAAGCAGTTCAAAATATTCAACCGTTAATAGCTTCAGAATTTCAAATACTGAGTTATATGCTTTTCAACAGATGTCTTAAAACGTTCTACATGGACATACTTAAGTTCATACTCGCCGAGGTCTACTTCCCATAAGCCCCAGCCCCGTAGGACCGGGAACCCGGGCCTCATCTGTTATTTCCATTAGGACAGCACCTGTTTTATAAGCTGCCCCCCCGTCTGCCTTACGGCAAACAGGACGGATGTGGATACGCCACATACGCGCCAGTCCTTAATGAACCAGCTACCAAATAACCTTGGTAGGGCCGCCAGTGTCTAGCTCACCAGCTACTAGCTCTGCAGGCTAGTCCCCGGGACTTATAGGACAACCCTCTGCCCCCTCCGGGCGGCCCTGGCGACCTGGCCGGAGGTACCCAGTTGCCCGTGGGTGACGGGAACCAACTGCCCCCTCGAGACCAACCCAATCCGAACAACTCCCATGCGGGAGGGGCTCGTTATGTTCGGCCCGAGGTTCCTCTAGTAACGTCAGAGGTACCACGAGTGCTAGGGGTCCGTAGCGCCCGCACTTTGGCAGCTAAAAGGGACTTAAGTTCATACTACAGAAATTTGTATGGATAAATGTGTGTTGTCACAACCGCGATCTCGCGAGCTGGCAATGAGAATTAATAACCTTTCAAGGACAGCCACCAGCTGACGTCACGAAGCCGCAAGCGAGTATGAGGTGATAGATTGACGCGTCATCAATGACAACCAGCAGCTGACATCAAGGAGCGAGCCCAATTATTACTGCACCGATACCGATCGACACCATTCTAAGATATAATTCGAGAACATTTAAATACTGGAATGAACGCCTGCTTCAGGCAGGACTGCATAAGAGCCGTTCCGAGGCCTGGTATGGCAGTGTCTAATGTTGCAATTGTTTGTGTGTGTTTCGAGCTTAAAGTGTCAGTCGATGCGTGCGGCTTCGTGGCGAGGAGTCGGCACAGTGGAGCAATTCACGGGTCAATCGGTCAGTCGACTTATGTGAGTCGACAGAGCAGTGCAGAGAAGTGCGGTACGCTCCAAGCTCCGTGGTGAGGAGACGGCAGTCTGTGGAACGGTGCACTTAGTAAGTGTGGCTTCCATATAAGGAAGCGGCGGACAGTGGAATAGACTGTAAAGCAGTTTACGAGCGAATATCGGATTTGTGTTCAGAGTAGGCGTGCAGCTCCCTGTGAGAGGTAAACCACTGTGTTCTTTATAGAAAATACCAGCAGCGCAAGTAGGAGTGCGCTAAAGAGACATAAAGAATATTAAATAGACGTGTTGAAGCTGGTGACTGCGCCTATGGAATGCGCTAACGATTTTGTTAACAAATAAAGGGTTTTACGTGAACTTCGTCTCCTCCTATCTTTTGAGTTTTGTCAGAATGTTAAGGAGATTATGAGAGTACACAATTCCTGTCCCTGCACATCTGTAACACCATAACGACACCGTTACTTTTAAAAGTTGGCATAAATACAATTCCAAAGGTGCAGCATCAGTAATTAAGTGTAACCATATAAATACACATTAACATAGCAATATAGTTATTAACTTAAGTCTAGTTCATCTACAAGGCATTTGCGATGTGTTCTGTGTAACACTGTAGAACTTCCGTTTTGCACGTGCCTTGATGAAGAGATTCAATTTCAGAACAAACCCTAGTAAACAATTTTAACTGTAGCGTGTTCCATTTACAAAATCCAGATGTCCTTTGCCTGGTCAGCCAAGTTGTTAGATTTTTGGATACGTATTCTATAGCTTGCAACAGTAGTTTTGGGTTACGTTTGGAGGAGGTATGAAAAGTTTATAAATGTAAAAAAAAAAAAAAAATGATTATGTAAATATATTTGGTAATTTAAATAAATAAAAATATATGTAATTTTGTGATTGGCCGCAGTAATAATAATATAACGTAATGTGACGTGGAATCAAATCGGCCAATCACAAAATTAAGAGAGGAGTAACGATAGTTACGAAAAATCAATAATCTGTATAGAGATGTTTTGGTAATGGTGAGTTTGAGGAATAGTGGTGCAAGATCAAGAACATTTAAATAATAGTTTGAATCTGTTTAAATATAACAAAGTAAGAAATTATCGATATGTTGGAAGTGACTGGGAAAGGAAGTTCAAGTAAAATGTAATCTAAATAATACAATTAAATAGTTACAAAATTTGACTTCTCCGAAACTTTATTCCGAACCACGCCTTGAAACCAAGATTCTCACGACTCTTATGTAATCAAGCACAATCATCAAGAAACAAATCAAAATACAACGAATTTGTTATTTCTGCTTCTCGACGTGTATCTTCGAAAAGTCAATGTGTATCCCATCTCAAACATAAAAATCCCACACCAAATTGCGCTCGAACGTGTGGCTGATGAAGACGGAGATAAATTAACGACGAATAGTCCCAAATTCCTGTCCCAAGCTCTTACGTTACAAAGAACTTCTGTTTTATTTTGTACAGAATTCACTACTATACGACAGTAAACGTCTACAAAAATGATACTTTAGTTAATAGATATTCTTTCAAGCTACACAAATTACGTTTCGTCTTCTTCCCATTCGCAACCAAACAACTGAGTTGAGCGTTTAATTCATTCTCTATAGTTTCCTTAAATTATGCATACTTCCGTACCACAAAAGAATAGTTTCTTACCAGAATCGAATTGGGGCATAACAGATCATTAACTGAACATTTCTACCTCAAGACTGTGAAAATCACAACACTAAATGTGTATATTAGAATAACAATTTGCTTGAATATTGAGCAAATTTGAAAACCATACACGAGCAACCCGAATACAGAAACTGTGAAACAAATGCGAAACTTAGGATGATTATTTGCAATAATGAGGCAAGTACCGAAGAGGATAACGCCGTAATAACGTGCGAGGCTTGATTCGGGAGGTTCTGGTCTGATTTGTGGAGCTAACTACTCTGATCATAGGCTTTTCGTGGTATTCCCGTTGTAAGACAAATGGTATAATAGCTTTCAAACGAATTTTATTTTCTTCAGTATCGATCGGCGTCGGACAGATGGCGCAGGGGTTTGTTCATTGGAAAATTCTTCCCAGGCCTAAAAGATAAGCAGCCTTCTTCGAACCGCCCCAGCTAAGTGGAGTTCTGCACGCTCCCAACAGAGAGAAGCCTTGCCTGAGCAGTACGCCGGCATGGCCGGGTTATTAAGTTCCTTCACTTCATTGGTTACTTCTTGTTGTTGGCAAGGACAAAAGATCCGAGTTTAGCGGTGTTTCTACCGTTCCCTAACAATACACATCCTTAAAACCTGCTAAAAAGAAAAACATTTGTTAAAAGTGGTTATCTATGCAGGAATGCATCTTCTGCAGGTTTTTAAATCAACAACTTGCTTACCTCTTATTTTCTATGGCAATCAGACCAATGTGTCCGAATAAGGTATAGGTATTGTTTTGAGAAACCGTGTTGATTTTCACTTTCTAAATCAGATACATATAGGAATATGGATCCATTTCATTCACACCGGTAGTATGCATAATCCAAACAAATAGTCCTGTTTGCATGGAGCCATTTTCTTGATTTTAAAAGAAATACTGCGGTGAACGGGATAACGTATTTGGAATGACTTTCAATAAAATAAAATGAAGTATGTAATGACTAACGCAGTCTACAAAATCGTCTGTATAATACAAATGTACTCATATGCAAACAAATTCACGGTGTATAAGTACAAATGCTATATGCAACAGAGATCCCATAAACAAATTAGCAAATAAGTTTAAAATAACAGTTCATGTATTTACAGTTTATTTGCGAGAAAATCACTTGTACCTCCTTCAATGAAGTAACAGAATAATACTAAGGTCAGCTGATAAGTCCCGGAAATCACATAGAGATGGCGCCAATGGGGCAGTTTCACATAGTCGAAATCTAGACCAGCTTGTATCCATAGGTGCAGGTCAATAGCTTGTTTAGTTTTTGAATGACAGCATTTTAAACAAGAAAACTGTAGAGGTTTCACGAAAACTTGAGGATTTGAAAAAAAAAACAACAAAAAAAACGAGCATTTATTAAATACTTCCATTTGAAAGGCTTAACGCCTAAAGAAATCAAGAAGGAAATACACTGAGAGATCTGCCCCGCCATATACAATGATTAGAAGGTGGATTGCAGAGTTTAAAATGGGACGTACAAGCACAGTGATGAGCCTCGGTCTGGACGACCTGTGGAAGTCACAACTCCAAAGATCACTGAAAAAAATCATCGTTTAGTACTGGAACACCGAAGATTAAAGTTGCTTGAGATAGCACAGGGTGTAAACATAACAAAAGAACGTGCAGGTAATATTTTATGTGAGGTTTTGGGCTTTCACAAGGTATGTGCAAGATGGGTGCTGCGTTTGTTGACACTTGATCAAAAGTTGCAAAGGAAAAATGTTTATGTTAAGAATCTGGAACTCTATCGTAAAATTCCCAGTGAATTTTTGAGACGGCGTATTGCCATGGATGAAACTTGGATAAATCACTACACTCCAGAAAGTAAATCTCAGTCAAAACAGTTAATTGCGCCAGGTGAACCAACTCCAAAAAAGGAGAAGTTAATTTTGTCAGTTAACACGGTTATGGTGAGTTTCTTTCAGGGATGCACAGGGAATTATTTTTATTTATTACTTGGAAAAGAGAAAAGGTATCACTGGTGACTAGTGCGTAAGCTTACTGCAACATTTGAGTGATGAGGTGAAAGGAAAAGGACCTCATTTGGCAAATAAAAATATCTTGTTTCTTCAGAACAGTTCTCCGGCCCATCGTTCAGTCATTGCACAACTGTGAATGGAAAAATTGAAAAAATGTGCGAATTAAAAGTTCGAATTGCTTGGACATCCACCCTATTCGCCAGATCTAGCACACAGTGACTAGTTCCCAAACCTCAACTAATTTCTTGGAGGACGAAGATTTCACAGTTACGAGGGGATCATTGTTGCGGTAAACAGCTACTTTGAGGACTACGATAAATCGCACCACAGAGATGCTTAAATTAAACTAAAACACCAATATGACAAATGTATTAGCCCTTCTGGAGATTATGTTGAGAAACAAAGGGAAAAAGAATTTTTTTTATTGTGAGGCCCGGGGCTCATCAGCCGACTCTCGTATAAGATTTCAAACAGCTTTCATTCAAACCTACAAACAGGTACAATCATGTGCACGGAAACGTGTCAATAAAATGCGTAGTGTCATGCTCAGCCCCGTTCCTCATACCTGATTATAACATTCCATTTAATATTTGTGTTGCTATGAACTTTTCCTTTGTTCCTGAGCCCCAAACTAACCATTTTTCCTAGGTTAATGTTTGAGAGGTTAATGTTAATGTTTGACATTAAACATCACTCAGGGTCTGAGGTGGACCACTGTTACGAACCATGCCTTTCAGTCAGTCAAGTGAAGCTCATTTAACTGTTTCCCTTTCGCCGGCCATATAATCCTCAGTGACGTTTATAGGCTAAGATGTACACGTGTGTGTGTGCGTGTGTGTGTTTGTGTGTGTGTGTGGGTGGGTGTGTGTGTGCGTGTGTGTGTTTGTGTGTGTGTGGGAGAATACAATTCAATAAGAGATAGGTTCACTTAGGGATACGTGGAAGACAAATGTCGATATAAAATAGGACACTGTACTAAAAGGTTTGGTATATGTCCGTGCAATCGACAGACTATAAATTTTATCTTAAGCTGATAATTCACTTGGAAGGTTTTCGCAACACCTGGGAAATGTCCATCCTCAAAGGATTTTTTACTCCACAAATAGTTACCAGAATATGCAGATGCCTCTATCAGTAATGGCATTATACTCCTCTACAGGGCTGTTTAAATTTGTTAAACAAATTGCAATATAGTTACCCTTGGTTAAAATTATAGCTTAAAACGATCTGTTTTCTTTTCTGTTCACACAACATAACAAGTAATCTGACTGAACAAAACATGCTTGAGATTATGATTTGAATCACTGATCCAAAAGAGCGTGATGTGAGTAATTCGTAAGTCTTAAGCTTCTAGCCAGACGTTGGATGTTCACCTGTTCAATGTCACACGAGCTTGTTACCCCCCCCCCCAAAAAAAAATTATGACCGACTAAACACATAATTATTTCTCTATAGTTCAGGTTCATAAGATAAAATAACAGCATTCTAACAAATTTCTAGCATCGAGGACTCAACGGAAGTGCTCTTTTAGAAGTACACATACACTAAACTGTTCTTAGAAAAATATTTAAGTAAGTGGCAGTTTTTAATACTGTTTAGTGCCTTCCTGCTCATAGTATCAATGGCGGTGGATGGTGATGATAAATACCTTAAAATATAGAAAATACGGGACGAAACTTTCCAGATCTGAGTTTATATTACCTTCTCGACATCTACCGTTCATGAGACCCAGAAAGCCTGAAGAACTAACCATAGGATAAATGTTCACCAAACATGACAGAAATTTAAATATGCAAGGCGCAGATAGCCACGGAAAAGCTCCACTCCACAAATGATTTAAAATTGCATTTATTTATCCACTGGAAATTTATATTTCTGAAAAACTGTTCTAAACACTTTAAGCCGTTGCCATGCCACTAAAATATTGTCACCCGAACGTTGGAACACCCTATAGAACCAGCTGAGAGCGGGCAAGCAGGGGAGGTCGGCGTTAGCCACGCCCCCCCTCGTTTGTCTTATAGTGGTGACAAGGGGTGGCTGGGAGAAAAAACATCACTGCGCCGTCTCTTTCTGTTCCACCTGTGTTCTCGAACTTACGGGATATTTCATCTAATCTAGAACCTTCCAGATCGACCCGCTGGCCCTATATAAGCAACACGTCGGGCAAGAGGAGTGAGTCAGTCAGTTAGAGAGTTCTTGGCGAGCAGTGTAAGAGTGCAGTGCTAGTGTACGACGAGAAGACTGTGTACGTGCATCGGAGTATTGTATGTAATTACGAGTGCAAGTGAAATTGTAACGGACAAACTGCTGAATCGTAATTGTGTGCATTACGTAATTCTGTGTAACTGGCAAGAGTTTAACTGTAAGTCGGTGGAAATAAAGAACATTTTTGAGTGGTGCAATTGGACTTTTCATTTCACGAACCCACAAAGTCACAATATGTATCTCGACTACTTTGTAAATGTCTCACCCCATATATAGGACCGTTATGTAGCCCAGTCATCATTATGATACCTTTAAACATAGGTAACCTGCACATAAAAGCCAATCGGAATACAAATAGCGAATAATAATATTACCCTAAATGTGTTGTCCATATACGTTTTCAATTCCTTATGTTGGAATTTGCACCATTTGACCTATGTGGAGAAAAATCTGGACATTTATCCTCTATGTCTCAGTGAAGACAAATACCCTACATATTATTTTTAAAAACCAAGCCTGTACTTAACTTCGACACCTTATCCATTGGATATCACCGTGAAACACAAGGTCAGGTAGGTAGTCACATAATATGTGTAGTCTGTAGGACCATTATTAGTAAAATGCGTTTTGGTAGCTTGATTTGGTGATCCAGGGTCAAGTGATATGTAAATTCGTATGCAATAAGATTAGAGCTTTGTCTGTAATATCAGCAGTTTGAAGAAAATGAGCAAGTTGTCCATGTAACGGCAAGGGTGTTTACGAAAAGAGCACATTTTTCGAAGAAAGCGATACGACCCTCTGATGTAACAGCTTGTTACGGGAGCTGACATATCGAAGACGGAAGTCTAAAATTAACATTCCCTTGTGCGTGTCACGCGAAGTAAAAAGAGGCATAAACAAGCCAGATCTTCGTTTGAAGTTTCGGTCGAGAAACAGCATTCGGCCGTAAAACAAGACAAGTGAGTTAGTTATACGTTGAGGAGTGTCCCTCACCCACAACACAAAGAAGATAAAGAGGGCATGTTTAAAGTGGGTATCATAGAGCTACCAATGAAAGCAGATGGGAGCCATCTGGCGAAATACACGGAATATTTAGCTGAGAGTCGTGAAGTTGTTAGTTATAATGTAAATGTCGACCACCAAGCTACATCAGCATAAAGTTTAATAATAACGGGAAATTTAGAACATAAAAGTTGGTATAGGTACAAACAAACGCACTATATGCCCCTTCACTCTTCTGTGACTTTGTTTGCTCATAATCCACTCAATTTCGACCATATTCGAACATTTCTCACATTATAATTGTAACATAGCTTGCTTGAATGTATGCTTCCGTAACAAGTAATTAATCGAATAGATTAACTGTTTATTAACGTTTGTTCTACGTAAATGCTTACTCCTGTATAATCTTCCTTGATAACACTTCATTCTTTCTGCATTTCTTTTTTGATTCGCGCTGCAAAGCTAGCATTCTGTGAATTTAAAGGTTGTTTCTGTTCTTCAAATTGTTTAGATGTCAGAAGTCAGCTTTGTAGACTGAAAACACTGCAGATCGTTTTCACACCTAAAAACGCCTTGAAAATTTCTCCCTAGTAATCCAGAGAGAGAGAGAGGGGGGGGGGGAGAGAGAGATTGAGGAGGTAAGTGTTCATTGGAACAACTGAACCTGTCTGATTCTTAGTTTAAGTACAAAAGTATGGTTTTATTTATATCATTCCATCTCTGTCTTACAATGCATACTCTTGAATTATTTGAGAATTAAAAAGGTAATTCACGGTAAAACTAGTGATAATTTCAAAAGATCACCGTAAACGTAATTTTCAACATAACCATTCCACAGCAGAAATCGTGTCTGAATCTAAATTAAATACTGACGCTAAAATTCACCAAAAATCAGATGTGGGTGATGTTGCCGGTGGTATAATATAAGGAATGTAAAGTAGGAAATACCAATTCCTGCCAAGATACAAAGCATATCACAACATAAATGTCGAATAATTATGTATATCTGCTGAGTTTTAAGCCATTATGGCCGCTTTACTATATTTAGTGAGGTACCTGTTACTAAATATGGGTTCATGTTCTTTGAAATAAGGTCCAAATATGGAATAGGAGGTATAACAACAATGTGAAAAAATAAGGTGTGTCTGGTAGAGCCTACTGATAGTTCCACGTTCATTTAAAATATATAATGCTTTTTTTAAAAATTACTGCTGTATCTTAAGGTGATCGTATTTTAAAGTCAGTTCTCAAATAAAATCGATCTGCGATCCTTTAAGAGACCACAAAATGAATCGTTTGCAATACATGTACACTCGATCATAATGCACTCTACAATATTAACACAACATACAAACCAAGCTGCTGGATTATGTGAAAGCTGTTGATTTATGAAGCAAATATTCTGAAATAATCCTCATCACTTAACTCCAATTTCTGCAGATATACAAACTAAAAGTACAAAACAGGGTATTCTAGATATATGGGCAAGTAACGCGCTTAGCCACTGCAACAGAAGTATTTCTGTATATCACGGTATGGGCAAACCGAAGCAAGATTCGTAGACTACTGATTTCCCAAGTGGCGACCTGCATATGTCAATAAAATGGCATGGCGAATGTGCAGGAATCCAGGAGAGAATGGATTCAATATCAGCGGACCATTTAGATCCAGGATTTATAGTCGAACAACACACTATCAAAACGATGCTGCTTTGACATGAAACACTGCCGGTGCTAAAGAGAGTTGTTCTCAACACACAATAACATTTCCAACTCTATTCATTGACGCACGTCGTCCACTGTCCATATCACCCATGTCCAACGGTATGGAGCTTATGATCAAACTACGTCACATTGTTCCAGGGAGTCATAATGTATTTCTGGAGCCAAACAAATAATCTTAAATAATGCCCAAATACCCTTAATTTATACACAAATTGGAATTAATGCTACTATATTCTAAAGTTGCCTACAATAAGACACGACGGAAAAAGAAAGAATTCAAGAATACAAATCGAACTGTACCTTCAAAGTTATTTCTATAAAACCCTAAAGCATTATTTGATACTGTTTGAAGAAGAAGTAATAAGTGAACTACACCTAGATATTTCTAATATACCCTTTTACGGAAAATTGCATCACAAAAATGATCAGCCTATAGCATTATACAATTTTATCCTTATGCTGATTGGGAAGCGAAGGAAGATATCAACCATTTAGCACATGGTCAACTACCGTGATTCTGAAAACCTTCAGGAGATAAAGGCGAAGTAAAGGCTATAAATGTCGACCGGTTTGTGGGGAGGCCGGTGCGGAAATAGGCGGAGTACTTAACGTTTCGATATTTTACATCCTGACTTCCACAAACTTTTATCTCCCCAAGAAGGAATTATCACACATCGAACGCCAGGGAATCCTAACTTCCGCTCAAACATTTGGGGTTGACTATTCCATTCCATCTGATCATATGCACCCGAAGAAGCCGGCTATTTCGTAAGATCCGTTATTTCCTGATCCCACATTCGGTCTTAGGAGAACCCAGTTTTAACTTTAGGCGTTATATATTATCATTTATTGTCCTTTCTATGGCCCTTAAACTACAAGGCTTTTCTGAAATGTGGTAATACTGTGGCACTGACGCAAACTAAAAACTTTGTTTTCTTATTTATAGGTTTCATCGTTTGCCCCAAGCGCGATTATAGTTTAATTAGTGATGAGTGGATAACAATTTAAGTTTACTAATTTAATATCAAATGTCAAAGAGGAACTAGGCGAAACGTTTTATATTTTGACGGATTAATTATACTCTACTTAACCTTTAATAGTGGTTTGTTTTGTTTTCATTTATTTTGTAAAAGTTGTTCTCTTGGTAACACAAAGCGGAGAAGACACATAATCACAAAGCAGTGCTGTACCATCCTTTTAGGTACTATAGGCTATACAACTAAGAGGGACACCTAGCGCACTGCCACCATATGACTATTTTGTCTAACAATCTGCAGGAGAAACCGGTGAAGTTAAGGGACCACGGTAGGCTAGAGGCTGCAGAAATGCACGGAAGTCCCAAAGAGTTCCAAGCTGGAAGGCCCGTCCTACTGCTGAAGTTGCCTTAAAGAGGGCAATGAACGATGGGTCGACAAGCAGACTATGCCCATTGCAGGGCGCCATTATTACTTTTACCGAACAACGTCTCAAGAAGTGCATGCCGCAGTGAATGAGAAATTTATTGAGCGGATCTATTGTTCTGAGTCATGTTTTGTGGTTTGGTTGGAAAAGTTTTATTTGTTGGTTTAGGATATATTACATAGCTACAATACCCCCCTTAGCATTCAAATTGGGGAAAGTGCCAAGCTATGTGGCCTTCAATGGAGAGCGAGGCAACCCATCTTTGCCCGAGTAGTACCGGTCTCACGCAGCTCCTGCTGGCAAGCTTTCGTTGCGTTATGTCTAGATGAAAAGCCCACCCACATTCACCTACAGACCGCAAAAAACCCAAGGTCAGAGAGAACGCTCAAAATGCCAACTAAGTCCGCTCTTAGTACCAGGAGCAGCTTGAAGTTTTCAAACTACCAAATAATTTGATAGCCTTCAATTTCAAATTTTCAAAAATCAGCCCCAACATTTTCACCCGCATGCTCTAAATATTAGAGAAGTCTGTAACTTCAGCCTCGGCAAACCTCCAAATCTGAAGAATGTCTGTATAAAACATATTTATTCCCTTAGTCTGTGAAGTGGAAGAAATGATGGTGGGAGTACTATAACATGTTTAGAGCAGAGTTATGCACAACTCAACCTTTCAGCAATGTATCGTATTACTTTTGTTCGTTTTTGTATACTAGGAACCACAGTGAGGCAACCAGCTTCAGGTATAAGGTATATCCATTCAAGTTATAACATACCGCACACTGCCATTCTTTCGTTATGTCCCTGAGGCAAGATAATCCGGTTCATAAGTGCCGTCTATATGCAAAGCTTGCCTATACATAGACGGAGCCAATTCCAACGAGCAATCTTTATTCTCCCTGGCAATAAAATAAAAGATGGAAAGCAAGACGAGCACCAAAACAAAGAACAATGGTGCACACCAGAATAACGACCACTGTTTCAATAATGCGAGTAGTAAAACTATAACTCAATGAAACAAACAAAATAATAAACACAACAACTCTTAGCACTTTTACAACCTTATAAAGCAACTGGGAATGAACTCTAAGACTGTGTTTCACTATGTGACATGATAGATATGAGAATGTTTTAGAAACGCTACATAACCTACGACACTAAAACAAACACGGAGCTGTATCAATTTTCAATTTAAAAAAACATTATAGGCCGTTTGCCGCTAGACGGACATCTATTAGCATTGCTTTACCCTTATGTATACATAAAGTAACTCACAAAAGTACCAAGCCGAATGTTCATTAATGGGCTGGGGAAAAAGAAGATGCCTATATACACAAAAGTTGGTTTTAATTGGGATAAAACTAAGGATATTTCAACCTTCTGAAATGTTTACTACTTTTAGGTGAACGCTGTAAGCTTGCATTATATAGAAAACATTACGAACATTAGCTAGCGAATTTAAGACTTTAGTACACTGCCTAAATCATTAATATGCGTGTAGATCCCTACAAAAAGTTAATGTGTTTTGTGTAAACGTCTGTAAATACAACCTAAAATTTTACACACAGCGATTTAAAGAATACAATAGAGATTTTGTTGTAGATTGTATAAAACGAAGCATATTTTATATATTTTTTTTCCTGACAATTTAAGGTCATTTCACGAAAAGCTACACGTGGAGAACACAAAATGTATTTATGAGTGAGAATATCATTTGCCGACACATTTAAATTATATTGAAATCGGTACAAGATTAAGGTTATTAACTTATTTGTACAGCATTTCATTATTGAAGGACATTTGTGAGTATTTGCAACAGTAGACACAATAACCAATGTTACCATAGTTGGCTTCAACTCCTCCACGCAACTGAAACCTAAATTTTTCGTATACTTACGTTCTTATTGCCTTGGAGTTAACTTTCAAATAATAATGTTCCCGTAAACCAATTTATTGATGATAATAATCGGACACAATAAAACCTTCTGTCAAAGCAAAAGATCCGAGGGAATTCATTTCTATATTCTGTACTGCAGATATTGAAAGGTGTGCGTCGTGTTTGACCTCGATCAGAGAGTTACTCAGAAGCACTTAGTACGCTAATCCACGATAATGCTTCTAAATTCTTTCTAAAATGTATGCTGTTGAACATTTATAGAATTTATCCTCATTTATAATTCCTGTTTATTAACTACTGCATTTACTTTCGTGTTGTGCTAAGTGTTCGTTCATTAAGATAAACGCTCCTGAAGCACTACAATGCTGTGCACAGCTACGCCTATTAATGAATAACGTTTCCAGTAACCATTTTTTCTTTTTCTATCACGTACACCGCGTAAAAAGGAAACATTGTTAGAAAGAGATGCACATGTCTCTGAACAGCATTACTTAAAAATGAAAAGCCTGTTAAGTACTTAACTGGTATTTAAGTTCAGTATCTTCCAGTAATGCAACGTTAAATGCAGCAGCATAATAATAATAATGATAATAATAATAATAATAATAATAATAATAATAATAATAATAATAATAATAATAATAATAATAATAATAATAATAATAATAATAATAATAATAATAATAATAATAATAATAATAATAATAATAATAATAATAATAATAATAATAATAATAATAATAATAATAATAATAATAATAATAATAATAATAATAATAATAATAATAACAATAATAAATAATGATGATGATAATATCATTATCGCTGTTATCGTCATCATCATTATTATTATTATTATTATTATTAGTCCATAACATTGTAATGCATTAATTATAAACATCAATTAGCCACATAGCATTTAGTTGTTTGTTTCTGAGGTTGATACAAACAAAAGAATACGCGGAGTGATACAAGATGAGTTGCTCATATTATGTCCCCGTTGTAATTGTGGACCGATAAATAAGTATTTATAAACATACACAAATATATAATGCATGATAAATGTAAGAAATATTTTACACATTTTCGAGATTAAAACCTCTTTTCCAGTTCCTTCCAGTTTGTTCAAGCACCGTAGCCCGCTATGTTTTTATTCTTTTTATTTTTATTTTGTTACTTTGTGTTTGTATTTACTGCCACAGCTGTACGAAAACGAAATAGCCTTTACTTCGCCAGAATAAGTAAATTATGTGCTATGGTGTCAGTCAAAAGTCCTAAAGGACGTAAAAGTAATCAAAGAGCAGATTGAATTCTTGGCTGGAATCTAGGTTTAACAACCAGTGCAGAAAACATGGCAGCTGCTAATAACATCTTTGACCTTAGCTTTAAAGCTATGCAAAAAAAAGTGTTATTTATCTTGTTAATCTGTGAAACTGAGCATTAGTTTACAACTGTGACTTTACTTACATTTCATGTCCTCCTCCCTTCCTTCATCTTCTTCTTCTGTTGGTATACGATACAGTCATGTTTATTTATGGTCCTCTACCCCTTATGCCATTTTAGGCGTCGGGTGAGGGAACCACAACTATGGATCAGAGAAAGAAATCCAAGGGATGGATGATCAGCCCAGTACCCATAATAAAACTGTGGGAAGTAGATGAACGGAATGAGGGCGAAGTAGATAAAAGGAAAGATTATAATGGGAAAATTTGTGGAATTATGGCGGGGGAAACCGGAGGCCTCGGAAAAATCCACCCCAGCGCCATGCTGTCCACAAGTCTCACTTTGCGGGCACCTGGGATCAAACCCGCGCCGCCTTGGTGAGAGCGAAGCGGTTTAAACTCTCGGCCCGGCGCGTCTCTTTCTCCTTGTGTTACTTTTATTCCACGAAATTTTTCGAAAATGTAAAAATCTAAGATTTTCTATATCACTGTTTGTATAGTCTCTTCTCCAATATCCTTTTCGGATTTCAAAGCAGCTATACACGTCTTATTCTTTCCCAGTAGGATCAAAACTAAACCTTTGAGTCAGTCTAATCAGACTTTCCTACTCTATATGTTTCACATCACCTATGAGAAAAAATGTGGGATACAGCAAAGCATATGACCTGTAATTAACCTGAATACATATGCGGATTACTTAAATGTATGTAGCTGTGCACTGACATTAATTTACATAGCACTGACCTTTTGATATTAAAGTAATATAGAATGTTTTCTAGGAATCTTCTTCGCAAATAAATTTAGGACGAGTTAAACCGATGATAAATTGTGCAAGGTGTTTACACTACACAACATATACACAACATCCACTGGACCACCGACTTTTAGCCGCACTTTTACACCACGTAACATAAACACAAGTTCTACTGTTTTATCGAGTTGTGGAAGTTCACAGCACGTAACCTACACGCAAGTTCAAGTGGGTCATCGGGTTTTGGGAACCCTTTAATCCATTTATGGGTTGTTACATTTTACTCTTGAATATTATAAATAGATATATAATTATATTTGCACTTTTGAACTGAATTTATGAAACTGGACAGCATTTTTCTTATACGCAAGGCAACTGTCTAGCTATATTCGTAGCGTTTATATATTAAAACTTGAGTTAAAAATATTACACCACAGTACAACAGAACCAGAAAGGCATTATATGCAACTTCCTGTATTCTAAGATGGAACTACATAACGTGTCCTCAAAATTTTCTAATACCTGCTACATAACAGCCAAGCACAATGCAGTCAAGGTGTTAGATACATGGAAGTTGCTAATTAATGGTACCCCACTACACGTAACTCGCTCTACAAAAAGGCCTATCCAGAAGAGATTTCCAGATCGACCACCATAGATATCGTATAGCTGAATTGTTTTCGAAGTATACATCCCTCGTTTTTCCTGCACATTCTTATGCCTCGACTCCTTCACTCTTTCCCTTGTTAGCTAGATTTTAGGGGAAGTAAAGTTCCTATGTTCAGCGTCCTTCTCCTCCTCATGTCTATTGTAGTTGGGTTAAAACATTAAATATACAATATGTTAACATATAGCCTGAGCTCAATAACTCTTCTCTTTCTGAAGTCGATGGTAATAACCCCCAACATCTCTTCACAAAGGATTCTGTGTATTTAGTGCAGCATCTTCAGCCCTCTGCTGCCTTCCTTCAATTAGCACTTCGTAGATTTTTCCAACCACTTTACTTTCTCCCCCGAGTATTATACAAGGGGAGCTCCCCCTGGCTTCATCCAGCATTCGCCTGAGCCTGTTTCCTTTAATTTCCCAAACCATCCCTGCATTCTAAATTTAAAGGCGCATAGTTAACAGCACTTCAGTGCCCTCTCACCTTCCAGTTTCAATTCTATTATCCTTCATTTTCTTCCCTTCATAACCAACAGTATTACAATTCACCTTAATCACCGGTATTTTAGATGCTTTAGCAAAACCGTCAGATGCTTTTATCCCAAGTCTACTGGAGAATATTTAAAGTCATGTAGGCTACAAAACCTGCTGGAGTAAGGATAATCTCACGTTGCCATTATTCAAAAGCTAGAATGAAGGTTTTTCTTGAAGCCCGTTGATTTCTTTGACGAGTTAGCGGTTCTGCGCTGACGCTGAATTCGTTCAGAACGTAAGCCGTCCCAACAGAAGCTTTCTTGCAAGGCTGTAATGACAGCATCTCATACATACTTAGAAGTATTTAAACCTTTACACGTTTTAAGCATTACAGCCATTTGTTTTAAAATTTTACAAACAGCTAAATAAACTGAGGCAAATACAGGACCACAAATTACAATCTAGTAACTTTATTTCATTCTACGACGGCTATCCAGAAAGTAGATTACGTTTTCGTCTGTTTCCGCTAGGGGCGGGGCGAGCGCGGCCATCTTGTGGTCAGAGCGTTGCGCAGCTCAGTCGGCATCTAGCCGTGCTAGTGAGAGGTTCGTGCTGTGCTCCGTTCAGATACTGTGACGGTTTGAAATGTCTGCGTTAATTGAAAATCCCGCGATCTGCGAGGTGCGTGCAGTAATAAGGTTTCTGACTGCAAAAAACTGTAAAACGATAGAAATCTATCGGCAGCTTTGTGAAGTGTATGGGGACAACATTATCACTGAAGGTGGAGTGCGTCAGTGGGTCATCAGATTTAAAAATGGCCGAACCAATGTTCACGACGAAGATCGAAGTGGGAGACCCAGCATAGTGACTGCCGAACTTGTCGAAAAAGTCGATGCTAAAGTCCGTGAAAATCGAAGGTTCACAATAACGGAACTTTCTTTGAGTTTTCCACAAATTTCGCGAAGTTTGTTGCACGAAATCATCAGCGAAAAGCTTGGTTACCACAAGTTTGGTGCAAGATGGATTCCAAAAATCGGCGAATGGCTGCAGCGTTGAACTTTTTGGACGTTTACCATAAGGATGGTGACTCTTTACTCGATCGCATCGTTACTGGTGACGAAACATGGGTGAAACACGTGAACTGTGAAACGAAATTGCAATCAATGCAGTGGGGGCACACAAGTTCTCCCCAAAAACCCAAGAAATGCATGCAAACAATGTCGGCAAGGAAGATGATGGCGACTGTTTTTTGGGACAGAAAAGGTGTGATTTTGGTGGACTTCCTGGAAAGAGGCACTACAATAAACTCTCAAAGGTATTGCCAAACTCTCCAAAAACTCAGAAGAGCCATTCAAAACAAGCGCAGAGGAATGTTGAGCTCTAAGATCTTGTTGATTCACGACAACGCCCGGCCCCACACGGCAAATGTCACTCGTGAAGTTCTTGAATCTTTTAAGTGGGAGTTGTTTCCTCATCCGCCGTACAGTCCCGACATGGCACCGAGCGACTTCCACCTATTCCCAGCAATGAAGAAGTGGCTGGCTATGCAGCGTTTTGATGACGACGCACAGCTGCAAGAAGAGGTAACGAAGTGGTTGAAGGCGCAGGCGGCCGAATTTTTCGACGAAGGAATTTCCAAGCTCGTACATCGCTACGATAAATGCCTTAATTTGAATGGTGACTATGTCGAAAAGTAGTATTTGAGTGTGGCTTTCATCTGTATATAATAAAATTTGTTTCCTATACTTTGTTTACTTTTTATTCCAAAACGTAATCTACTTTCTGGGTAGCCCCCGTAGAATCAACAAAACACGCTTTGATATCGCTTCAACATTTGACTATCGCTCTTTTGCACAAAATATGCCGTTGCTTATATGGGTAACGTAAACTAACGTTAGTTAGCTCATTACTTTCAGTTTTCCTTTTCTGAGCGTTGGGAGCTTTCCAGAACAGCTTCCTCCGCATTTGGACTTTCGAGAAATAAGCTTCGAGACGGCCGTAGATCCGAAATCCTATTGTAATATGTTCGACAGCCAGCGTTAAACGAGATATTCTCATTATTATGTGTATAAATTTCACTTCGACGTTATAAAGTACTGTTTAACAAATTATATTTCACAAGTAACGATGTCGATATCGGTCAGTTCTGAAATAATCCTTGTGGAAGCTAATATTAAGTTGTACTTTCAGCGCTCCATACTGTATTTGATTATGAAAAACGTATTTTAATTCCATATTATTAAGAAAATGTAAATCATTACATCTTATTGCAAATTTAAAAGCTGCAATTGTCCAACACTAAGGTTTTGTAAGTTGTGCCTAAGATTTTTTAAGTATGTATTTACACTGCCAGATTTTAGGCAAAGGGAAGGCAAGCTTCTCTGCGTGTAATATTTTGCATGCGTGTTCTGTTTCCAACATGTTGTCGCTTAAAATATAGGTCCTAAGTAAATATAAATCTGGAGAAAGTAAGTCCAGGATCAAGGTTGGCAGTTACAAATGAATGTATGTATTGTAGCTTGATCTCATTCTTTGTGACTACATCGAATTATGACAGCATGAAGATTAATTATGCATATAAACCCTCTTTAGATTACTTCTCTAACGGCTAGAGAATTATGCATACAATTTACGAACTTGCATGTCAAACATTCCTATAGAAACCGAACATTATAATATCGCACTGAATAGGAATACGATTATAGTATCAGGAATTCTATATAGGAAGTCCATACTGTTTTTGGCAGGCCTGTATCCTATTTACCAAAGTGCAAATTTATCTGCAAAGCCCCCGTTTTATTCATATACTTATAGGGTGTGAAAATATACATATTTTTAAGTCACACCTTCACAGGCAGGTTAGCCAGTGTTTGATGATAATATATATAGAAACATATTCAAGGAGAAAATGAACATTTTAATCTTGAATGCGATGCTACATTACAATTTTTCCATACTCCACATTTTAATCTTGAATGCGATGCTACATTATAGTTTTTCCCTACTCCACATTTTAATCTTGAATGCGATGCTACATTGTAATTGTTCCCTACTCGTAATCAATAAATACTAAGCTCCATCGGTTAGCCAAAAGTTCAAGTTAGTTGTGCACATAGTATAGATTGTGTCTGAATTAGTAAACAACATGTGCTGCTTGAGGTATGTCACGCCACAGAACTCCAACCGGCACTGGCTACGTCAATCCGACAGAGTGAAAACAAGTCATACATAAGCAAGCAAATCCAAAAATAATCACAATAGATGCAATGCTGGCAGATTGTACCAGTGAATGCCGTTCCTCTGATGGCCTGAAAGCCGTGAGAAGTAAACATAAGGAATGGCTACCATAAACACATATATCAACATTTTGCAAATACAAAGTATAAAAACAAATTACATTATAGAGAGAATGAGGAAGCAAAATAAGCCATCACTGTCCATCGTAAATTCAGATAGACACACGTCCCTTTTCGGATCTGTGCAACACGACGCTAGACGCAAACATCCCCTCCTGGAAACTCGAAAATCGCATTTTATTATTTTCTAGAAAAATATGTACCTACTATTATCCGAGACAACAATATGCAGGAAATACCTGAAGCTGTGCTATTTAAGCGTACGAAATGAACTGAAAGGTTCTAGAGAAAACGATAACACATAACAGGGAAATAACAGCACTACATCTTGGTTTAAATTTGCACAATTACGACATGGGATGTAGAGAAGTTTTCCCCAATGCACATAAGAGGATCATTTTCGTTTGCAAGCTTCAAAATGTTTGTACAGTGTTATTCATTGTAAAAAGCACGTGCACAGATAAAATGTAGAATATGGTCAATTGTCGTTACATTTATTACGGGCATTGTTAATATTAAATGATCATATTACTTGAAAATAACTTTTCTTTCTATAATTTATAAATAAATGTGTAATGTACTATACCTCACTGTGTCCCCCATTTCACTAGTTTGATAGGTTTCCGTTTTCATTGATTCCAAGTTTTAAAGCAGTGGTGCTCAACCGTAGAGCACGTGCTGGCTTCCACTACAAATGTGATGTCCCCCCAACTGTGACCAAGACAATGAGAGGTAGGCATAGTAGTCAGAGGCGGATGAAAGTGCACTCCTTTACTTTCCTGTACGTAAGAATAACACCGCAGTGCCATCACTGGAAATCAATAACTACGAGTAAGTGCGTCATTCTGTCCCAGCGAGTGGAAAGAGACGACTTATACCTCCCTTCTCTTGCTCTTCCCCTATGCTTTATGGGTCACCGATGCATATAACCCCGTCGCTACTAACCTGGCGTAATGTTTCTGTGCCTAAACCACGGTTCTATTAATTTCTAATACTTAAAGAACTCTACAAACAAAATGCAATATAAAAATGGATGTCTCTCTGAACGCGGGAAAAAAATTCAATTATACACGGTACGTATATGACCGACAATCTGAAAAATAACGCTTTGCGAGTGGGGAGAAAAAATAATAATGTAGGAATAATAAACGACAGATATTAGTGTACACTGTTCACACGCAATCTCTCTCTCTCTCTCTCTCTCTCTCTCTCTCTCTCTCTCTCTCTCTCTCTCTCTCTCTCTCTCTCTCTCTCTCTCTCTCTCTCTCTCTCTCTCTCTCTCTCTCTCTCTAACCTAACGCTTGTTAAATCCCGAAACCACAGGACCCTGCGGTTACACTGCACCTCACTACGGTCTGACGGTCGTGCTCTAATGGTGGCGAGGTACAACAACCCTTATTCGTACTGGTAAGAGATTTCCAGTTGATTTGATCCGTGTTCTCTAAATCAAATAAAACAGGAAAAGAAAAACAAACTAAAAAGGTAACGCTTGTATGGTTGCCAGGGAATAAAGGAATATAGGTAACGAAGAAGTAGATATCCTAGCAGACAAAGTTTTGCTCAAAACTTGTTGATCCGGACCCAGTGTTTGGCACTCCCTTAGCAACCATAAGCAGAACCATCTTAGAGTGAGTAAACAATAACAGCAGTAGTGATTGGTGGAAGTGGAAGGATTTAGTCACAGTAGGAGAATGTGGAGACCAACTGTCTCCTAATAAAAATGTCATAAATCTCAACAGGTCACGAACGAGACTAATAAGTATACTTGCAGGTCACTGCAGACTAAGAAAATACCTATATATAATGGTTAACTCTAAATTGCAGCTTATGCGGTGAGAAGTAGCCAGACGAAAATAAGAACACCACGAAGTGACTGTCTCAAGAAGAGATTTCACATAAACGAGCCCAAATAATAGTCTACAATCCCTTGTTAAAAAAACAGAGAACAATAAAGATGGAAAGTAACAGAATAGCCTCCAGATTTAGTGTTTGACATATATCCTTTCTCCATTTTTACGTTCATCTCATCTTATACTTATTCTTTGCTGTTGCGTATTATATTGCACACGTTTTACATTTTTGTGCGTACTTTTATATTGATTCTGTATACAAATGCCCTCTGCTAATTACCATCGTATTCCAGTGCGAAGTATGCGGTCCTTCTTCAGGTGAGGGGCATGAAGGTTTCCCTTCTGAGTTCCAGGTGGCGTCCCGGTTTGTGAAGAAGAAATCAAATGCTTACAACATCAACCACCATTTTCCCCTCTCCTTTACATCAGTGCTTTAAATAATAATGTGAGGCATCTGTAAACGTTTGTATTTCAGCATTCAGCCATTTGGCAAAATCACGCTCCGATTCTCCGAACATCAGTTCATTAATGTTCCCCTTCCTCAAATGTTTTCTCTAATAGCAATTCAATACTTTCTCCACTTCTGAGCAAAATAAAAAGTGTCATTTTATAAATATGTATCAATGCAATCCTTATGAACAACTGGGTCGTAAAAAGCGACGTAAAAAGCGCATCTACCATCCTATTTTAATCGAGAATGAATGTTTTTATCAGTCATTTTCTCTGGTTTACTTTAATGAAAAGTTCAGAGGTACATTGAAATCTCTTGAACTTCTGATTAAAAATTTCTAGGCAAGGTGTTTTTCTTTATGTTCACTGCTAGCTAGAATGCTGAACCTTTCCATACTTGGAAATCTCCACACAGGACACAAAACTTACACTCCTGAAAATGCTGAACGCCCAGCTATGAGCAAAAGAAAATGAAGACGGTGTTAAAATGTTCCTATAAAGCTTTCAGTGATCATGATGTACGTAATGTTTACTGATGGAGCGATAAACTAAGACATGACAGTAAACTAGGTGCGGTCGTTGATATTCTGTATAATCTCTTTATGAAGCTACGTAATTCCCTTAAAAGCTCTGTGCTTATATTGAGAAAGGGTTGAATTTAATTTCAGATAATGCGTTCCACTCATATTCTTATATATGATTACTTAAAATAGCGTACCCCTAAAAAGAATCCATATTACATGATTAAACATTTTTCTTTAATGTCTGAAGTACACGAGAATTTACCTGAGTAATTCAGGTTAGAATTAAATAATATAATAAACACAAATTCGCACTAAAGAACTAAGAGAAACAAATATGTATTTTCATTTATTATTTATTTTCTTTTGGGCGGTTTCTACACCGATCATTTCAGTTATATATGCACCGTAGAAAGACCCTATCTGTAAGTGTGTAAGATAAAATATTAGTTTTGGAAATTACTAATAATTTTTTTTCTGGGATGTCCTGAGATGGATTACTGGGGCCAGGCAATCTAATCATTGACTTTTTCGTGGGTTTGCTTTGTTGGCTAGGCTAATGCTAGGATATTATCTTTTGTATCACAAGTTTTTATATTCTCATGTACTACTTTTACGCTTCCCCTTTCACAGTTCAGGTGAGCTAAAGAACTGTGCAGCGTCAGTGGGTGTTGGAAAATGACCGAGATGGTTGCTCGCTAAGTTCTTCTCGGCTCTACCACATCGCAGCCTTCTCTGAGCTGCCTCAGGGGGTCTGGGGGGCCAGAAGGAGGTCTTCCCTGAACAGTCCGCTGGTGTGACTGTTTCTTGAAGTTCGCGATCGCTATATCATTGCGATCTGCGCATCTCTGTCGGTCAGTTTTCCTGTAGCCCACAACCTCCTACGGTTTCTTCACCTCATGTTTTCCTACTACGGTAATAACAAAACATCCAAGTTGCGTCGAGGTACGACGTCCAGTCCATTTCCTTGTCACGGATTTGTGTTTAACGTCGCTTTAGCTATTTATATGTGCAGGAATAATGAATGAATTGGATGCAACAAGTACCAATAAGCCCATAGTGCAATAAACTGGCAACTGAACACATGCCTATGAGGATAAGGAAACTGGGTTCAGCCAAAATTCGAGCCATGATAGTCACGCCATCACATGGCGACAGGATAGACTGCATAAGAATCATTCAGAGGAACAAAGATCCTGTTATAAAATGAAATCAGCATGACTAAGTTGCAAGAACGAGATTGGTTTCCCAGCCACGCTAACTAAGTTTCCATAAATTGTCCATGAAGTAGGCCGAAACTATTGCACATTACACATAAAATACTGAGATAACGAGAGCAGTGATAACAAAGGTAATAAAAACAATATTAAATATTTCGCTACTTTCGCCCGACAGAGTAATAATCCTAATAAATAAAACGAATGTGTAGTGCAGTATGATTATTATTGACTTACTTATATTTAACAGTGAAATCTGGTAGAACCTAAAGATGATGATGATGATGATGATGATGATGATTGTGTTTAAGGGCACTCAACTTCTGGGTCATCAGCGCCCTTAAAAACAAGTGGATTAAAAACTAAATAAAAGTCTAAAACACTAGAGAACCACACGACAATCAAATATAATCAAGATAAAAACACCGCTATAACAATGAGGCACAGATTAAAATAGAAGTTAAAATCATAAAACCAGAAGAAGGTTAAAATGGCTAAAAAGCCCAAGCTACTTGGGCCTAAATTCTAAAACCGACAGCTAAAACAAACGCTAAAACTTTGCCCACCGCCGTCTCGTCATCCGCGAGGATCTCCGCCAAGCTGGCCGGCAGTTGGAGAGACCTGCGGAGACGTACCAAGCTAAAACAATCTAAAAGCAAGTGACGGACTGTCAAGTCAGCACCGCACAGTGGGCAAACGGGAACCGGGGCCCTATTTAATAAAAAGTTATGACTAAAATAACAATGTCCAATGCGCAACCGAGCCAAAGTAATTTCCTCGCGCCGAGAAAGGCGACAGGTCACCCAGTTGAGCTGAAGCTCCTTCACCGTACGAAGCCTGTTGCCACGCAGAGCGGACCACTCCTCGCGCCAGCACGATAGCGCCGCCCTACGGATAACAAGTCCAAAGTCTTCCGCTGTAACGTAAGGGATGGTATAACTGAGTTTTATCGTTGCCTCCTTAGCTGCCGAATCCGCAAGTTCATTTCCACGCAAGCCCACGTGACCAGGAACCCATGCACATACCACGCTAGCGCCAGAGGCGTGCAGAACGTGGAGGGCGTCCTGGATACGCTGTACAAAAGGATGGTAGTTGTACAGCTCACGAAGGCTCTAAAGGGCGCTCAGCGAATCAGTAAGGATAAGGCAGTCACACAAACTTCTACGGCGAACATGTAAAATGGCTCGGTATATTGCATGGAGCTCGTAGAACCTAAAGCACTTACATTTTTTTTCGGTAATTTACGTCCTCCAACGTTAAGTCATATCGGACGATGGATGAAATTGGTGAAATGATGCTCAAATAAGTCCAGGGTCCATGGAGCTCAGACTTCCCCGACATTCGTCTATCAGGATAAGGGAAAACCTCGGAAAAAACCTTATCCAGGTAACTCGCCCTAACCGGGATTCGAACTCAGGTCCTCTTGTAAGTGAGGAAAGACATTCTACCACCACGCTACCGAGGCGGGCGCACTTACATTCGGATGTGTTATCTCTAAATGAATACGAGAACGCCTTATTGCTTCTGGAAAAGCTACAAACTGTTAGATAATTTAATTTCGTACCTGCACGTTGCCTTGATATTTTGGATACGAGAACAACGGCACGCAAGCTGAAATTCCGTGATTCACGCCCCATCTGTGACAGTGAATTTTTTTAGTCCGATTCTTCCCTTTCACAAGAACAGAATTTTAACATTACTGAACTATGCACATGTTATATTTAGGGAATATATTTTTAGATAAATACATACTTCTTATGCAATTAAATATTTTGCACAATTTACTTATTAGTACATATTTTATGCATTTTACCATATTTTATGCATCTTGTGTGTGGCAAACAACATGATTTTGTTTATGAGAAGAGAAGTCTTCTGCTTATCATATTACCTTATATTAGATTACGTGCTGTCAACAGCTCGCTACAATATATACGAAACTCGCAGGAAAGAGATTACGATGCCAAGAACATTGCACAATGTGCTTGAACTCAACACGACTGGTATAGGTTGCGCGTTAGTTCTTGACGAATGACCTTCAGCGGAATTCCAGTGAGCTGGCATACCCTTAATAAACAGGTCAGCAAATAGTTTGTTACAATAACAAACAGCTCTTATTTCCTCTGTATCTGTTCGAGTTCAGAAATGCCGGGTAAAGCTTAACGTATGTGTTGAGTGATTCGTGTATATACCGAAATGCCGAAGGTAAAAGGTAGTGTGAGTTTTCGGTTGCAGCAGTACGTTAAAGAATTTTCAGATACATTCAAAACAGATGGAAAAATTCTATATTGTCAGCCTTGTGAAAGTCCATAACAGCCGATCGACGCTCCCAAGTAACACAGCATTTATACGGCAACAAACATTTCTTGGCGGTTTCATTTTCTTCTATGAAGCAGGTGCCTTTAAGTGAGGAGATTTCTGATGGGCAATGTAGAGCAGGCATGTGTTGTGCACTGTAACTCCAAACAATTTCCAACCATTGGTAAGTGACATCAATAATCCATCACTCGAGAGTTATCAAAACAGTTCCTTGTTATTACAAGTTTGTCTGCTATATAAAAAGTAAGAAAATATTATGTTTCAGTAAATATTTTCAGATTTTTACAAATACCTTCTTGATTTGTAATGCACAAAAAAATAAATAAATTTAACTTTTTAGCACCTAAAAATCCGCTTCCTAGTTATAATATTAAAGATAAAACAAGAAGCTCGTCGAAAACGCACCAAATTGTAGCGTCAGGATTTTGCCATCAGTGCTGACGCTTCAAAAAGCCATTGCTACCGGATTCTAGTCGTGTATGTAACCGGTATTGATCTGGTATTACAAGAAATTGGAGGGGCTGCCCATCAACTCACAGCAGCTGTGGTTTACACACGTAAAACGTAAACATACCGAGGAATATGGAAGACAATGATCGTCGTCAAATTGTAGTAAGTGCGATCACATGTGTTGTCTTGTAAGTGTTGTAAGGGATATTAGTTTAGGATTGCTATGCGTAAGCACGGCTGGCCGTAAGTTAGGCTGAAGGGACCTTGCGTGAATTTCGTGCAGGGCATCATGTACACATAGTTCTCTTCCATCTCTGCCCTAACATAACTTTGTTCTAATGCCAAAATCGAGTTGAACAGGCATCTCTATATTAACAGTTGCTCCAGTACCCGTTGTATCATTGCTATTCAGAGAAAGTATGTCTCCAGTTGTGTCGACTGCTTTCCTAATGTGTCAGTATATTAGGCTAGGTTACATTTTAGTTCTAATGCTGCCAATTGAAATGTTCACGTAATGCTTTCAATCCCAACTTTAATTTCTCACTTTTAATGCCTTCCCTGTAAACTTTATCTCTTACTCATGGGGAAAATTAATTGCAAAAATATTCTTCATAACTATATTAAATATTATTCGGTGTGGATAAAAAATATAAGGGACATATGGAACATGCCCCTCACTGTTTCTATTGGAATATACATTAATGAATGATCAATTGCATCAATTCCAAATAAATGTTCATGCCATAATTGGACAGGTGTGTGTGTAGTGTTTAACGCCCGCTTTTACTACACACGGCACCGCAGGCGATGACACTGATGATACATGAGATTAAGATGGAGCACCGGTGGAATGAGATGGCGGGGGAAACCGGAGATCCCGGAGAAAACCCGCCCCAGCGCCGTGTTGTCCACCACAAATCTCACTTTGCGATCGCCTGGGATTGAGCCCGAGCCGCCTTGGTGAGAGCCAAGCAGTCTAACCACTGAGCCACGGCGCGGCCTATTGGATAGGTGGAAGCATTTAAAGTGTGAAGGGCACAACATGTGCCTTTTGTTGAGGGTTCGTTTTCTTGGAAGCCACTATAGCCATCCGCTTCCTTTAAAATTAGGAGAACATAGGTCTCAAGTGGATCGACAGGTCATGTCCTCACCCGCCTCCGTAGCACAGATGGTAGCGTGTCTGCCTCATGTTCAAGAGATCCCGAGTTCGAATCTCGATCAGGCTGAGTTACTTGGATAAGGTTTTTATGGGGCTTTCCCTTGGTCTGAAGAACGAAAGTCGGGTAACTCTAAGCTCTATGATCCCTGGGCTCATTTGAGCATAATTTCACCCGTTTTATTCTTCGTCCGATATGACTTAATGTTGGAGGACGTGCATAAATAAAATAAATAAATAAATAATCATGTTCTCAAACATATAAAAGAAGCTACTGATATTGGTACAGGTAGAAATGGCTCCGCGGTAACGTAAGAGGTTTGCAATTAAGAGTTCAAGTTTCTATTCTTGTCAGGCCGGGCGTCTAATAATTCTTTCCCGCGATTTTGCGGGAACGGGTGGCGGAATGCTGGGATGGTACCTATCTCTTCTACGCTGGGTTTCGTGTCCATAATTTGCTTTCTCTGTTTCAGAGTTGAAGAACTAGGCTACGGCGTTCGGTATGTTGCGGCAGGCCACTGGACTGTGATCACTGGTAGGAGTTTTCCTTGGCTTTAAGGGATCTTCTGACGGCCACCTTCCTGAGGATGGCGCGAGTTCCTCCTCTAACCTCCTGGCTGAACGGTGTTAATATGTAGCTAGCCGACGCACAGGTGTACTGCATATGGAATCGTTAAGAACCCCATCCTTGCTAACGAACTTCATCGTCCGGATCTGGTTCACCTTAGTGTCACCCCACATTCTTTCCTTCCTAAATTACGTTAGAATGAGAGGGCGCTGAGGCCTACTTACAGTGTTCTGCTCCAAGGTTCTGGAGGCCGGTGTACCCTCCTTCTCGGTTAAGTTGTAAGAGCTTAGTAACAACAAAACACCAACAGAGTGAAGTGACCTCAGGATCATCGCAATGTGAAGCCCATTCACACAAATACGTGCCAGACTGGCGTTTATCAAAATGTAAAAGCCTCTAAGTAGCAAATTTAGGAGGGCCTTATACTGCAATAACGACCACTATGAATGGATCCATGCAGGTTTAATTAGCGCCTGTCCCACTGGTATACCCTGGACTCCATGTTTGTTATATCCCTTTGGGATAGAATGGTTTCAAACTAATATCAACAATACGCTGCTATTTCCATGCGGCTAAGTCAGATAGCGAAACTCAGATATTGCACTATGTAACCACGTATGGTACTTAGGTGTTGAGGACGATTCGTCGTTACATATATACTACACTGGGTGGGGGGGGGGCACCTCTACTGTTGTTTCATAGCTCTCGAGTCACGAAACAAACTTCAGTTAAATGAAAGTATAAAGTACATTTTATTCTGTATATAACATGATTTGCACAATAAATACGCATCTTTCATTTCAGAATGACATAATTGGTATTGCTGCATAAAATCAATACTAAAGGATATAATTTTATATACTTCAAAATTTGTATTCATTTCTGTGCAAAGATATAAATAGATCTTCCGTCCTTGAGGGGAGAGAACATTAAACGATAGGGTGAGTAGGAACAGAGCAATGATCATCGTTTACGACTAGTTTGTTCCACGACGGAAAAAAAATGTGCACCTGAATCTGAAGTGTTGGTTCACTCTAACATTTCGTTTCAGTTTGCTTTAGAATTTCATTTAGTCTGCTGCAATCTTCTCAAACTGTTTAAGCAAGACACAGGCATCTGGGCATAAAAATGGTTGCTAAAACTCTTAACAATCAGTCCTTGCAGCTCTAAACATACTTAGATAACTCTTAGCGTCGCTTCGTGCATGTGACAATGATCCATAAATCGCGTTTACCTGATTCTAAATCTTGTTTATAATATTTTAGATCATGTTGTATCTCATATAATGAAGCCCTAAATTAAAATAAAAACAAATTTCAAATATTTAAAACATTCTAAATCCATACAAACAGCAGATATATCTGACGACAAACACTGAAACATATTGATATGTACAGAGTTCATTTAAAACCTCACGGGCGAACGGCATTTCCACTGTGAGCGATTGGGTATGCCACAGCCGGCTTTGCTCCTACATGGACTCCGCGCATAAAGCATACTTTATAGAAGATGCTGAAAATGGCATCCACCCTGGGCTATACAAGCATTATATCGGGAGAACACATTCTGATTCACACGGTTAACTTGGGCCACTGTAATGTCTCCGATTTCATTTCTAATATTTTGTTTTAGCTCTTCCAATGCATCTGGATTTGTCTCGCAGATTACCGCATAAGTAAAAATCGTACACTGTTAGATCGGGAGGGAGGGAGCGAGAAGGGCATACGCTAACACTAATCATTCTATCTTCAAACACTTCCCTAATTTTATTCATGGACCCCTCTGCTGTATGGGCAGTACCAGGATCTTGTGGAAGCCACCTATACGATTTCTCTTCTGTCAAATTAAGATAAAATTGGGTCAAAGTGTCATTTCAAAATTGATTACCGTAAAGCCTAAATTTAGCATCCAAATTGTGTGTCATTAACGCATTTTATGGTTTAAGCTAAGTCTTAACGATTAGTGACAAAATATTGCGCTTCGGAAACATTCCAGTCTTCCTCTTCAGAGATCTGACATATAATGGTTGTGTGCCGAAACTTTAATAAGCGTGGCGCCGTCATATGAGATTCAGGTGGCAGATCCCTGAACAGGAAGACTGCAAAATCTTCAAAACGAAAGATTTCATCTCATTAATCCTTAAGTGGTACCTTAATAATGAACAAACAGATTGTTGTAGTCATGCATATTTTAAGTTTACAATTGTTCTTCATGTGTCTTTAACACGTGATGCCAAATATTGGATGTGCATATGCCCAGTGACATTTTTGCCCGAAAATTATATATACGGCAGTGTTCTGTCAATATTTCTTTGTAAAAACTACTAGATAAACTGTTCTATATAACCGTTATGCACTAAAAACCGAAACCTACATAATTGCACATGCTGATACACTAATTACCAACCTGCTCTGACAAGTTACAAACAGCAGCTTTGCAATAATATGAAACAATGTCGGTCTGGGTGGCAAGAGTTGATTAGGCGCTGGCATACTGATCCCAAAGTCGCGGGTTCAAACAGGGTCTAGACTTGTACTTATAAGAGACAGCGCCATGTTGTTTGATTTACTGCTATGTAAAATAACTCCTTGGGAACGAAATTCTGGAATACTGGCGGCGCTGATCTGACATACAAAACAGTTATTTATCTATGTGAATACTAGTTTTATAGTGAATAATCTATTTGCAGGCTAGAGTGACTACTTTATATATATATATATATATATATATATATAGAGAGAGAGAGAGAGAGAGAGAGAGAGAGAGAGAGAGAGAGAGAGAGAGAGAGAAGATAGAGGGAGTTGCTTTACAACATAATAATGTCATCGATGCCAGTCTAAAATGCCTGATACCTAACAACCTCTACTATAATATCGTCACGAAATTCAATTCGTAGAGAATGTGCATCGGTTTGACAGATGAGACGATACCAGCGCTCCTGGTATCTAGCTGCTAGATTCATAACAGAACAATAATATATATTTTTGTTATCATATTCTTTTTAACAGTTAATAGTTTTATCCCATTATTTAACCATTAAAGAGAATATTTAATTTAGTAGTTTTATGAAGCATAATGCATTCCGTCATAAAAAAGAAAACGCGCAAAATAATAGCAATATTTTTTAAATGTATACGGATCTAAATGGTTATTTTTATTCATAAATTGTGTCAAGCACAAAAATGTTATTAATATTTATATTTTAGATATTTTTAAAATAAGTAGAATGCCTTATGAACCGGAAATAGGAAAATACATAACTTTTGCCTTCTTTTCTTACTACTATTAGTGTCATTTACAACTCTAAAAAGGCTTGTGCGTGCCTCACATTAAAATGATTAGTTAACACTTCACACAACAACGTGCTTTTTTCTCACAGACAACAAATTACGGCATTTCTTTGATTAAAATATTTCGCTAGTAGCTGGCAAGTAGTTGCGCTGTAATAGCAAAAGCTGTAATGAAACACCTCAAAGCTCCAGCTTTGTTAAGTAGATTATGCCTGTACAAACATAATTATCTTTTGTTTTATATTTCACCTTTCCATAATCGTCTTATATGCTGTGTAATTCCATTTTCTTGTTGATGATTACTCCACAGTAGCATTCAAGAGAGCACAAGATTGTTTTTCCCCCGAATGAAATGAACTAATGCTAATCCATTATAATCCAGTCACCTATGTCTCAGATTGAAAGAAAAACTTGTAAAGCTCATAATGATACAAGTTCCTGCACTTCAAAATGTATATTTGATTAAGAAATAATGTAATCTTTTTCCACGTTTATGACATCTGAAGAAATAAAAAATTAGTTCTAGAATACGTGTTAAGGCTTTCAATTTTAGTCTAGGTGTATTTCGTTTCCAGTACTCAAGCTTGTCTGTTACTTCAGCGACCTTCATCGTTTTTCCCTCTGAGGAAGTTGTCCCTGTCATCTACGACAAGACGGAATTCTGCACTTCAGTTAAGCACTCATTTCGCTCTTTCCTTTTTTTCTTGTCATCCACTCCGCGTTTTATTCCCGTCTTTTTTATGAGCAGTTTTCTTCTAGTTTTACAACAGAGTATGCGGAGAAAAACTCTGGAATTACGAACAGCACCACGAATTTCACAATGTATTTTGTTTAACATTGACGGTTGCTTTGCATATGAGCGGAATTTGTATAAGAAATACAGTTTAAACAACATTAAATATATAGCGAGTTTTCAAATGCTGCTGAATCAGTATACTTTATAGACAAAAACAGAACCAGCCTTCTAATTTTGGGCCTGCTGTGTAACGATTGTTAATTTTTATATAAATGTACGTTTATAATTCCCGAAAATGAATTAAATTCCTACAGTATTCGAATCTCTGGAGTTGGTAATCGAACAACATCGCGAATAAATACATTACCTGAAGGCTTCTAAAATATAAAGCTCTACTTAATAGCCAGGTAAATTGTAAAGACGTGAACAAAAACGTTACATCCTTTAACAGGCAGTATATCCCTAATAAATTTTTACTGAGGCCGGAACCATTTCAAACATATCCATTATTATTGGTTCGAAATGTTCCAATACTCTGTCATTCTTTAAGTACTCTGGCTATTCAACGTTCCTTGTGATATTACAGAGAGTACGACAATTCAAGACAAAACTACAGCACCCGCTTTTAAGCATCGGACTATCAAATCGGCTTGCTGTATTTCA
Organism: Mantis religiosa; assembly: GCA_030765055.1. NCBI lineage: Eukaryota > Metazoa > Arthropoda > Insecta > Mantodea > Mantidae > Mantis > Mantis religiosa. The sequence goes on from CM060950.1 coordinate 136,196,357, forward strand.
TTACTTATAATGAAAGGTGTAATTGAATCATTTCTTAAAATTATTGTCTCAATTATTATAGAGTAAAGAGAAACGTAATATTTTATAAAAATATATCATGAAAACAATACACAAATAAACGGTGATGGATGAGAAAGCTCTGTGAATGCAATCTTTTTTTTTTAAAAAAAAAGTAGGAAACATACGGAGGCCGAGTGTGAACCCATGAAATAAGTAGAGAGCTGCATGTAAACCTTTACAATAAGATCTAACAGCCACATAATCATTTATCTAGGATACAATCAGCCCAGAGTTTGAGTTTAGCTCAAAACAGCTTGTTTAGCAGAACTCACCAGATAATTTTTTTCAGCTTGATATTACTTCTTAATTATCAGATTTGAACTTCAATAACTTTTGTGTTGAGCTCGTAATTACAAAAAGAGGTTTCAACAAAACTTCAATTGCTAGAAGTACACCACTGACAATCTAATACTCAATAATGTACTTAGGTATATATTTACTTATGTAAGTATTATGTACTTATGTAAGTATTATTTACTTATGTTTAACAATTAAAAGTCAGGCTGAATCATAACAGTGCATGCTCAATATCTTTGAATATTATTCATTTATTCTTCTTCTACCACCTAATTATATTAGGTAGAGGAAGTATTTTATTCCGTTCAAAAATTTTATATGGAGATCTCACATGAAACAAATATTTTTAGGACCCACGAATGCACTGAAATGAGGTTACAAACAAGTCCTTTTGTGCCAAACTACCTTTTACATGGAAGTTTTTCAAAAAAACTGCTCTAACTTTACTAAAATACTGTAGTATATTACGTATACATAAATGTCAAATAAAATGCATGTGTTTAATTTTCAAAGATCTTAACTTGGAAGGAATTGTATATGTATAATCTTTTATAACTGGTATAGCGACAGAAGAAAATGTATATCTCTAAAATATACAATTTCAAATAATTTTTGGGGGCAATTAGATATTAGTATTATTGTTTCATACTTCGTCATTTCAAATCCTTCTGGCAAGTGAAAGGAAAGAATACTAGAATTTGAAGTACAGTGTATTCGTTCAGTTTTTAAACATATGACTATCACTGTTCTCTTTGTTCTATAACTAAATGTGTAATACAGTTATCTCTGCTAAGGTTTATCTTGATTAAATTCAATAGGGAGAACAAATTTGTTTCATTAGAATAGTTTGTATTTCCACTAATAAACAACGGAAGGTAGAGAAAATAATGTTAATGTAACATTTCAGTTTGAAATATCAAATTCATGATATAGCGGCACGCTCTCTATTGCCTTCGTTCTGTATTGCACGACGAAAGGTGCAAAGAAGTCATTTTTGGTATCATTTATCCTGATTAGTATGAAGTAGACAGAACAACAGTATTTTTAGGATTAGTCTGTAGAAGAGATAAAGTAGACGAAATTAAGTAGTAAAATTCATGTGAGTATAACACATAAAAGTTTTACGGCGAACCTCTTAGTTTTCACTATATCTCTCTTTACATTCTGAAATTTTCAGCGCAGTTTTATGGCGACTTCCCTAATTAAACAAAGTGGTTCACCTTACAAAATAAAACATTCGTTTTCGAAACAATTTTATGTAAAGTGGAAGCACTGATAAAGACAAGAACACTATCCTTTGTATATAAAAGTTTACATTTAGAAGTTCTCCTATCCCAGTACTGTTTTAACTACGCTGTCTTCTCAAAGACTATAAAAAACAACGATATCCCTATTTGAGGTTGGTTTACTCTGACCTCACATCTGTGGTGCGTTTCACCCGTTCCAAACTGAGCAGTGATCTCGCTGTGGTTTCGCAGCTCTATTGTCAAATTTCACTTGCAGGTGTTGCAGGAGTTTCCTTCCTAGCATTACCTGTCCATTTGTAGCCACGAGGGTCATGTTTCGCTGCCCATAATTTGTATTTTAACAAGTATAAAAATATAACATCCACGTGACCTTCCCTATCCATTAACGTTTATTTGTATATGATTTCTGCATATTATGCTGGCGAAAGCACATTCTTCTGTCTGCTTCACGTAATCCAAATAAACCTTTGCAGATAGAGCTACATTACACATTTCGGGTATACAAAGGGAAATAAGAGAAAAGAAATAGATGATTACGAGAGTTACTCTGGCCTTGAAATTCTATGATCTTTTCACGACATCCAGAGAAACAATCGAATAGCGATAGAATATAAAATGCCAAACTATATAAAAAGTCAGACCTAAGATATACCTTTTGTACATCTCACTGGTATATCCATTATACGAATTTATACAAAAATCCTTCCGAATGAAGAGGACTTTATCATGATATTCCCAAGTTATTCAAGTTAGACATCTTTTTTATTTATTTATTTACGTCCTCCAACGCTAAGTCATATCGGATGATGAATGAAAGGGGTGAAATGATGCTCAAATGAATTCGAGGTCCATGGAGCTTAGAGCAACCCGACATTCATCTTTCAGGATAAGGGGAAATCCCGGAAAAAACCTTATCCCGGTAACTAACCCTAACCGAGATTTGTACTCGGGATCTCTTGAACGTGAGGCAGACGCGCTACCATCTGCGTTACCGAGGTGGGCAAGTTACAGATTGTGTAACGAAAATAACACAAGTAGGTATATCCTAATCAATACCCTTATGTGAAGGGGTAAAAGGTTTCGAAAAATGCTTCAGATAAAGCGTAAATTTGGAAGTTTCTTTTTTTTTTTTTCCCCTGGAAAATCTTTATGCACCATATTTGGAAGTTGCATAACTTTAACAGCAAGTGTGACATTTACCCAGATTTTGTTCGCGGCTATTGAACTGGTGGTTATGGCATTTTCGTTCCAGGGAGAATTGCTGGAAGTTACGCTAGAGGGCCAAAGAGCTTGGAGTATTACTGTATTACTGCATCGTTACTGATATTATCGTGCTGCTCGGAAGATTACCCTGGCTTATCTTTGTTAATACAAACATCTCAGATAACGCACTGATTATTCCCGGAAGAGTGAGATGCGTACTGGCGCGCTTCTCGGACGTGTGCTAAGCAACAACGAGCGCATCACTTCAGCCAATCGAATGCGCAGGAATCACAAATGACAGACAGATGTTGCGTCCAAGTGGAGTAATCAGTGCCTTAGGTATCTGAGACGTTTCTATTGTGCATACAGTTGGTCCATCAGCTCATGGTCCCTGGCAGGAATGCGATGGAGTAAACAATTTTAGCTACATGGCGATATCTGAATCTAGAGATGTGGTTCTGGTTGCGACAAAGCCACGAGTACCAACCTTGGAATATGTATTCACGCTAGGAATGGGCGATTTATGGAGACTATAGGAATAAATAGGAATGTAGAAAGTTTTTGGAAAATAGAACTAGTCAGAAAGACAAGAAATATGGTGAGGGTTGGAAAGCAGATAATCATTAAAATTTTATAGGTTAATTAACAAAGAATGGGGAAGAGAAATTAAGGAGGAAAGGAGAGGGAAAGCATGGCTTGGATTAGAAAAGGATCAATGTTATTAAAAGGACTAACAAGTAGCAGGATAAAAATATGTGAATTATGTGGAGAAACAGAAAGTACAGTTCTATTCTGATAGAGTGCAAAGAGCTAGCAGCATGGAGACAAGAAGTATGGGAGAAGAAATGGGAAAAGATGCAAAGCAAGCTGATAGTCATAAAATGGTTACAGGAAAAAATGAAAGAAGAAATAGAAATATAGGGAACCTGTTTTATAAAGCTAAAGAGAAATGGTTGACAAAAGTAAAGAGTGGATAAGAAAATATGCTGGTACTTACAAGGGGAAGCAGCAAACTAGAGTCGATGACGGAAGGGTGACTATGCTACTAGGCTAAAAGGCCTGGGAGCCAAGCAAGCTGAGCTAGCAGGGTTAAGAAGGAAAATGACAACAAAAGTTACAAAACTAGACTAAGAAATATATATGTAATGTAGATAAAATATTTTAAATAGCACGTTGTATCCACGCCAGGTTAAAGCATTGAAGTTGCTGAAAATAGAGAAACTTAAACGTTATTCAGTTACTCACTTCATGCAATATGTTTACCCTATAAAAATAAAAACCTCACCTCGAGCTGTATACTCCGCTTGTTTTTCTTCGGAGCCAGATATATTTTCGCTGCAGGAGTCGGAAGAGGAGGAAGAAGAATTGCTTTTGCTATCTCCCAACGAAATCACAATACTATCAATGTTTTCAACAACACTGTCTTTCTCCCAGTAATCATTTTCTACCTTTTCTACATGTTTCTACAAACATTGCCAGTCTGTTTCTATCATAAGTAATATACCTTCAAGCGTTATATCACGCAATTTCTGTAAGGAGAAGTCACCTGTTACATTTCTTTCTCTAACTATTCGTTTCACTTTGGCCCAAGTTAATCATAAGTATTTGGATCGCACATATATGGCGGCAAGCGAGCGACAGTGTGGCCCAATGAAACGAAAAATGCATCCACTTTAAAAACTTTCACTTGGGTTTGTTTGTTTCAAACAGTCTGTAGAGTTCTGTATAGAACTGCCACACTGGACCACCTTGTTCTTCTACAATATCATAGTAGATTACACTGCACTTCTCGGCGGGCGTTTATCCACTTTCACACTGTGATAAGCAGGACTGCCTAACACAACAGAAGAAGAGGACAAACTAGGAGCCAGCTTTTCTCGGATTCATTTTTCAAAGTTCATATGGTTCATTTGTCCATAGTAGTCGTCAGCAGTTGGTCACAGGAAGGGTGTTTTCCAGTAACCCATTTACCTGAAAGAACTATTTAACAACCTATTGCCTGCCTTCTTTTTTCATGGATGCCAAATTCCTCCTCCCTTTGCCAGCACTTGGCGAAAGTGTTGTTGCTACCCACCCAGCTCTCATCACTATAAAAATAACTTATCCCATTTTCTTGCAAATCTGTTATTTTGCCACCAAGCAACGATAGATGGCCGCTCTTATGGGCGATCTACAAGTATCTTTCTCTTGTTCTGACATTTCCTCCATTTAAATCCCAGCTCTGAAATTACTTTCCAAAGTGAACTTCGGCCCCATGGAAAATTTATCTTCTCTCGAACAACAGCAATTTATTCATAGTAGGAACACGCTTTTCGACAACGTAAAAGTCATGTATAATTCTTCGAATCACACACCTGTCACAGTCATCCACATTCACTACAGAGTTTGCAGGTTTTGCTTTTCGGTGTATCGCTGGGTTCGTTAGAACATTCTTATCGGCCCTTACACTGAAATGTTGCACCTGTTTGCGAATTATTTTGATTGTTCTCCCAGAAATTCCTGTATAAACCGCAGTTTTAGCAGTTGCTTGACCCTCTGGACTTGTACCTAGCTTCCTCGTCACAACCTTCAATCACTTTTCTAGTTATTCCCCTAACCTCAGAATACATCACGCTTTTTTTCTTCACTTCCGACATAACACTAGTGACTAATACTATGTGACAGTTAAAATCAATAGAAATAATATAGCGCCAATAGCATTGGAGGAGTAGGATGGCAACACCTGAAGCAAAACAAGGTTTGCGTGAATGTTAATAAAACTAACTAGATATGTGGAATGTCTCTCCTCTTTCCTTCATTACCCTGAGGCCATCAGCTCGCGGACAGACAGTACCACATGTAATATTACATTACATAAAATTACATTACATATATAATCAGTAATGCCTAACCGTATGTGAAACAGAGGAGGACGGCGTCACATGCACCTGCTTTTCGTCGAGTTATTTACACACTCATGGAACTAAAACTCAAACCTTTCTAATGCTAAATTACCTTAATGAATAAAGGAGAAAAGATTAATGCACAAAGCGAAGAAGTTGGGGAAGAGTGACAAGGTGGCGTCACGAGCCAAGCTTGGACAGATGTAATCGCTATAATAGATCAACTGAGCTGCATTCCATTAGCATAGAAATAAAATGCAAAACAATGAGAGAAAACTATATATATATATATATATATATATATATATATATATATATATATATATATATTAGCAGTAGGATCGTTCACAGTGAATTATGCAAACATGAAAATTAACATTGAATAATACGTAAACGCAGAAACATGCAAATTCCAAGTTTTCAAAATTTACATCTTCATCAAACGTGAGAAACTAGCTAACCAGGTATGCTGTTATTTTCAAGTGCACCAGGTATGCTGTTATTTTCAAGTGCACGTAAGCAGTACCAGTATTTTAATTATGCTGGAAAACATTTTCGCGCCATGCTAAGAGACAAAATCCACAACATTTAAAGAAAATATGCTACATATATTCTCATGTGAAGCTCAAAGTTTCAAGGAACACAAAAAGAAAGAAGAAAAAGAAAGAAGTTCATTAGTTCCGTGTTGCAAAATAAATAAATATTGTATTACATTCCTTAAACGAAATTTTTCAACACAATATAGAAAGTGCATAGGTGTGAAGAGAACAATCAGTTAATCATCACAGATGTATCTTTAACTAAAAGTCACGCATATAATAGGTATGTATGTTTATTGAAATTAAGAAAGAATTGCCTGCCGATTTTGAATTCAAAACAAAACCTCGCAGAATTAAGCACAAAACGTCTATAAGTACTTACCCCCTGAAAATTAAAAGAGCACAACTAACAGTGAAGACTCTTTTGTTAAGTGAGTATTGGATATCGAATATTGGTATTCAAACATCAGTTTCCAAAAATATTTGTATCTGCCCATCTCAAGTAAAGAGTAATATTTATCATTAAAATGCCATAGTAAATGCAATTAGATTTTATTTTATGACATTTTAGCAAAATGCTTACTGTTTAAGAATCGACCATATTACTTCTATTTCATATATGTTAAAGATGCAATGTTATGGTTCTTTTCCTCAGTAACTGTTGAATGGATTATATAAACAATTAAAATTTTTCACTAAGCGATTTTAACGAGGAGTATGATAATCCATGAAATATTTATCAAATTATTTATAGTTTGCCCCGAAAGTGTAACAATTTTCTCCAGGGAGTCACAAAAGGTGTCAGCATCTATCATATTATCATTACGTTTTCAGCATAGTTGCCTTAACTACTGCACCTATCTCTAGCACTTCCGGAAAAATACATAACTATTGTAGTAAAGTGTTAAGTACACAAAGTGCGTAAAACTTAATTGTTGCTTTGTTTTTAATTCAGCTACAGAGTGTCTGCATCGCAAAGGCTTCCATCATATTTCACAAAAATATTATTTTTTTTTTTTACAGTTTTCCCTTCTTAAATATTTATACAGACTGGCCGTGTTCTGACCTTACGATATGTTTGCAAGCTGCCTTGTATGTTTGTTTCGATTTGCATAGTTCTTTCATTCAGAGCTTTCTCGTGTTCTCGTTACTGAAGAAATAAATTAACACCATTATTAGTAGCACAGAATGCCGAATATCAAATATTAGAAGAATCACTACTTCCCGAGAAAATAAGTAAAATGCCAAGGGAAAAATATAACACTAGTGGAGACATTCAGCACGCACACACACACACACACACACACACACACACACACACACACACACACACACATATATATATATATATATATATATATATATATATATATATATTAGAGAGAGAGAGAGAACACTGCATAATTGGTTTATAATTTTATTACGAGAGGAAGTAATGCAGTGGACTGTTCAATAAATAATTTTACCAACTACATGTAGAAACATTTACTCTACTTCAAATTTTGACTAACCGTTTTAATCTATGTCAATGAAATCGAAAAAACTACATAATGCAAACTTCTGATTTCATTAACTTGAAATTTTTGTAAATAGACAAGTACTGAATACGGTAATAAGTAAATGGATTGCTGCTTTCTGAGATACTGATAATTCAGTTAAGCAACTGTATTTTAAAATGTTATCTAATAAGCTCAGTGTCAAATGGATTGTGCAATTTATAGTGGCTTTAAACCTTTATTATACAGAAACCAATACGTGTGGACATTTTATCTTCTTCCAAACTCGACTAATGTTTTCCAAGTAAATATAAACATTTTCGTTTGTGTGCGTTTTCCATGGAGAATGGAGAATATTTAATGCACAGCGAAGAAACACAACATCTTCGAAAACAACCACGAGACGAAGTTGCCCAGAACATGTTTTTGGTTCTTAGATAAGCAGGACCTGGAAGCGATACCGTTTTCCAGCACTTACATTAAAACTTAAAACCTCAAGAAGAAATTCTAGAGCATCCAGTCTATTACCTTTAGCGGACAAGCTGTTTTTGTTTCCGAATGTTAAGGAATGGGCCGTAGGGCAAGTTTTATAGCTCGACAACATCCGTTTAACAAAGTACACTTAAGATGAACGAGGTAATCTCCGAAAACCCACTTTCTGTTCGGCTGGGTGATTTAGCACTATCGATATATAAACTGATGCGTATCTTCCTTGTAGGAACCTTAGTTTTGCGACTTGTACCTTCACCCCAATCCCAATACTTCTAACACCTTACCTATAATAAGTAAAATAAGTATTGCATTCCACCCAAAAATTTCGTGTCGAAATTTTAACGTAAATACGTGTATACAATACATTTTAGATATTCTGGATAAATACAAAAATATATAAAAATGTCAGAAAAAGGCTGTTAGTGCGTGTCATATGCATATATTTTGTTTGTCTATACACACTCTTTTATCGACATTCATATCAAAGCGAAATAATAGAAAAACATTGAAGATATGAAGTATATTTTATTAAACATAACTGAATCATTTTTCCTTATTACTAAATTTAGCAAATATTTTGTTTTTGAAAACAATAAGCCAGAATTTTGGCGCATCCATAGTGTTGTAAATTCGAATAAGCTACTAACCACTTTACTTGTGAATACTGTACTGAGAATTACACTGCCTATTATCTGAGACTGCAAAAGTTAGTGTTCAGAATCTTCAAATGAAGCAGTTCGATCTGCACAGCTAAGAGAAGAATCTGTTTGTTGCCTCTAAAATAGTAAAATTGTTGTGACAGGAATGTGCAACAACAGCATATAAAAAGTTATCGAATCGTGGTACTTTGCAGTATGAATGGTATGTAGCAATGAGATATATTTGACGTATCACATTTCCTGAAACAGTTGCAGCTTACGAATAAAATGTAAAGGAATATCTCAGCTTTTAGTTTAATTTTCTGCTCCACTTGTTGGATTTCGTACAAAATATTGATAGTTGAATTATTCATAGGTAAAATATGTAATTTTGCTAAAAAATGACATAAGGAGAAATAATTTTTATATGTCATATATTACTATCATTGATAATGTAAGAAGCCTTAGTTACAGATACTATCTATGAAATTTGGAGGATGGTATTAATTAACAATACAATTTAGAAATAAAGGAATTAGACTAATTAAGTGAAGGACCATTACGTGGAAGTCAAAGCGTCCGTACATGGTGACATAGAACAATTTTGAAAATTATAAAGGAAATAAAATTCTTCAGCTTGAGCAAAGTCAGAGTAAAAATTTAAGCGGAACTTAGGTTCATATAAAAGCTTGTATTTCTAAAATCGGCGTCTTTAACTTCGAGTTTTACAGCCCAAGAAGAGGCATTTACTGCGATCGATTATCGGTCGCCCCGGCGCTTAAATACCACGCATATGGTCTTAGCGTTCACCGTGAAGGAACGTTTAGCTAAGTATTTTGATTGCGCTTCGCATTATTATGGCAACATTCATTTTTAAACCGTAAATTCTGTATATGTCAGAATTATTGGACTGGATTCAATAGTTACAAGTTCAAGTAATAGTATTCAAAATCAGTTTAATTTGTCCAAACTCAACAGTCGATAAATTACCAATATAGCATTAATAGCCACCATTAAATTTGTCAGTCAGTTTTAATCTGGTATTCTCTCATTCGTCCACTCATACACAGAGATAAAAATCGCATACTTCAATGTTAGAGTAGCTGACAGCAGATACACTGGAGAATAAAATTGAAGACTTCGTCAAAGGTAGCACACATACCGCAGGGTCCTCAAATTTAAGTTTGGAAAAATTTGATTAAAAGTTTGTTCAAAATATGTTTGGAATTTAGGTACATTTTTCTATGAAATCGTCTCCATTATAAAATCACAATTTTTCATTCATGTTTTAAATGTGCTTGACCATATGTGACACTAAATCATTGAATTAAGTTGATCTGTTTTTGGAACAAAATTATTTTGAAGGTTTAAAAAGCTTAATCTCGTAGGTTTTCTTTATTCTTTATGGCATCAAAATTCGCACTTTGCATTACAAATAAGTATCAGGAAATATTTATTAGTATCTTTAACATAAGTGTGTAAAACTCCAGCATTTCTGGTTTGTGAACTATTAAAAGTAAATACCAAAAATGTACTTCCGATAAGAGTTGGCATGCTCATTTAAAAGTTTCAAGCTAATGAGACCAGTCTCAGTACATTCCATCATCATAATAATCTGGACATTTATTCCTAAGCTCCTCTTGATATCTTAGCTCTGCTAAACTTTTGTTTAAAAAAATGATGGTGAAATTATAGGACACTGAGGATGCGCTTCATTATTAAAATAAGTTGTTTATATCTCTTAAAATGGCAATTACACCATAATTATAATGCATGCATATTTTCTTAAACTACAAACGAGAAATTTTTAAGGGCACACAAAAAAGTGACTTTCTGTAATTTCAAAATACAATGTTCCCCTAAAGTTTTTCTTATTAATATACTGAGGCATGCCAATAAATGCCCGCATCGGTAACGTACGTGTGTGCCTTACGTTCAAGAGGTCCCGAGTTGAAATCTCGGTCAGGGTGAGTTACCTAGATAAGGTTTTTTCCGGGGTTTTCCCTTATCCCTCAAGACGAATGTCGGGTATCTGTAGGCTCCATGGACCCTGGATTAATTTGACCATCATTTCACCCAATTCATTCATCGTCCGACATGACTTAACGTTGGAGGAAGTAAATTACAAAAAATGCCAATAAATAAACATATATAGCGTAATTTTCTGTGTGTTTTGAAGTCAATGCGTTTATTGGGGATCGCCTGTTTATCGCTTTTAAATGGGTTTCAAAGTAACAGTGCGTATCTTCTGCAAAAACCAGGTTCTTCAAAACCACGGCTATTCGAACTACAAACGTGCTAGCAGCGAGAACACGTGTCGCTAACATATTTCATGAGGGGAGAAAAAAATGCACGAAGGTGTGCGACTGGTTGGGGTTTTAGTCCGCAAAATCCAGGGGAAAAGTTACTCTTGTGTTTGCTGCGCACAACATTACAGCTAAATATACCGCTATTTCAATCAAAGTAACACTTCCCCCATTTAATTTCCCCGAACGACTTCTCTGGGTAGTATCTCACCCATGCTTCAGTCTACCAGAGGCGCAGCTGGTGCATTCATTAAAAACAGAGCACGTCGATAAAGTAGAGTGTTGCTGGTAACGGTTTGGATATTCTTCCTAGCTGCTGGTTGCTATCATTAAAGTTATCGTCTACACTTATTTTGCTTTTAGCACTTTGCTGAGTATTGACTAGGCTGCTGTTCATTTTATGCTGAATACTTTCCGCGCGTTTTGAAACCGCAAGCTCTTGATATGGCCTCCTTTGCATAAATGGATAAGTTTTCCATAGTTACAGTCACGAACCAAAACGCTAACTGACGTCGAGTAAAAGTTGCACGGAAAAAAAGAATGAGCTGTCGCAGGCAGGTGACGGTTTGAACTGAACCACCCTATGCATTATTTTGTTGTTCCTTGTAATTGCAATGGACTTCATAATACGTAGCTTAATTTACACCATCTCCTTCAGAGTCAAAATTCCAAAAATGCCCTACAATGGAGTCGGATTAGGGCAAAAATTTATCAAATTTCACTTTTGAACAGCGAGGAAGTCAACATAAATACTCAGTGAAACAGGCTACCGCCAATAGCGAGGCTCATTGGGAACGACCACGGTTAAAAAGAACAGAGAGGACATTCGTTGGTAACGTTGTTCAAGCTGAAATGTTCTCAGCCCACGCCGATCACTCATTGTGCGCTATAGTGGTTCGGGAAGTGACATACAGAAAGTAGATTTCTCTATACGCGTGCAAACGTATCGTAGATTTAGCATTAAATTCATTTGATGTGACGAGAGTAAACCGACCAGCAGAGGATCCGGGCGAACGTTTCTCCACACTCTGCCATTGTTTGCAAGTGGCAACGTCAGACTTGGACTGCAGTGCAGAAATCCACGAAAACAACACAGATAGCTCATGACAGTATTGCGATTGCATGTGTGTATCGACCTTTTGAAGCAGCTGGCTATGACGTAGCAGAGTTTTGTTTTATATTGCGCAACCACCTTCCTCGTGGCGGAGACATATTCTGGTAAATGGTGAAATGGCTCCTGTGGGCTTAACGTTATCGGAGAAAGAACACAGCACTGTGCAGCTACTACACGTTTGTCTCACACTGCATTCACAGAAACCCTTTAGGTGTCATATCAACAAACATGAGAATAATTAAAATGAAACTTGCCAAAGATGGTCTTATGGCAAATGCTTTCAATACAAGCAAACTGATCTAGCAGCGTTTGGCTCGCTCCTAACCCTCCAAGACACAGGTTTACCTTTGACAAAAATATTCTACAGTCAATGACATTAAGATACTTTTTATGATCATATTATGCTAGCCTTTAGCAATAAAATATAAGTACATTTTATAAATATTTTATAACACAAATATCCCATTTATTTCAATATTATTGTAGTGCTTTCACAAGTAAAAGCAAAATATGTGTATTCAAGGAAAAGGAGGCCAAAATCATTCAAAACAATATTCACAGATAACAGATGGAGATGTAACCAGCGGACGGCCTCCTCAGATATAAACTTCGTTATCTGATAGGCAGAGAATGGAATATGTATATATCACCCATATTGCATCTGACACATTGTACTGATGCACGCATAGATATTAAACGCTACAGAAATAATAAGATTATTAGTTACTAAATCCATAGAACTAACAAAGTTACTTCATTAATACTACGTGCTCATTATTAAATTTGCGAAAAGGCTAAATAAAAATTAGAAAAAATAGAAGAAAATCCTCTAAAACTGTAAAATCGGGACTCAGCTGCAGTGTTACTCTTCTGTTGATGCAAGTTTTTTCACATCAATTGTTATACACTGCAAAAGGTTACTCCATGCATTGGTCGTTAGTTTGATGCAGCTTATTCTTACGTTGTAAATTTTGCAACAGTGTTGCCTATCCTCAGGTTAGAACAAGAGTTCCGTCAAAGGGTATGGGTGGATAAGTATGGGAGTACGGATGGTTCTAATGACACTGGAATGCAAGTTTAAAACTGGTTTAATGACTGCTTCTTTTTATCATCACATAACTCGCAAAGTTGCCGACCAACGGTTACCAATATAATCACTGTTCAGAGTTACCGTATGTAAAATGCATATTACGCGATAACTTAATTCGTCATTTACGTAGGAACCGATAGATAAGTTTTTTCTCCGGTTCTGGTCTGCCTTCCGCGAACACAGAACCAGTTGTGTCTTTCTTAATGGACCACCAGCCCAGTTGTGTCTCTTCTTCACTGCAGCTGCGTTCGACTTTCACATCTCGAAGCCTGTCTTTATTCACACCAAAATTCCTTTTGTGACTATTTTGTCCATTGCGATTATTAGTCTCGGTCATGCCATTATTAAGAGTCCGAACAATGCATTTTCAAATGAGTCAAGTGTTATACACTTAGAATACCTGCTAAGAACCCGCTTTCTCCCAGCACAACTCCTCACCCCAACTGCATCTGATCGCGTTTTAACAAATATACCATGTTCCATTGAAATCCATTACGATTTTTTATTCACTGCATCCCTTTATTTCGGTATCACTATCAATTTAAATATACAACAAACTGTTGAAATGCAACGGCGGAAAAAATGCGTCGCTAAGAACGGTGCTCAGCGAAACAAGGAGAGAGTATGTAAACATTATTGTGCCACTCGAATGCTTACCCTGGCTTTATCTGTGTTAAAAGAAACCTCTCAGATAAAGCACTGATTACTCCACTTGGACATAACATTTATCTGTCATTTGTGATTCCTGCGCATTCCATTGGGTGAAGTGATGCGTTCATTGGTGCTCAGCATAGGTCCGAGAAGTGCGGCAGTTTCCCTCTCATTGTTTCGAGAATAATCAGTGCGTTATCTGAGAGGTTTCTATTAACAAAGATAAAGCAAGATTAACGTTTTGAGCAGCAGGATAAAACTGAGGGTTTATAGAATTACTGACTTATGAATAGTAGTCAATAAACAACAGATTGCATCACATAGTGTGTCTATTTATATTCTCTTGTTACTCTGTAAGCTGTCTTTGGGATAACATAGCAGTTCACTGGTAGTGTCAAAAGACTACCATGATCACAGGAATGTTCTCGTGTTGCACAGCTGCCGTTATCTGCATGGGATTGAATTGCTAGCCCTTAAGAATCTGGACCTATCGACAAATTGCTGGGCTTGGACACAGTGTGTCGGTGGTCATTAATGACCACATCCTTAAACTACGTTCTGGATGGCCGCGTTTAACAGATGCAAGCCTGATTAGACGCATTATAAGCACCTCATGGGTACCAAAGCAACAATTAGAGAACCGTTACGGCATATTTAGCACTTGGAGTGCTAACAAGAGCATTTGAAAACAACATTCTTACAACAGGACTCAAATTTACATGCGCCTCTAAGGTACCTCGTACACCACAACACCCCAATGCACATCTCCGGCGGTGTCGAGAAAGTTCATTTAGATTACCGAAATATCACACCTCTGTCTTCAGTTATGAAAGTAGGTTCTGCCTGTAAGCAAGTGATAGATGTGTATACACACGACTAAATCTGGCGAGCATATTCGTGCAGATTACATTCGCCCAAGCCAGGAGTTGATTTAAGTTCCCATCACTTAAACTCGCGCTCACATTTAGTGCTTGTGCAACAACAAGAAACCAGTGCTAGGTATGAAGTTATTATTACTGTGATTTCTTCAACGGGAAAGCAGCCCGCCCCGGCAGCGTAGATGGTAGCATTCCTGCCTCACGTTCAAGAGGTCCCGAGTTCGAAACTCGGTCAGTGCGGGTTACCTGGATAAGGTTTTTCCGGGGTTTTCCCTTGTCCTAAGAGATGAATATCGGGTAACTCTAAGCTCCATGCACCCTGAGCTCATTTGAACATCATTTCACTGATTCCATTCATCGGCCGATATGATTTAAATTTGGAGGACGTAAATTAAAAAAAAAAAAAAAAAAAAGCGACTTGCCGTTTCACCAGCTTAACGCGCGTCCCCCAACGGTTGTTGCAATGCAACGTACCCTTAGCGGATAAATGCCCCGACCAGCGTAGTTACTTGACCATGTATGGCGGATTGGAAGGGCCCTGATTGTTCTCCATGGCCGGTCACAGTCCTTGCTGAATTGTGACAATAGGTGCAGGACGCTTGGGACAGTTTTATTAGAGGATGCCATTGGTCATTGTACAATCGTCTGCCCGGCTAAGTACATACTTTCTTGCTGCTAGAGGGAGATAACGCTGAATACTGTTACGACTATTGGGACTACATCTTTGTTATATTTCTGCTGAATTGCACTGCTTTCAACATCATATGATGCTATCACAATGTCTAATCTTTATTTAAATCCTTGGTTATATTAAAGCAAGTCTTCACGCAGTTGCATTACCGTACATGCCACTGTAAGTGCACAGAGGAGAGTGCAAATAGGGCAGTTTTCTTGATACTCTCTAATTTGCTTTTTTACATTTTTACACCTTTAAAAGCTTGTTCTTTTGAAAGTTTCCTTCCGCTTTTTTCAGATTTCCAGTACACGTTCTCTACAAGTGGGTGAAGAAATTTAAAGAGCTCTGTCTTGATATTAACCCTTGTTTTGGATTTAGAGATTTTGTAAGTTAACTTCCTTTATTTTACACGGAAAATGATAAAAATCATCCGAATTTAATAATTCTTTTCCGTGAAATATATTTGGGAAAACTCTGCAATTCCTACAAGATTTACATCAGGTGCACAGTTTTTCACAAATAACTTATTTTTCTTTTGTAAAACTTGTGAATTTGGAAATTCAAGTATACAGAACACCAGAAATGTTTTTTTTTTTCAATTATAATTATATATAGAAGGAATTTATAGGCATTTGCTATGTAAGTTCAAGTACCACAAAGCCAAATCACAATACATTTATATATACCTTTATTTCAACACCTTAAAGTCTACAAAGGTTTCATATATGTATAATATTCATTTTAGTTTAATAGACAATGTATGAAACATTACTGCACTTTTTCAAATTTTCTTGCATCACGCAGAAGCAGTAGAGAACGTAGGTAACAGTGTACTTGTACAACGCCTCATAGCATAGGACTAATGTGGAGAGAGAGAGAGAGAAGAGAGAGAGAGAGAGAGAGAGAGAGAGAGAGAGAGAGAGAGAGAGAGAGAGAGAGAGAGAGAGAGAGAGAGAGAGAGAGAGAGAGAGAGAGAAGGTAAGATGTATCGAAGAATAATTAATTATTCCAGAAATAACTGTAACACATGGAATACTCTCGTTTTATTTTAATATAGAGAAACGGTCGTCAACTTAGCACTATGGTAGCTCCACTGTTTACCAAACGGGACACGGACTCGATTCCTGGTACTGGCTTAGAGGCTTTCTCTCACTGGCAGACCCCGTCCAGGACTCAGACTCTTTAGGGCCCTGAGTGTCCAACTGAGGAGATGTTTGACTGAGAAGTAGCGGCCGCAGTTTGCGAAGATTGCATATACAGGCAGAAGGGATCGGGTGCTTTCTACGTCTCACCCTCCGGTACTGAACCCGATTCACAACGCATGTGGTGGACAGAGGTGGGGGACACAGCGGCCTTGTTTCGGAAACAGCTGTCCGGCACGGGCTTTGTTACTAGTAAACATTTTTCTGTAACTTTTGTTGTTGCTCTTTAACGACTTTACTCTCTTTTATTATTTCCAATCAACTACATCAGGTAGCTGCCCATTCCAATAATGATACCTACTTCCAATGGATTTTTTCATCGAAGGTCTTAAAATTACAAACTCAATAATAACTTTATTACCATTTGTGACTTAAGTTCAATAAAATACTTAACCGTGCAAATATTTGGACGTAACATTGATGGTCCTCGACCAGCTTTGAAGTTACGTACACCAATCCTGAGAACCACTAGCGGTAATTTCCCTTTGTTGGTTTTGTCCACCAGTCGATTCATAGCATACACTCACACTCCAATGTTTACTGGTTCAACAAGGGAGTCCGAGCATAGCAGCAGCGTTGTACTTTTCTGTTCTCGGGCCCCAGTGCACTTGCATCACTATAACTAGCGACCTTTAATGCAGTGGAACCGACAATCGATTTCAGCCAATATCAATACTTCTGGGCGTCCTGTACTCAGTTTCGGAAAGTCTTTTAACCGGTTAGGTCATAAAGAAAGATGAATGAGGTGGGTGAAATGATTCTCAAATGAGTCAAGGGACCATACAGCTTAGTCACCCGGCATTCATTTTTCAGGATAAGGGAAAAACCCTGAAAACCTTATACCGATAACTCACCCTGACAGAGATTCCAAGTCGGGACTTCCTGAATGAGGCAGATACGTTACCCCCAAACCACAGGGGCGCGCAAAGTATAATTTTGCTAGTCTCCTAAAGTGATTTTTTAGTATTATGTATAACCTCTTTAACCGAATTTTCTTCTTATATTTCATTTATATTTAATCATGTCAGGCGATTAATTAGTTTACACAACGCAGGTACATTATACTAAAAATAATCTTAATGATAGTAAGTACATTAAATATGCATCAACGTAATTATTTATTGTGCTATTTTTCCAAGAATAAAAATGAGGATAAACAACTTATCTTTTGCTATTTCCATAACGGAAAAAAGGAATGGGGAAAAACTAAATCAGTCATTGCACTTTCGTTACTAAATAATTCTTCCAACAACAGAAAGTGCATGGTTATAATTAATCTTGTAGTGCAATCAATTTATACTGCAGGAATAATTTCCAAAAAGGTGATTTACTGAACTGGCAAAGACTTGGGTCAAACATTTCCTCAACACTGTCCTGTCGCTGAAAGATGTCTCATTGTCGCTATTGTCGTATAAAAATTATCAATCTCTGTGTTTCTCTTCTCAATAATAGATATCATCAAAATAATCTTAACCAATTCTTATAGGCTTCTCAGTTGCAAAATAAAACTCTGGTATTAACGGAAATATTTTCTTGTTGGTCACTACACTTTTTATTAAATAATTTCTCTAACTACAGAAAGTGTATGGCAATATAAGTGTAATTTTCTGAAGTGTGATGAATCTTTACAAATGGGCCACTGCCGTAATTTAAATGCATCAGAATGTTAAAGTATACAAAATTGAGTAATTGAGTAAAAAATTTTAGATACTGTAAATACAATTAGGCACTAAAGAAACACAATATCGTGTTATTTTAATAATAGTTGAACTGAATGAAAACCGAAATAAAATTTTTTATTTACCTTCTTTCTCATTGTCACAATACTCAATAATGTTCTCTATGGTTTCTCGCTCCTGTCGAGACACGTTGATGTCCAAAAGCATGATTGCATCTGAATAGAGTACATACAATGATGCGCAATGAGTATACTGTCTGATTTTTAAAAGAAGATACGTGAAGGTCATCTGTTTCTCCACGTGGGTGCTGCAATGTTGTCCACCAGATCCCCTTTCTTTATCCTCTCAACACTCGAAACATAAACAAGGGTTCGAGTTATCTCACCTCAACAAAAATATGCACAGTTAATCTGTATCAGCCTACTTTAAAACAGAAATAAGTTTTTCATACATTCACTGAGTTGTAGGGTCTTCACATGTGTGAGTTCTTTTAAATAATTTTTTGCACTATGTAACTAATATTCCATATACCGCTAGGCATCGTTAGTTGACATTCCCACACTAGTGCGGTAAGTATTCCTCCATAGAAACACATATAGGCGATGCACGTTCTAAAATCTAACATTTATCTTCAATTATATTTATTAATATTTCAGCTAATATATTAACTACTAAAATTCAGATTAATATAAATACATATAGTGCAAAACATAAGGTGCAACACACATGGGTAAGCACATAATGGAATCTCGAGAGTTGAAACCGTTCTTCGTTCCGTATTCATTAATATCGCGATATACTATTATTAACGACTTTGTTAATTGACTTGTTCATATAAACGACGCCGATATGTCGGAATTTTGACCCACAGGAATTCTTTTACGTGCAAGCATAACTACTGACATGGGACTGTCGCTTTTGGATAAAAGGAATAAGCTGTTCATTGGTAAGAGGCAAACTCACGTCTTCCTGTTCAAAGAATTCCCTAAGAGAACAGACCCCGTAACTCAGTTGGTAAAGCACCTGCCTGCCGTGCTAGGGATCGCGGGTTCGATTCCCGGCGGTGGGGTTGGAGATTTTTCTCGGACCAAAATAATTCCCCATCTTCCCCAGAGTCTGGAAGTATGAATGAGAGTGTGAATGTGTGCGTGATCTAATGATTAAAACCCGAAGAATACGAGTTAACAACTTCGATATGTTCCAAAGGAGAACGGCCGCCCATATGACCATTGGAGTTAAAGGCGGGTTATAAATGGAACAAGTGAAAAAAAATTATCTAACTTGAATATGCAATGTAACACTCCTACCGCCACTAAGTCTTGTTTCCATAAAAACGTATTTTAATTGTGGTTTAACAAAGTAGGAAATAACAATTGGAAATAATGATTAAAAATGGATTTCCTCAACATTTAGTAAGAACGATACAAAGTATGTATATAAATACAAAGTTTAAATTGGAGAAATCCATAGAAAAAGATAACCTAGTAGAGATTAATTTAGGACTAAGACAGGGTTGTCCATTGTCGCCTACCCTATATATATATATATATATAATATATATAACCCTATATATATTAATGACGCAGTTGTACGATGGCAAACTGTGCTCAGAACAAATTTCAAAATAAAGGGGAGAAATTTTGACACATTGCTGTTTGCTGATGACCAGATTTTAATTGCGGAGACGGAAGATAACTTTCAAAGAGCCATACACGAATTAAGTAACATTCCAAGAGAATATAATCTTCAAATTTCATATAAAAAATAATGGCTTTTATAGGAACGAACCATTTGAGAGCAAAAATGATAAACCCATCCAACAACAAAGTTATTTTAATTATCTTGGCTATATTGTGTCATATACCAGTAATAGAGATACACAAAAATAAATAAACAAATTCCAAACAATATGTGGCACAACAAAAAGAACTTAAAACTGTATAAAATAATGGCGATCCCAACCTTGCTTTATGGGTGTGAAAACTGGGTCTTGACTATCTCACAACAGAAGAAAGTGGAGGCTGCTGAGATGAAATTTCTGAGACAGGTGGCAGATTATAGACTCATAGACAAGAAAAGAAACGAGGATATTAGAAGAGAATTGGAAATTCAGAGTCTAAATGAAACAATCATTGCATACAGGCAAAAATGGCAAGAACATGTGCAGAGAATGACCGAAGACCGTACACCACAAATAGTATACAAGTATAAACCTGTAGGTAAAAGAAATGTTGGCAGGCCACGAATGAGATGGTCCGATCAATTTCCTTGAAGTCGGAACGGGCCACAATTATACATCACATTATACCGTGATGATGATGATGATTATGATGATGATGATGACAAAGTAGGCTAACAATACACAGCGCAACTGAACACTCAAGCAAACTCGTTTCTCGCATACAACTAGCGATGACTGAGCTCAGGGGTATGTGATTCACCAGTGTATCAAATCTGGCAACCTTTCTTTACGTTGCCATAGCAACGAACTTCCCTTCTTACCCTTCGCGACCCTTGCCTGATGACCTTCACGTATCTTCCTTTAAAATTCAGACCGTAGGTGCGATAGGCTTGCGTAAATAACTCAGCATTTTCACTTTCATTCCGATACACCTACCAGATGGTCGTACATGCTCATAAGTTTTATTTAAATTAATTATGGGCTGTTATAATACTTACAGATTTGAATGAAGCTGTTTTGCATACATACCTGAAAAAGGAGAAAAGAATTAGTTCCTTAGTTTAGAAAAAGACGCTACAGAACCACTTATACTTGAAGCACACCTTGAATGCAATTCTGGAAGCAGTGGATTTCTTCACTCGCCTTTGTGTGTGCCCCTGAGTATAATACCGGTGATATATAATCATAGTTATGCGATTTTACCTATTTTCTAGCGCCAATCTATAGATACTATTGAAAATAAACAACTAAACGTAGCAGTGAGCCGACAAACGCGCAAATTCGAGGTATGGTGTTGGCACAATCCAAATTATTAAACGCCACAGGTAAATCATAATTGCTACAATTTTTTGCTTTTTCCGTTTTTGGCACAGCAAACGAAACATGGGTTAAAAACCCGGTTTTTTGCGCTCAATATATTCTCTCTTCACTATACCAAAAGCCACTTTTATAAAAATCTATTCCTCTAATTCCTTCTGCTTAATCCATATAAATACTAAGTATACATTTTGTTGTAGGCATAAGAATATACGCCTAAAATGGACTGTTATGTGACGGCTTTGAAAACCCATGCTCTATGCATAAAAGACGAAGAAGAATCACTTGCTACCACTTTGCCAACATTATATGCTTTAAGGAGATCTTTATTTCTTGTGGTGTGACATTTTTTCTATCTCGTGCGGTTTACTGGTTATACCAAAATAATCCAGAGTGAAAGAGATCTCCATTGCCACCTCCGAGAAAACTGAAAACATTCACTTTATTTGTTCCTCAAATATCTTTAACGTGTGGCATTTTAATAAATATTGTTAGGAAGAGAGAGAAAGAAAACCTTTTTGTGGGAAGATTAGGAAACCATAAAACATATTTGCAGTTAAATCTCTCTTCCTACTAAAGATAAGTAATAGAACTGATACCAATTTGGCTGGAAAATCACTTAAAAATATTTACATCCTCGATCACACAACATTTTCGACAGCAAAAGGACTGAGTCTTTAAAGGAGAGCATTTATTAAAATATAAAAAATTAATTTTCAACTGATTTCTTTAGATTAGTCGCCACATAACTTTAATAAGCTATACCAAACCATTATGAAAAATTCATTTTTAATTCATTTTTTATATGGTGATAATAAATACCCTTTGGTCCATTCAACTTAACACAGCGCTTCGTAATTTTTAATTTGAAGTAGGTATTGAAAGTTGAAGAGATTGAGCAGCAAATTTTAATTTAATTTTGTTTAACATAAAAGAAATTTTGGTATGTACTGTTGAATTTATAGCTCTTTCAATTCAAGTGGTAATAAATAATTGATTCCAACTGAACCAGTTAGTGAGATTTAACTATTGCATACGTTTTAAATTTGTAATTAAAGAAGCTTTTCTGAATGTCAGTCTAGTTAACTATAAACTGTGGTTCAAGATATATCCTGAATGGTGGTAAACATTCGAAATAAATAAATTACAATAATGGGAGTGTACATTTCAATGCAGTACTTTACATAAATGTAAAAGAAAAAGAAAGAATAAACATAATCTTTTACGTTTGCTGTCAAAGATTAGTTTAAAATGTCGCAGCTGACATGCAGCTTAATTGTGCAGCAATTCTTTGATTATTATTAATCATAATAATATGATTATTATTAATCATAATAATATGATTATTAATAATCATAATAATATGATTATTATTAACCATAATAATATTATTAATCATCATAATAATATTATTAATCATAATATTAATAATATTAATTTTAATAATATTATTATTAATAATATTATAAATAATAATATATTATAAATAATAATAATAATAATAATAATAATAATAATAATAATAATAATAATAATAATAATAATAATAATAATAATAATAATAATAATAATAATAATAATAATAATAATAATAATAATAATAATAATAATAATAATAATAATAATAATAATAATAATAATAATAATAATGTTGTTATTATTATTATTATTATTATTATTATTATTATTATTATTATTATTATTATTATTATTATTATTATTATTATTATTATTATTATTTTCGGACCAGACACAGTTTCAAGCTCCACAACATTGAAATGAACTCTAGAAACAGCCTTTTTCAATGCTCATTAAGAAAAATCTCTATGGTAAATAGCGACTTCTGAAACACATGCTGCTTCAGGTTTTGCGGCAGTGGTCAGAAGGAAAGTGGGAGTGACGAGTTGAGCCAACCAATCGCAAGGAAAAAGTAGGAATGTATATTTAAGAGAATATTTGTACGCAAGATGCAATCTGTTTAGTTGGTAATTACTTACTGATGCTCTTTAGTGCGTACAAGGGAGTAATGTGTTCTGTTGTATACAGAGACGCTTACTAGGTAGTGGAAACGTAAGTCTACTGAAAAATTCCATGCCATAGCTCTGGCATTGAATTATTCAGTCTGACTCTACGTTTCCACAATTTAGCCTACACACGGCCAATGTGAAAGAACAGCTTACTAGGTAGTTAGTAGACCAGGTGCCTATGTCAGATGTACACCGTCATTGGTGAGAGGTCAATTCGGATGCTCACGTATCAAATCTCAACACTTCTCTACTGGAATAGTAATTTACGAAACGAATACTATAACGTATCATATTACAATATATTGGAAGATTGACAAAGGAGGCCGCATGGCGAGTTTGATAACCAATTGAGTACAACAATATCTCTCTACGATATCGTATCGTAAAATAATTTACTCCTTTAGTTACGTAATTTGGATATTTTATCTACTTTGGTACATTACATTTGGATTGCAGGTGTAGCATTAGGAATCACTGATACAGTACACTACTTGATACTTAGTTGATACGTGTGTAGTGGGCCATAAATGATTTGACAGAAGATTTGTCTGCTAGGTTTTTGTTTAAAAACAGAAAAAACACCGATACTAGATGAATTAAATAAACTTTGAAAAATGAGTTCTGAGGAGAATGTTTAAAAGGCATTTAATTTGGCTATGAAAATGGTTGCGTAATGGAAGCTTTCTTACGAAACTAGTTGCATAATGAGCTTCCATTACGAAACTGGTTAGAGTTTAAAGTTTTCATAGTATAATCAATTCCCTATTACGTAACTGAAGTAGATAAAGTAATTGACTGCCACTCAGCGGGAGGGAAAAGGTACGTTATTTATCAGGCATGGAATACATACATGATTCGAACTGTGGATATATGGCGTTGGAGATGTAATATAACAACAGGAGCGCTGCATGAACATAAATAGCAGCTGACTTAATGAAACATATTCATCTGTCAGACAAACTGAAACGCAATTCACGCAAATGAGTATGTAAGTGTGTACGAACGCAGCTACTCTCAACTACTGAGTACTAGTACACAATGAGGTGATAAAACAAAACTGTTCGCTATCACTGTTCTTTCAGTAGGCTCTACATCAGACACGCCTAGCGAAAGTGACTATATTCTTTGTACTGCATGCTGGAAGTAGATATAATCAGAAGCTAATTTCATTGTTTGGTGGTTTTAGCACTTCGTGGAATAGCTCACAACATGGCTAGGTGCTTTATTAAATCTGATGTTTTCCTAGGATTAATTTATCTGTCAAATTATTGTTATAATATAATGTACATTAAACTTTAACGCACAAAACGTTGAGCGACGCTGTTGCGAATAGCCAACAGAAGTGCGGAGTTTGCCGCAGTATTGCATTCTAACATTGGCAGGCACAAGGAAGGACAACCATGTGGGCAAACCAATAACTTGCGTGAGGCGGATCTCAATGCCGAACGTGGAGGAATACATTACTACCAAATTACAATAAACAGAGAACAGTACCTTACAAGAGCGGGGTTTGTTTCCATCTGGCACGCCACAAACTGATTTCACAACAGAGCATTTAATGTTTAAGCGTGTAGCCTTTGCGGGCCTTTGCCCCTATGCCCAAATGGGTACACCCTTCTTACTTCTGCTTTCCTGAATGTTGTTTTTGCGTATTCATTATATCTGGCAGTCTGGTATCTCGCAGTCGGAACTATAAACAGATAAACTGCGCGTTCGCCCACCGTAAACACAATTAACCGCTATCGCCAGATAACAAGAATGTTCTGGAAAGTTCGCCTTCCCAAAGGTTCTGAAATGTGGTAGTAACTTCCAAAGGCTAAATCAGCGAGCGCTCTCGTAAAGGCAGGCGAGTCTGGCGCAATCTAGCGGAGAGAGTGGTTGAGTTAGCTAGTTTGTTTCTGGTGCGACGAAAACCAATATTCTTCGAGCGAGTTTGTGACGACTGTATCAATATGCGCTGAGGCTATTACGGCAAGGATTACAGATGTCTTGTGTTCGACACCCCAGTAAGTAAACTGTCCACAAGAAGAGTCTACTATATCGTGCTGCGTATTTTATTCTGCACACTGAACAGTGAGTAAAGTGACAGCATAAACAACTTGGAAAATTAGCGCATCTTTCATTTAAAGTATCAACGCGTGCGTCTGGAAGTATCGTGTGTGCCTAAACACTTCTTGTAACCCTCTCTCAGACTACAATAACAAAAAATTACCATCTAATGTAAACAATAAACTGGTAAGTTTTCTGAAAATGAACGTTAGGTAACAGCGCTGTTCTAGTAACCCAAAATCAGAAAAATGTGGAGTAATTGTATGCAACATGATCTAAAACGTGAACAAGATATTTGATCAACCCATTTACTTTATATTTGGTTTCATTTATTTTGAGTAACACAAAAATATATCTTTCTGTAAGGAAATATGGGTATGTGGTTTAAGTCGAGGTAAAGCTCAATAAATACCAAGAAGAAGTGAGTGGCAATGACAGCACTGTACTTTTAACAGATTAAATGTAACTAACTCCAAGTATTCTGAAACAACTGAAGGGAGAGAGGGAGAAGCACTTGCACACATGGGAATTTAAACCATGTAATCAACAAGGAATGGACAAGCACTTTGATCCTCCATTTACTTTGAGGTTTTGTAACATTACAAATAACCCTTCACATATCTTGACAAATACAGAAGAGTTAACGCGTGTAAGGTACTTTGAAGGCAGCTTCAACCTTCGACAAATTATTCTATTTACATAGCGTACCATGTATTCAGACGCCTGAGTTTGAAACCTGGTTAGGATAAACAGACTTAATATAAGAAACGAATTTCTTCATGACCCATCCAGAGGAAACACTAAGCGGTCATGAGAAGCTGAACTTCCAATGTATAAATAACTGTTTATCAGGAAAATCATAAGTGTTTCCAATATACACTCATTGACCTCCCCGTCCCAGAAAAAAATAATATAAAAATGAGCAGACTCTGGACGCGTATATTTTTCCAAGTCCACACCCTTTTCGCGACCTGTTTACAGTGGTGTCACGGAACGCGTCTGTTTAGCTTCATCCTACTGAATCTTGTTCTTCTTCTATTAATAATAATAGTAATAATAAATAATAATAATAATAATAGTAATAAATAATAATAATAATAATAATAATAATAATAATAATAATAATAATAATAATAATAATAATAATAATAATAATAATAATAATAATAATAATAATAATAATAATAATAATAATAATAATAATAATAATAATAATAATAATAATAATAATAATAATAATAATAATAATAATAATAATAATAATAATAATAATAATAATAATAATAATAATAATAATAATAATAATAATAATAATAATAATGAAAATTTTCACACATTGTGTATTGTTTCGTACATTTCGTTCATATTATAATAGGGAATCCTTCCTTTTTCACACACTGTAATGTGTGCAAAAAACTAAATATCATAATTGACTCATTACTGAGGCTCAGTTACTGAACTTGCACTGATAGCCTAACGGTTATAGACAAGTATGTAGGAGCTAGACCTACAAACGTCCCAACTCCACATATCATTTTGATATTTTTATTGTAGGAATACGAAATATGTATTACGCATATTGTAACATAGCTTTCAATTGCTAAGGTTTACTTGATTTTATGACATTTATGCTCACACATAGAAACTGAAATACTTTACTCTGTTTTTTAAACTAACTAAAATAAATGTTTTATTTATATATGTAAAATCAAATAAATATGGAAATTAACTTAGCAGCGGATGTGTAAACTCTGTTCCTATTACTGCTCTGATTCTACGGGGCATGGATGAGACCGAATTCCTAGTGCAATTTTCACAAGAGGAAACTTCGTATTATATGCCAGCTCTATTTGCACAACCAATATGGAAGTAATTTTCTAATAAAATTGCATTAATTTTGAAAACTACAAGAATATTATTTGCATTTTTACAAATGGAATGTGTTTAAAATATTATTATTTATCTTCCGCAGGAGAAAAGTAAGTCATTGCAATTAAAGTAACTATAATAAAACGAAACATACCCATCAAGGATTCGAACTCATGTTGGCCCACTTACGAGACACGCGTTTTACTGCTCGGCTACCATGCATACGGCCAAGCCGCAAAACATCTCCCTATCTATCGCAGAGCTTTGAAATGAAGCCAGAGTGGTATCAAAGCGTATATTGGAAACATCACTTCTTCTCTCACACTAGCCGTGTGTAGGCCAAAGTATGGAAAGGTAGAATCAGACTGAAAACTTCAATGCCAGAGCCAGGTTTCAAATGATTGCGCTTTTCAGTCTGACTCTACCTTTCCAAAGCACATACTGTGAACGCAGCGTCATCGAATGCTTCCAATGTTTTCCGAATCATACTTTGATTCTGGCGCGTTTTTTTTTTCTTTTTTGGGGGGAGGGAATAAGGCTGTATGTCACGTACAGGGGTTTTGATCAGCGACATTATAGGGGGTTAAGCCCAAGTAACTAAGGGCAACATAAGCTAAATTATTTTAATATAAGTGGTCTGTACATTCTTACCATTATATTTCGTTGCTACTGTATTCACTATCGTGTACAATTGACTCTCCAATAACAACAACGATGCATTCGTATATCAATAACAAATCCAACTTGCTGTGGCTTACAGAGTGAAGAAGAAACACTTTTGCAATATTCTTTGCTCTGAGCAACGATAATGAAAAAATATGCATTATTAAAATACCTATACAATAAATAGCTCTAAACCTATAATTACTTAGCATAACGTACTAATAATCCATAAACCCTCTTAACTCTCTCTCAGGAAGGAAGTACAAAAGCCAACAAAACATGTGTTACTATGCTTGAGACAGAGAGAGAGAGAGAGAGAGAGTGAGAGAGAGAGACAGACAGAGGTGACGCTAATTTCTGCACAGTTTAGTTTATCAGAATCAACAGAAAAAAGAAAAGATAAGTTGAGGGTGAACTTCCAAGTGTATTTACGTTCAAACATATATTTTCCAAAATTTAGTAAATTAGCTAACGTTCTCCTATTTACCGTGTAAGCCACCATGAGCGCCTAATAACAAAGTCAAAACATTACATTTAGCGATAAACAGGAAAAAGAGTTCCCAATAAACACAAATTTTTAAGAGTTTTGATTTTAATGCTAATATCAAATATCAAACTCAGCCTTCCTTCTGAGAAAGGTTTTAATAATAATTTGACACTTGTTATCCACGCTATGTAAACCAAAACGCGAAAAAGCACACACTTCTGTGTTAATCTTGGCAAATTTAGTGGATCCTAAAAATTACACAAGAGACAAATGTTTATGAATCGACAGAAAGAAAGCTGAAATATGTTGCCTAATTTTCTGCAAACTTACGCAGAATTTCAACTGTATGCATGCAGCTGTTCATAAGATGTCCCTCATCAACACTGACCGTAAATGCTATTTGGTTTTACTCTCACA
Source organism: Mantis religiosa (assembly GCA_030765055.1). Taxonomy (NCBI): domain Eukaryota; kingdom Metazoa; phylum Arthropoda; class Insecta; order Mantodea; family Mantidae; genus Mantis; species Mantis religiosa. The sequence continues at coordinate 136,225,317 of CM060950.1, forward strand.
ATGCGCATTCTATCTGGTGTGTATATTGCAGGATATTTACTACATAATTATATCAATTTAAATGTGTGAACATTATATATCGTTAAGCCAATGCCTCAGAAATGTGATTTATTAACATTATTGCCCTTGGATATGGGACTGACCTCCTTGGGATTACATTGGGGCACCTACAAAAAGCAGTTGTGTAGTTTGAAGATGATGGTTGTTGGATTGCCTTTTAGGCATGTTCAAGTTGGTGTCGGTTTCTCAATTGTGTGCGATCGGAGGAATTTGCTATGGGTAGTAAGAAACTGTATGAAGATGAAGGTTAGGTTAATAGTGATATTTCTGTGTCTCAAGTATTGAGCAAGTAAAGTTTTGTACGGGAGGCTCTTGGGAAAATACGTATCGTTGGTTTTACAGATTTAAGAAATATTGCTCCAACTTTTGCAAAGCGAGAGGAGAAGATAGTTATAGTCTATTACTTTCTGCTTACTACAGTCAACTTTGGTCGGTAAATCAGCCTTTAATACACTGTATCGGTCGTATAAAATATCGTAAGTTACACTTGTACTGTAACAGTTGATTCCTGCGCTTTTCACTATAGAATTGGTAAAAACAATTTCCAAGGTTATTTTTATCATAATACTTAATTTTGTAGATACCTATGCTATTAACATAAAGCATTTTGAAATTCCTATCGGACGTTACACTGGTGAAGCTGTACGCATTTGTTGTGGAGCTCTGGTATAAGGAATTTCAAGTGACGGCCTTATCAAAGAGAAAAAAAAATATATAAAAAGGTCCATCACTAATTTGAAAGTACAAAGCTTGCCACCGTGTAAGTTCAAAAGTAAATGTGACCGGTTACGGCGTGCAACATTTAAATAAAACTGCGTTCATTTGACACTTTGATTTTTTTCTTTCTCTGGATAACAAAATTGCCTATTTCGCTCTGGAGAACAAAACCTGTTTATGGGAGATTTTAAATAGCGTGTCTGTTTTCCCCTTTTCAGACAAACATCCCTTTGATGTATGCCGTACAGAAAGAGTGGCATAAACGACAGGCAGCTGTTTTTTGCCCAGTTTTGCTCTGATTCTACGGGTGTTTGGACCGTGATACGGTGTAAAATGTATGTTTGCAATAGCGTTGTTTCAAATATTCCCCAACGTTCGACATTTGTGACTTTTCAGTCGTATTCTACAACAGAGCACTTAGAATGTTGTGCTCTCCTGGGATGAATTTACATATTAAAACTCAGAGTTAATAATTTGGCAGAAAGTAAATGATGTTGCCCCCGAAAAGCCACACAAAATATACCTTAAACGAAACTGATATTTCACACATGCCGTATGTAGTTCAGGGCTTTCAAACCAGAAATATACTCAACAACTCACTGCCATAGCTGGAATTTTAAACATGAACCTCAGGCACATCGAGTATTAACAAATGGCATGTGTGCTTTGGATGCAGATAATGCACAGCATTACGTTCTTCACTAATTGCAATGAGAGAGAGAGAGAGAGAGAGAGAGAGAGAGAGAGAGAGAGAGAGAGAGAGAGAGAGGTCACTGCGGTCATAGGCTAAAATCAACTTGCAACTGCATACACGGCGGAATGTAAATTTAATGTGAACACATTTAAACAATAATAATGTCTCTAGAGAGAAAATAAAGCCACACGACTTATTGATTTTAACTGTGTGCAATGCCAATTCCAAAGTAGGAGGAATCGAGTCTATGAATAGAAAGATGAGATATTCACTTAAGAATGCAGACTGGACCAGATTAAGAGATACTTTAATAATGCCAGAAAGGATACGTCAAGGGGATAATATAAATCGAAAAGCAAGGCAACTGACAATATCTATTCTAAAAGCTATGGGTGTAACGCTGAAGAAAATGACTCAAACAACTACTCCATATAAAGTTTGGAACGATAAATTGCAAAAGATAAGGGAAAAGGTCAGAAAAGCTAGGCGACACTATCAAAAAAGTCTAACAGCACAAGAAAAAGATATCAATTTACATATATAGAAGCCTTAAAGCGGAATACAAAGAAATGCTTCAACAAATTAGAAAAGAAAAATGGCAAACATTTATTGAAGATAATTTAAAAGCAGATACTTGGGGTACTCCATACAAGATAGTTATGGAGTGAGTGTGTGGTGTTTTAGGGACCGTCGACAACAAGGTCATTTGGGCCCGAGTTAGTTATGGAATGGATAGCAGCTCCTGAAATTATCTCTTCTATAAGAAAAGCAGATGGAACTTATACTACTTGGTATATTGAATCTATTCTTCAATTATTGAAAATAATTGATAACATAGATATCATAGATAACATAGAGGATGATGTAGAAGATCATCAAATAAAACGACAAAAGTATCAGGAAGAATATATAAATGATAACGTAATTTATCCCTTTTATTTAACAGAAGTCCAGCTGGTCATAAGGGATCTAAAAGCAAGAAAAGCACCAGGACCTGACAATATATGCAACGAAGTAATACAACAATTAGAAACTGTAATCGCTCCCTATCTATGTGATCTATTGAATGAATGTCTTGTTCAAGGCAGAATACCGTATTGTTGGAAGGAAACTGATGTACTCATCCTAAAGAAATCAAAGGATCGTGACCCAGCTAATCCAAAATCATATAGACCAATTTGTCTGCTCAATTCCTTAGGAAAGATTCAAGAAAAACTTTTGTATAAAAGAATTCTGGAATATAGGATGATGCTGGGCATGACAGAAAATCAGTTTGGTTTTAGGAAGGGTAGCTCCACTAAAGATGCTCTAAATTTTACAATAAACACGATAAATAAGTGCAATAAAAATACATAGTGGGAATATTTGTGGATATTACTGGAGCTTTTCACAACCTGTGGTGGCCGCAATTATTTCAAATCATGAGAGATCAAAAATACCCGACATGTCTATATAACTCTTTAAAAAATTACTGTAACAATAGAAAGTAAATGTAAAGGGTGACAATCACACCACAGTTAGAGAAATTACAAAAGGTTGTCCACAGGGATCAGCCCTTGGACCGATGTTCTGCGACATACTCACAGAACCGATAATACAACAGCTGAAATCCTCTAGTAATACACTGAATATTGTGGCCTATGCAGACGATCTCTTGTTATTAGTGGAAGGTGATAGTCGCTTGGAGTTAGAAAGAAAAATCAATTTAACTATGAAACAACCGTCTTCTTGGTGTAAGGAGTCTAAATTATCTATTGCACCACAAATATCAGCATATATTCTATTTAAAGGAGCCTTAAAAAGAAACCCTATTATCAAAATAAACGATGAAAATATTAAAAGGAGCAAAGTTGTTAAATATCTAGCAGTATTTTTAGATGAAAAAAGATATTACGATACACATCTGAAAGAAGTAACAAATAGGCTAGTAAAATAATGATGAAATTATCAACATTAACCACAAGAACTTTTAAACTACCAACGGATACAGTAAAAACATATCACATGAGCTTTATAATACGGATAATTGGCTATGGAGTTGTAATATGGGAAAATAGATTAAAATATCAGAAATATATTAAAATAATTAGAAGTGTTCAAAGACAAGCTTTAATAAGAGGCTTAGGAGTCGTAACAACAACATCAACTTTAGCTCTTTTAGTATGTTTGGCAATTTGGCATATAGACTTAGTAATAAAACAGAGAGCAGCAAATTATTGGCTCAAAAGAAAAGATTTCTTAAAAACTGAACATGTTATAGATCAATATTGTAGGAATAAAGCAGATATCAATTGGAAGCTCTTAAGAGATTGGCAACATGAATGGGATACATCACTTCAAGGAAGAAGAACTTATAGTTTATATCCCAATATAAATGAAGGATTAAAATTAAAAGATATTGTACCAACAAGATTAGGTATCCAATACTTAACGCGACATGGACCATATAATGTGTACTTTAAGAAAATAGGAAGGTCTGACACCAGTAATTGTGATCGATGTAATTTAGAAGACGCTCCAGAACACATCATAATATGATGAAAAATTATGTGAGGAAAGGAAACAGCTAGAAAGTAAATATGTTTGGGAGGTAGTTAGACTTCAAAATACTTGAAACGGCAGTAGGGAAGGTTTCCACTATAATTATGGAGAAATATAAACAACAAGATATAAGGGAACATAATAACCAAGTACTACAGGCCGGCGTTCGAAATCAGTCACCACAAATTAGAAGATCTGAGAGACTTAGACAACGTAATAGGATAGTAACGTGAGATTTAAGAAATAAGTTTGTAAAAATTCTTTCTACATACCTTTTCCGTTTAGTTTACCTTGAATATGTAAAGCTACTGATAGTAGCTAGTTAGATTACTTTTTGTAATGTAATTATAACATGTATTTGCAAAACCCATTTAATGTCCTAATGTAAAATTGTATTGTAAATAAGAAAATAATTATTATTGTAAAAATAGGTCTCGGTATAGCTTCTAAATGCCGAGACAAAAATAAAGCAGAATTTATTTATTTATTTATTTATTTGTGTGCAACGCCATATGATCATTTTTCAACAATTCTATATAACATTATATATATATATATATATATATATATATATATATATATATATATATATATTCCATATCTTTATCCCATTTTATCGTTTTAACGTATTTTACTTCACTTGTTTTGAAAACACTAGGCCTCTGCCAACACATATACCAGGAACATTGATGATAAACATTTAATTAACAGGCTTCACAACAAAATTTGAAATATTTAATTCTTAATGGTGTTCTTTATAACCAGAAAATGCAACACATGCTCAGCAACATGTACTTATGGTGTAACATGTTACCAGTATCGAGGTATAAGACTTTTGTAATCACTTGACGTGAAGTATTGAACGTTCTCTCACTCCTTGGAGACAATATTTGACGTGTCCTTACATGAAAGAGACACCACAAGTGCTAACGGAAGTTTGGCTATATTGCCGTCCACCTCGATCCATCAATGTCTGCAGTACAATGATCGTTACCGTGCTACTCTGGAAAGCATTTGTGTGTTCAACATCTAGTTAATACACTAAAATGCTAAAATAAAGCTTCCCATCTCTTGTAGCTGATACAGTTCGTTACTTCTCTGCAAAAAAAGGGGCTTAAAAAGTGTGCCCTTGCTGCAATAGTCAGTATTTCCCCATCTTTTAGCGACTAGCACTATAAACGACAATTAAATTCCTGTTGACGACAGGACATAAAAAAGACGCCAATAAACGCAGCTATAAAGAATTACTTAACCTATACGAGAGCAAGGAGATATAAGAGCTACTCACCGAGGTATGTAAACTTATCGTAAAAGCATCTCCTGCCATTAAATAGAATAGTTAAGTAGTGTGTCAAGGGATAGAGCTCTCCGCTCCAAATGTGCCTCAAATAAAGTATATTTAAAACACCAAAGCCAAATTTTGAGTCAGGTACACTTTAGAATTTAAGGGAATGATAGTTGAAGAAGTTGCCAATCAAGAGAATATTAGGTTCTCTGCATGGAAACAGAAGAAATAGTACATTTTACATGTTTATATCACACGTTTTAAAAGTAGTCATGTTTGTAGTTAGCAAGGATGAAATGGCTAACTGAAATAACCACTGTCACAAATGCGAAACATGGACACAAAATAATTACTATAGCATATCTTTAAATAAAAAGTCAACAGTTAAAGATCCCTTAATAATGGGAAAAATATTATTTAATAAACTACCAAATTCAGTGAAAACAAAAAAGGTAAATTATTTAAAAATGAACTTAACAAGTTTCTAATACAAAAATGTTTGTATAGACTGGACCAATTGTAATTAAATGTATATAATTGTTTATTTTTGACGTATCCGACATGTACGTGTTATTATGGATAAATTAATTGATCTGCTTTGTTTTGATTTGATTTGGCTCATGGAAAGGTTATGAAGTGCGTAGTTCACTATGGAGCCAGGCCCATGTGGTGACCATATTCTGTAATATGTCCAATGGCGTTACATAGCAATGTAAAGGAGTAAATTATCAAAATTAAAGTTTTAGAAAGTAACTTAATTCGTTCTTAGCCGACATACTTTAAGTACTTAATTTCAAGATAGGAAAATTAATTTTAATCCTTAATGAAACAAAGAGTTAAGTTTAAACATTTTGTTAATATTGCTAGCAGTAAATTAATGTGAGAGTATTAAATAAACTTACATTTATGAGTAAAATTAATGCAGGAATAGTGACAAAACGAAAAGAGGTACCAGAACACAGCGTTTACAATTTTAGCTTTTATTATTAACTTCAAGTTTTACAAACGTTAACCCATGGCACAACAGCCCCTACTGGGCCAAGGTCTGCCGCCGCGTCTGCCGGCCTCACGCCCACATACGCAAGGCAGAGGTGGGCGACGATCCAACCGATATGGGAGGAGGTGTGGTCAGCATCTCGGCACCCCCAGGCGGAAAGTTGGCTTTCTAGACCAGTGTTCACTACCTATCGTAGTGAAGGATCTCTCAAAAATGGTTTCCAGCATGTCTTTGAAGACTGGCAGAAACGTTGGGACAAGTGCATCGCATTCAGGCGAGACTATTTTGAGAAAAACCGTCAAAAGTATGAGGATGTGTAAAGGTACGTTGTCAAAAAAAAAAAAAATAATAATAATAATAGTAATAATAATAATAATAATAATAATAATAATAATAATAATAATAATAATAATAATAATAATAATAATAATAATAATAATAATAATAATGATAATGATAATGATAATTATAATGATAATAATAATGATAATGATAATAATGATAACGATAATAATGATAATGATGATGATGATAATAATGATGATGATGATGATAATGATAATAATAATAATAATAATAATAATAATAATAATAATAATAATAATAATAATAATAATAATAATGATAATAATAATGATAATGATAATGATAATGATAATGATAATGATAATGATAATGATAATGATAATGATAATGATAATGATAATGATAATGATAATAATAATAATAATAATAATAATAATGTGATCATTCTTTATTGAACAGTCCTCGTGGCATGTAGTCATGCTTTGGTTTACCTGATAGCCACTTACTAGTTTCTCTTTCCAGTTTAACGTTTTCTATTATGCAATTAAGCATTTTTAGAAAAAGGGTAGACGGCATGAGGATCTTTCATAAGCATAACTAAACGTTGGATAAGCAATACATTCCGTATTTCAGTTTAATATATTCCATATAAAGATGCCACAGAAGATTTTGAGGAAAATCCTCCAACGGCGAACTACTTTTTATGTGGAGCATTTTACCAAAAGTTTTGTTTCAGTAATGATCACATATTAAATAAATTTACATTACAAAGCTTATCTCTTACATTTTCTGAGAATAGTCTATAAAGTCCTAATTAAAAGGAATTTTATATAATTTTATGTAACTGATAAACGTTAAGAAATAGACCAAAAATTCTAATTAAAAAGTTGATCCGTTTTAAGACACAACAATTATTTTAAAATGCCTTTTTTATGGAATAAGCAGTTTATAAGATTCGAATATTTTAATATTTCGCTATTCCCTTGTTGCTGTCGACATTTAATTGCTCCCAAGGTTGCATGGAACATATGAAATTTAAATCAATAATATGGCATCCAGTTCCTTTAATATTTGACTATTATATTCCCCTTGTGTCCACAACAATGTGTATAATGCAAATATTTCTGCAAAGGTTTGTCTCGATTAAAATGAACGAGATGTGGGAAAATAATTAAGAATACTTTATATATAACGTACTCATAAACGATAAAGATACAGAAAATCCGGTAAATGTAGCAGCAGATATTTAAAAAATGTTGGTGTAATGGTCTTTTAAAAGCAGTTTAAAAAGATATGCTTTAGGTTCCACCTTGGGAGCTCCTAAGGAGTTGCGATATGCATATCTGGAACATGCTGTTCTGTTTCTGCAATAATTCTTTAATATCCACATGGTTTCCTTACACGTCAGTCAGTACTACCAATGTAAGTCTTTGGTGTATTCACAGTTGCGCTTGTTTCCATCGATAAATTGTAAGGCCTGAGAAATTTGAAGGGGACAAAAGTAGTAACTTCAGTAAATAGAGACATATGAACTGATATCGGTAGTAACTATAATTGTGAAGCAGCGTGTATGACTCAAGGTTATTGGGAATTTGGTGCTGGGGAGTCGTAACCACAAACAGATAAGACGCGCCCTCGCTCAGTGTAAACAAGAAAAGCACTATCAACAGAGAACTAGCACTTTCGGATGTTTCTATATCTCGAACGTTATAGGAAGCTCCTACAACCATATAAGCGAGACCCTCAGGTAAAGCTTACGAAATCTGTAGTTCAACCTAGTTGAAATTTCCGATCCGTGAAGGTTTGATAATAATACAGAAAAATGTCACTTCGATAGGTTTAAGATGTTTGAAGGTATCAATTAAGTAGCTACTTATTTATTAGAGGATTTCGTAAGTTGTAAATTGCGTAATACAATTATTATACTGTCACACGAGCTCTGGAACACCCTGTGGAAGCAGCTGGGAGCGGAAGGCAGGGGAGGTTCGGTTAGCCACACCTCCCCCTCGTCTGTCTTATAGTGGTGACAGGCAGTGGTCGGAGGAAAAACATGACTGTGCCGTCTGTTTCTCTTACACCTGGTTCTCGATCATTCCATTACTGGAACCTTCCTGTGCAAGCCAGAAGGCGGCGATATTCCTATAAAAAGGGGCTGCCGGAGCGAAGTCAGTCAGTCAGTTGGTTAGTGAGTGTGAGTGAGGAGACAGTCGCAGTTCTTGGTGTAAGAGTTAGTCAGTGACGTGTTAATGAACGAGAAGATTGTGCAACGGAAGACTGTACGTAACTGGTATGAGCATCGGAGTTTATGTAATCGCGAGTACAAGTGAAATTGTAACGGACGGACTGGTGAATTGTAATTGTGTGCAGTACGCAATTCTGCGTAATTGGCAAGAGTCGGTGGAAATAAAGAACATTTTTGAGTGGTGAAATTGGACTTTTCATTTCACGAACCCACAAAGTCGCAATACATATCTTCCGGAAATATAACATTTTAATATTTGAAATATGGTAATATATTTTAATAAATATTATTTATACTTTAAACAGACATTTTTGAAAGACAACGTAAAAAAAGCAAAATGTATCACATTTCATACTATAGTTTTTGTTGTCATACAACGATGAAAATTATTTCAAAATAAAATTAAAATGATTAGTATTTTTTTAAAAAAAATATGTAGACATTGCAAGAAAACAATTTAAAGAAAAGTTTAACAACGATAATTATTCTAAATGCACTGTAAAAAGCAAATCAATGTGCTTCACGTTATTTGCAAGTAATAGTGTGTATTTATTGGTTAAATATTCACTTAAACACGCCGTGACTAAATACGGATAGCCTGCGCTCTTTACTTCAGTTATTTCGTTGAGCTCTAGCTGGAATATTAGCTTTTGATGACAAGTTTAAGCATCAAGCATTTGTTAATTCCATTTTGACAGGGCCATTTTTCCTGTGATAGAACCTTAAATCATTTGTTTTGAAACTATTGATAAACCCTGCTATCTTTATTAAAACAAACTACAAAAGTGGCGCATCAGAATATTCTCTTCGCCCTTAAGGAACATATTTATCTCAATCTACATCAACTGTTACAGGCATAGGATGAAGGCACTTAAATAATATCATGACAAGCAATCAATGTCTTTGGGCGTAAATGACAATAGTGTGTGACTTCTGGATCGTGGGTGAAGCCTACGGTTAAAACCACAACTATGGAGGGTTATGTCGTCAAATTAATTCGAAACCACTGAGTTCAACAGACTCAACTACATCTTTAGCACGTTGACGATTTACAAAATGCAGGTTATGTTTGCAGATTCCAGGCGCGTGCTGCTCTCATTGCATCCCTTCCCTTGCTTTCCTAATCCATTTAACATGGCCCACTTGCGAAAGCAATCCAAGAGCGGATATTACACTGCCTTAGGAATGGGATGGGACAAGACTGGATGAAACATCAATCATCATCTATCTTCCAGCAGAGTCTTACTTGTAATTTGATACCTACGTTCTCCCAGACTCTAGATATACTGTTAAGCGTGTAAAACATGTTTTCACTTGAAGGATTCTGCTGTCTTTCACTAAATAGGCCATTCGAGTGATGTATCAGAGGTTACCTCCTGAGTGCAGTTATTTCTGATGGGAAACCTAAAGGCTAAAAATACAAAAAAAAAGTTTGTCATTATGGTAGTTTTCATAATGGAATTGGCATATACCTGAGATTGTTTACCATTCCAAGGACATGTTCTGTCGAATTACCTGCTATTGTAGATTTACAGCGTCAGAAGTTTATACCTTTCTAGCGGAATTTTACCAGTGGGAAAACGGGGGAGGAATAACAAAAATGGTTGAATTTCTGGGAACAAGTGAGGTTTGCAATATTATATAATAAGGTTAACAACATATCTGTTAGCTGTTTTCTTCAAGATGTAGTAAAAATTATTTAGAAGTTGAAGGAAATAGAAGAAATTTTCTTTCTGGCTTTCCAGCAGTACTGCTATGCAACCTTCGCTAAATATACAAGATTCGGGAATGGGATATGATGGCTTTTGAACACCTGCGAAGGATATTAAAAGAAATTAAAAGAAAAGATGCTGGGAGTTTGCCAAAATAATGCAGTTATTAACGTTATATTACTTTTAATAAGATGGTTTTGATAGCAGCCTCCAAGGCAACGAATACATGGCCCCTGTCCTCTGCAAAAGTTCTGCATGGCTCCCCACTAATGATGGCATGAATTCCCTTCTTTATATTTTCTTTCAGCCGGGCGATGGTGCGAAACTTGTTGCAATACGTCCTACATTTCAAATAACACCACAGGAATGTTGGTCAGAAAGTCATGGATTCAAACCTGACGCAGATCGATGGTTTTTTAGTGTGCTTAGAATCGAGATCCTCAAGCCTGGTTTGATGGCAAGTAGAACCAAACCAGTGGGACAAAATTTCGGCACACAGGTAGCGCTGATGAACCTGTAAATTGACAGCGTTGTTACACAATAGGAGGTAATCGGCTGCACTAAGATTCGAGATTCTTGTATTCGCGAAATTACGCAACATTAAAACAAGTTTCGCACAAGTTTTATTGAACCACTAGCAGTGTAGTATAACCATTATATATGTGAATATATAATATATACACAAGAGAGCCCGCCTTGGTAGCGTGGTGGTAGCATGTCTGCCTCACGTTCAAGAGGACCCGAGTTCGAATCTCGGTCAGGGTGAGTTGCCTGGATAAGGTTTTTCCCAGGGTTTTCCCTTATCCTGTAAGACGAATGTACGGTAACTCTAAGCTCCATGGACCCCGGACTCATTTGAGCATCATTTCATCCATTCCATTCATCGTCTGATATGACTTAACGTTGGAGGACGTAAATTACAACAACATATACAAACGAGGGCTGCTCAATAAAGAATGGTTACAATTTTTTTGGCAACGTACCTTTACTTATCCTCATAATTTTGATGGTCCTTCTAAAAGTGGTCTCCTCTGAATGCGATGTATCTGTCCCAGCGTTTCTGCCAGTCTTCAAACACGTGCTGGAAACCATTTTTGAGATATGCTTCAAAATCGCCTCCGCAGCCATCGCCACTGCTTCTGATGATGGATAATACCTCCCACGAAGGCGTTTCTTCAAGTTAGGGAATAGAAAAAAAGGTAACATTGGGCTAAATCCGGACAATAGGGAGGGTGAGGGATGCATTTCACGTTGATTTTTGCAAGATATTCAGCAACAACATTGGCAATATGCGGCCGCGCATTATCGTGGTGCAGCATCCAGCCTGCTTCAAGGAAATGTGGTCTTTTGCGTCTGATATGGACTTGCTATGTTTTCAGGACATCCCTGTAGTATTATCCAGTTACTGATGTGTGTGCAGGTACAACATGCTGATAAACCATTCCATGGATATCAAAGAATGAGATGACCATAACTTTCCCAGCAAAAGCAACCACTTTTGTTTGTTTGGGGGTTGGTAATGAAGGTGATTTCCACACTGAGCTTTGCTGTTTGCTCTCAGGAATAACATGATGTAGCCAAGTTTCATCACCAGTTATTATACGTTTGAAAGAAACTCCGGATCTTCCTCTAACATCAACTTTAACTGCATGCAGACTTGCATGCGAATGTCCTTTTGTTCGGGAATCAACAGTCTTGAAACCCATCGCACATACACGTCTCATGTGTAATGTTTCTGTCACTAACGTGTGGATGGCACCCAATGAAATTTTCAGTATTTCAAAAATGATCTTAAGGTAATTCGTCGATCCTCTCTCACAATGGCAGCAGCATTGTTGATGTTTTCTTCCGTAAGAGCAGTAACTGGAGCACCGGGTCCACCTTCCTTTGAAATTGAATGTCTCCCCTCTTTAAACATTTTAAACCACCTTCGAGAGCTCTGCTGTAGGAAAGAACAGACTCTCCATAGGCCTCCTGTAACACTGTATAGGCCTCAGCTGAAGATTTGAGACGAAAGCAGAATTTCAGAGCGGCATATTCTTCCTCACGTGTTATCTCCATTGCAGCGGTAGGCGATACTGAACATGTCTGAACTTGCCTGGTTCTCACAGGCGGGAACCAGGAGTACCAACAATGAAACTACTACGGCGTGTTTGTTTCACATTAAGCTAACAGAATTAATTAAGATTGAATTTTAGTGCGAAAAATTATGACCGTAAAAATTATGATAATTAATTATTGAACAGATAATTTCGTCAGGAATTCCCATCAATGTAGTATTTATTTGTACCGTTCTCACTTGACGGTTGCTGTACGACCACTTTCTCAGAAAACTTATGTGATAATAATTACAAAGGCAGACACACCATACCAGACATTTTTTTTTTTCGACCGTGAAATTTCTTTTTTCCCGAAACTTTTGTGGGTTGATCATCACTGCAGCACCAAACGGGTTTTATTTACATTACCTTAAGAGCGTAAATACGTTTCATCCAACATAATCAGTCTGTTCAGAATATCTGGATTAGCACTCAGAATGTCAATAAACTATGTATATGGGTAGCTAAATTTATCAGGTAGTTTATCACTTGGTTTAACTCTATGCAAAATTAACATTTTTACAGATGAAATCTGAGGCGACGTGTAGGACGCTTGAAAATGTATGTTCGATAAATTCAAGGTCATGTGTAGCCAGACATTCTAAAAACCATCATATCCCACTGCCACACACATTTATTGCAAAATGATAGTGAATGGGAGCAGTTTTTGCCCAAGAGACCACTGGTTGGAAACGCCAAATTCAAGAGTCATCAGTTGTCATAATTTCTAATCCTTAAAACCACGAAGAAAGAAAATGGAAGTTAACTGTTACTGGACATTACGCAATGACATCGCAGGTCACAAACCACCCCGAACCCTCATATAGTCTCCTGCATTTTGCAGGTATCACACACGAAACCGTGATTACCTGGCCAACATGACGTATGACTGCTGCGCTTTACATTCTTTATATTGATAAATGACAACCAACTGCTTAGGAGTTCCTATGACTAGCAAAAAGCATGCATTGCAAGCACAGCAGCTACAGGCTACTTTTGGCTTTTAGACATAAAAAAGAGCCAAAACTATTCTGAGTATCAACAATGTTGAAACATAGTGTGGCTATTATATTGTCCTTAGTGGCTTACGTGTGTCCAACTTCAATGTAACTTGAATCCCATGTAGTAAATTATTTATTAGTTCCTGCTAGTTTCATAAATTAATGGTTTGAAGTGCCCGTGCGGTGAAGACTCAATAGTGATACGCAGTGATCAAGTTGCTAACTCAATGAAATCCCACTTGAATTCAGGTACTTGTGCACACCTGCATGGAAATGAAATGCAGCCTGCTTTAGCCAACCGTAAACTGAACGGTGTCTAACGACAATGGCAACAAACCACCAACCAACCGCAAACGTAGTCGTGCACATTAACTGTTCAACAGGCTGTTATATCATATGTGTCGGGATTGCGGTTCCCAGTAGAGCCCTGCAAGACCAAGTAGATCCAACCTGGTTCAGCTGAAGATATGATTTCCAGTGATCGAGCACGAATGCCATACCAAATTACAAATTTCCGTATTTCACAACAACCAAAATGGGCTGCAATTTATTTCATTCATTTGGTAACGAGACTTGATGTACTTCTTGTGAATGGAAAGCAGTCATATCTTGGTTTCTATTAATGTTACTCAAACAGTAACAGTGTTCAGGTGCTAATTAAAACCTGATGCTCACAACTGTTCAAATCAATTATGACAATTCAGTTTTAAGAAGTTATATTACCATAAGATTCTGTTGATTTTATTGCTGAATGAGATATATCTGCCCACAGAGAAACATATACTTAATATAGGCACCAAAATTTGTATATATTTGCATGAAACAAGCTGTTTAACCTCTATCTTTATTGCCTAATATAGTCATGAAGACCTTTTTTAGTTTACGTCCTCCAACGTTTAGTCACATCGGGCGATGAATGAAATGGGTGAAATGATGCTCAAATGAGTCCAGGGTCCGTAGAGTTTAGAGTTACCAGATATTCGTCTTTCAGGATACTGGAAAACCCAAGATGAAACCTTACACAGATAACTGACTCTGACCGAGATTCGAACTCGGTACCTCTTGAACTTGAGATAGAAGGGCAACCATCTACGGTACCGAGGCGGGCTAATGGCCTTGGACGGCATTAACCAGAAAATGGATGTCTAGGAACTAAACACTTTGATTTATTTTATATACATTAAGAACTGAGAGCATATTAACCACCAGGTTAAAAAAAATAAGTAATCCACAGCGTAAAAGCCCGAATCGGGTCTGCGCCTGCCAACCCGACTGCCAGCCTGACGCTCATACAGGCAAAGCAGTGGTGAGCGATCATCCAACTGACACGAGGAGATATGTGGTCAGCAACTCAGCACCCCCAGTTGGAAACTTAGCATCCTTTAACCGGGATTTACTACCCTTTTCAACTTCTCATATTCCATACGGGTCCTACATCTGGAACTTAAATCGGCACCCTCACAGGTGGAATTGAACACGGGTGCGTTCCGCGGCAGAGAACCACAGTACAACGTCCCAGTCCAGTACGCCACAGCCCAGTACAATCATTACGTTAGAATACTGACTAAAAGACAAAAAACTTCTTTCATTTTTCACAAGACAACAGCCTGTAATAAAAACTAATTTAACACGCCACCGGTAATGAATTACAGATACGACACGTCAATTTTTTGGAGTTAACAGCGCACAGCCGTTTTCTCGGAACTGTCTATTAGAAATCTATGCCAACTGACACGAAGCATTGCTAGAATGGCGGTTTTAAGTCATGTGAAGCTACTTTTGCATATTTAATAAGAGGCACGTAACTAACACTTACACCCTCAATGTATATTTGATGGCTTTCCTGGATGGTTCACTTAGAGGATTATCCACCAAGGCGAAACATCTACATAACTCTGAATGAAATTCAAGACTGTTGGAAGTCCTGAATGTGAGCTGGAGAGTCCTATTTCACTTAAAAGTACCTGCTTCACTGCAAATAGAGCGAAAAGTCGCAATAACATGTTTGTTGCTGAGTTACTTGGCACGGTTGGGGCTTTTATTATCTTTCCATAATTCAAACAACATAAAATGTGTCCGTCTGGTTGATTATATCTGAAAATTCTTTTAATATAGAGCTGCAATCCCAAGATTTCACTGCATTTTACTGTCAGCATTTTGGCGAGAACAAAAAGAATACGCGAATCCATCAATAAGAATGATATAGTCAGGCATTTCTCGACTGAATATAAAATAAATCGAGAGGGAAATCCCGTTTAGCTTACAGTGTATGCAGTACAGTGACATTTGAAGTTTCCTTCCTAATTCAGTACAGTCTAAACAGACTTCATGATGTCCTTGGCAACACGCAATCTAATGTAAGGTTTTAGGGTATGACAGAATTTTTGTGTTTGTGATACTGACGGCATCTGCAGCATACAATATACTTAATCTGCAAGCAGAAAAACTATTTATTTACCCAAATAGTCGCTTCCCTAGTAAAGAATGAGATCAGAAAGTCCAAGATAGCGTCGGGCACTCTGCTTACCTGATTATGCAAGGCTAAATAACCAGTTGCTGTGCTCCATATAAGCTTCTTCAGCAGAAATAACCAACTGACGCAGAGTTTAGCAACACCACAGTTATCAGATGCTCTGAGATACTTTTAGTTTCTAATCACTTTGCAGAACTGCTCATCTAAGCTCAAGGTTATCTAAGACCTCCGGCGTCCGAAATTAACCACAATCATGCGGTTGAATCTCAAAACATTTAAACTCCAATTCCTCAACCTCTTATGCGCATCTGGAGATTTGGCAGACCTTTTCACAAAATATGCTTATAGTTTAATCTGGAGTGTTTGAAAGAAGCTGATTCCGGACATAATTGTAGCATGGATTTACAACTTCATAACCGAAATTTCATCGTAAGTGCCAGTCACAATGCTTAACAGTGTAAGATGCAATCGCTGTGTTGCCAAATTGAAATGGCATGTTTCATCAGCGACTGCGCACCGAAGAGTGACAGTACATGAAGTGCAGTTCCTGAAGTAATTTTTATGCTTACCACCTCCGTAATTCGCTAAGCATGGTAAGCTTACTAGCTATTTAATTAGAAGAGGATAAATCTTCTGGTTCTACAGATTATGTTTACTTGGGTGTTTTATTAGGTACACGGTAAGATTTTAATCTGACAGGAACTCTCAACATCACTAAACTATAATTCAAAATTACATAATAGTTCTCGATAACCCTGCCATACAGTTTGAAATACGTCTCGCAATACACACAGCATCTGATGACGCCAGTCACAGCCCTCGATGTAGCTATGTTAACCGATCTACCTCGGCACGTAGCAGCATCTGGACACGTTTGGCATTCTCATCACGATGCCTTTACTACCTCCTGCGAAATCCTGTATATATTTACGTATGTGATGTGCAAGCAAATACATAGACAACACAGCAGACCTGTACAGGAGTTGTAAAATAAAACCACTTTGGCTTTTTCCTTGCTATGAACATTTAGCGATAAATAAATATGTAGATTAGATTAGTATTCGGAAACAGCACGCTCCCCTGCGACAGTTGGACATCGCCAAACGTATCACCCCATCTACGCACTACGGAAACTGTCCGGGTAATCGACTTGCTTGCTCTTTGTGACAACTTGCGCTGTGTTTTCACAAGCAATTACTTCCCTGTTCTTTATCGTGTCACCCGAATGAAGGGTCCCCAGTGAAATGCGCATTCCCCAAAACGAAAATCAGTCAATAGTGTACAACAGGTGCACTCTGGACTATACTTTATATGGTGCTATTAAAATGGTTGCTCACACTGTTAGAAGAAATAGCACACACTATTGATATACCTATCGGAACTATACATCAAGCATTATATATAATGATTTAGGATTAACATAAGCTCTTCATAGCCCACCACAACTGATGATACTGTTAAATCATGAAATGAAATTATATGGGAAAGGAAATGTTCTATGCTTACGTTCAGATATAGTCGCGCTGATCAAACGGTTACCATGGATTTATCTTTGGTAATAGATAACTCTCAGATACCGCACTGATTACTCCACGTGGAGTGAACAACTGGCATTTGTGATTCCTGGGAATTCCAATGGCTGAAGTGATGCGTTCATTTGTGCTTAGCACACGACCGGGAGACCCGTCAGTACCCCTCTCGCTCTTACAAGAATAATCAGTGCGTTATCTGAGAGGTTTTTGTTAACAAAGATAAATATATGGTAACCGTTCCATAGGCACGACTTTAACCGTTCGAGAATCGCGACTATACCTCTCTGGAATTTGCTAGACGAGACAAAGGACATGAATACCAAAAAGGAGTCAGTTTGGATGTTACCGGCGGGATTTCAACACTTCATATATGTACCGCACAGTGCGGATAAAATGCGCGGCTTATAACAGTGTAGCCAACTAAAAATTTAAATTTTGGTATGTATCTTATGACATATTTACATTCACGTCCTCCCAGACGACTGTTTCTTGGTGAGTCCAGGTACAAAAAAAATGTTTA
This sequence comes from Mantis religiosa, assembly GCA_030765055.1. Lineage (NCBI taxonomy): Eukaryota > Metazoa > Arthropoda > Insecta > Mantodea > Mantidae > Mantis > Mantis religiosa. Next base: position 136,243,496 of record CM060950.1, read on the forward strand.
GGCTGGTCTCGTAGAACAGTCGATAGACACCTGCCAGCTATGCCAGACGCCCCGGATTCGATTCCGGGGGCTGGTGTCCAAATTGTTTTCTAGCCTATATTATTCTCTATTCTCCCCGCAGTCTACAACTAAATGAGAGTCACCGTCACCGTCTCCGTCTGTCTGTCTGTCTGGACCGTTCAGGACCTTATTGCATATTAAACATCGCAAAGCATTATCAAATGTTGCAAAAAATATGCCTGTTCCTATACCCCTACGTAGGGATACGACCATACGCAGATATCTAACGAGTCTATACTGATCACCACACAAGCTAACAAGTTGCCTCTCCCTTCCCACTCCTCCCGCACTATAGTGCATTCGCTGGTGCACTGCTTACCCAATACCTGTTTTTGGCGTATCATGAAGGCCGCTGGATTAGATCAAACAGTTCTCTCCTTAAAGCATACACACCGCATGCACAATACATTACGGACGAAGCGTCAGGCCGTCCAACTCCTAAATATGCAAGGAAACGACGAGCAGGAATATTCTGTTACTATTTAACAAGACTCCAGCCTACGAACCTGGAAAGTCAGGATAAAACCGAATGGTAGAATGGCCGGACTAACGCGAGACCTCCCAAATATGACACTCAGCACCTGAGCCATGCCGTTAGATATTTAGGATGGTAAATGTTCATTTCATTCCTAACAAGTTCAGATTCAGCAAATGTACGAATTCGATTCTTAGATGTAGCGCTAGAAAAGACAATCTGGAGAACTTTGGCTGAGTAATACAGGGGGTTACGTAACCTGTAGTACATCTTCGAATAAAAGAGCTACGTCAACGGTAATGTTTGCTTGCAAATCAATACACACAATACCGAACAATGGGAAACAACTTGTGCTAGAGATTCCAATAGGAATCTTAACAGAATCAGAGATCATAACCTCCTATTTGAAGTTCACTTGTTTCCGAAGAGAGATCACATATTTAAACAATAACGCTTTATATCGATTCGCAATTTCTGTCACTTTCAAAAAGGTCCCACACTCGCGGTATATGCCTTTAACGAATTTGCAGTTCAGTATTTGTTTATAACTGTCAAATCCCCGACGAAATCACAAGGAAGCCACGTATTTATTATTACTACCAAAACTATGATATAGACGGATAACATCATTATCTGCTTTATGGCAGCAACGCTTTCTTTCTTGTATTTCCGGCAGAGTTCTGAATCTGATTGACAGGGTAGATAGCATACTGGTGTATACTGACGTTATCATTAAAGCTGACAGTCAGCTATGTACAGAGGAGCTGTCATAAATACCTGCCGAGTTGATTACAACCCCAGATTTATACCCCGTCAGAGATAAATGCAGTACATTTATTCACGTTAATAAATCGCACTGCGATCTCCTCTCCATTAGTTTCACGTTTCTATTGGTGTATACGGCTGAACACGGCGTGATTTGAAACTGCTGTTCTCGCTGTTAACAAAAGCCGTATCTTCAACTAATGCTGAAAATAATATGCTACTTCATTTAAGGGACGAGTACCTATCCTTTAATTACATATTAAGATATAAGTAGTTTTCCACACAATATGACTCCAAGCCAAATTAAAGAATACTTAATGTATAACAGATGGATTTGTAGTGTTTAACGCCCGCTTTTACTACAAGCGGTACCGCAGGCGGTGATCCTGATGATACATGAGATGAAAATGGAGCACCGGTGGAATGAGATGGCGGGGAATACCGGAGTTCCCGCAGAAAACTCACCTCAGCGCCGTGTTATCCACCACGAATCTCACATGCGGTCGCCTGGAACAGAACCCGGGTCGACTTGGTGAGAGTCGAACGGTCTACCGCTTGGCCATGGCGCGGCCTACTACTTCATATATAGATACTTAATATGCAGTCATTCAGTACAAATCCTATCTTGCTTCTTAACTAAATTATACATTAAATTTCTTGGTGTAACCAGAGATGTGCATAAGCCGATGGCATTCTGCCTGCATTTCCTTCGGCCAGAGAGGAAAATCCGTGGAAAAAAACAATACTAGAGATGGTATATGATCAACATGTTGAGTCTACTGGTCCAATTGCGTGTTGTTTGTCACACTAGAAGCCGTTAGTTCTCAATCATTTGCCATGCCATACCATGTGGTGCTGACTGGCTGTATACAGCCAGAAGGTTTTTGCTGCGTGCCCACCCGTTAAGGGTTTTACCGCAAGTAAGGTAGATTTCGGGATATTGTAGGGTGAAATGTAGGTTTTTAGAATGGTGTTATTTATGAGGTTACAAGTATGTACCTATAAGTTGACGGACAGGATGCAACACCTTGCACGCTGGTGTTTTATTTTATTTTGCTTTGGGAATAATTTTGATGCCAAGCAGCTTGGAAGGATTATATGGAGCTCAGCTTTAGCTGCTGTTCGGATTAGCTCCTGGGTTATCTCGGATGCCCGCAAGCCATGCGGGGTAACCGGTGCTTTCTAGAGCGACGTCTAGTGGGGTCATAATCTCCCAGGAATCTGACAAGGGCGCTTCTGTGGTTGGGTAAACTTGCGTACAATTTTGATGCCCGGCGCCTAATTTCATCCTCCACGTATGGAAGACTCGAGGCCTCGTGAAGCAACCTGGTAGGAAAATAACGTCCCACAGAATATATAGACCTGAGTCCTCTATTCTGTGCACGTTGGAGCCATGCTAGCACGCTGTCTGCGGCCATGCCCCAGATCTCGCCGGCGTAAAGCATAACCGGGATTACCAGCGCTCGGAAGAGGTATAACTTCATGCCAACTGGCATCGAGGTTGACCCCAGCATTGGATACAGGGAAGCAACGCCCCATCTCTTTTAAACTGTCACGTGCACTACGAACTAGTTGCCTATTTAACAATCTCATTTATCTTGATATATTCGAAGAGGTTTGTCCATTTATATTTACATAGTTTATGAATCAAATATATCACGCAACAGAGGTACTGCATCTGAAATACACGTAAATTGTTATCAACAAGTGTTAAGGAGAAACTTGCCTCTCAAATTGACCAATCCCCAATATGACTGCGACTTATCGCTTTTGTCACCTGACCTTGCACTGCTATTCTACAATGAATATTCCAAGGCCTGCATTAGCTAAAACGGTGAAGTTGAAGAAAAGGGAGTGCAGAATAATACATGTAAGCGGGGCGACGGTTGTAACAAACGGGCTGTTCACTGAGACCCCAGAGACTGACTTCCCATTCCAGGCTTCACATGCCTCTTAGATCAAATCTGAGGACGCCAAATCGTAGATATCAGCTCTACCACGGGATAATTGCGAACGGCGGTTTTTGTTTCACAACAGGCTGATTTTAGTAGTTCAATTTCTGAAATATAATATGAGGTCTGGTAGCTCCATATACCAAGAGCATTTAATGGTTCCTACTTAACAACAATTTTAAGAGTAAAGCAAAAACATTTAATACTTTCACTGTAGAA
>CM060950.1:136247966-136390848 GCA_030765055.1 Mantis religiosa
GTTTATAGCTGTAAGATTCCTACATAACTTGGACAAATTTTACTGAGAGATGAGAGTCATTCAGTTGGCTATATCCTCTTTCTTACGTTAACGAATCAAAAAGTTTCAATGACCTTCCTATAAAATTGAGTATTAGGTACCACAATTGTTGTCGCTTGTAAATTTCGCCAGCTTCTCCAATAAACTAATAACTGTCAATGAAAAGAAGATTACATTTTTAAAAGTTTAGAAAATAACAACACTTCGATGGCAGGTCTATAATCTTGCCTACTCCTCAAATCAACTGACTGCTTTATTTTCTTTCAGAAATTAGAGCGTACAACAATGTAGTACTTCTGAGGTCAAGGGAGAGAGAGAGTCAAATCATCGAAAATAAGAGGTTCAATATTACCAAAAACTGCTCGTGTAAAGGACTGCAATTCGTTCTTCTTTGTGGTTTATCACCTTTGAGAATAGAATACTAGTAATTCCTGGAAATGTAGTATTATAACGCTGTTGAAGTCCAATTTTTCCTAAACTTACTCCACATGTCAGCATTTGCACTAGCTGCCTAGAGAATGCCTAATGCGGTATTAGGACGTACTACTTGTCCTCCATGTTCTAATGTACGCTTAATTAAATATGGATTTTTCTCAATTTATAAAAAAAAAGTGTTGACTTACACAAATCTGAATTAAATGCGTCACTGGCTGCACAACTGTCAGATGTTTCTCCCTACAAATCAGATAACAAGTTTACCGACTTCCATAATAACGTCTGAAAACTTTCAAGGGATGTGAAGCCATGAAAGCTAATCCAGTACCGAGAAGGAGCGGAGCGAGAAGAAAAACGAAACATTTCGCAGAGTTGTGCTTGGCAATGCTGTTTCTAATGTGAAAAGTGACGGAATGTCGTTACACAACACTAACAGTGCATTCTTAATGATCTTTTGCCTCTTTAAACGCAAAACGTATCACTAACTCACCTTTTACTATCTACTATAAAACACCTAAACATTGCTAAAAATGCCGCCACATGTATTAATTTACTTCACTGATAATATAAGTTCACAAAACAGCAAATATCTTGAAATCGGAAATGAAACGTCCACTAAACCAGATCACTGAGACAAATGCAAGTTAATCCGTCCAAATACTGTCCATCTAATCAGTATGAAAAGATGCAATTTACCAAGACAATGACAAGCGCTTGAATACGTATTTAGAAAAAGGCATTCTTTGATGCTTTTGTCTCCTACCTTCCTAAGTTCTGTTACCGAGATTTCTTTGACATGCATGTTATAATGAAAATACCAAAGTGGCCAATGGTAAAAAGCAAAAATAGACATTAACTAGCACTAGGTAGTGAAATTTTTATTTATTTAGTTATCCATTTATTTATTTAAATGGAATATCTGTGTAGTGTTTGGTGTCGAAATATGTGCTGAGGTGCTTGAAAACCTTCCAAGACATTGAATGCACAGCCTGATGTCCTTAGATGAACATCTCTTGTTATAATTACTGATAATTGCTGGTTTTTATATGATAGTGATGCAATTTAAATTTTGCTTCCGTTGATTTGACTCGACGGTATGTTAAGTTGTGTGTGAGACAGATTACATTGGACCACAATGGATTAGGCAGATGATTAGGCAAATAAGATTATACATAGATTACATTTTATATTAGATAAATGCATGACAAAGGGAAAGACAGATACGGAGAACCCATGGGTGTAGATCATTAACAAGCCTTGTAGGGTAGGTTCTAATTTTTAAATATGAATTTATGTCATTTAATATTTTGAGTCCAATCACCCATTTTTGTGAGATGTACAGGATCATATTCTGCTTCGTAGTGTTATTAAACGCTCGATAGATCAGCTAGAACTGACATCTTTATGTTTTCATTAGTACACAGGATTAAATGAGTAATACAAACGTTGCTTAAATGTGCTGGAAAAACAATCAGAAGACCTGCTGAACACTTAATTCCTCTTGTATCATTCAAAGCATCTGCAAAATTTCACGAGAATATTAAATTATAAAAAAATCGAAATATAAACATTAACGTAGCTCATTCGGTACAGCACATGTCTGCTGCGCGAGGGGTCCCGGGTACGATTCCCAGCTAGGTGGAGATTTTTATCCAAGCAAGATGATTCTCCATCTTCCCCCAGAGTTTGGAAGTATGAAAGAGAGTACGAATGTGTGTGATCTAATGATTAAAAATCCAAAGTACTAGCAAACCAATAGTGTATACAAGTCAACACCATCGCCAATAGATGATATGTTCAAAAGGAGAACTGGTGTTCAAAATATGGAGGGAAGGAGGAAGAGTTACGGTATGAGGTTATTTATAAAATAACTTTGAAGTGATGGTGATGGAACATTACTTGCTTCATTGCTTGTGGTAATTCGGATTAATGGCGGCGAAATTTAAATGTTTGGCATGACAAAGCATGTTATCAATAATATTGAATGCATATTAAGATGAACTACATTTAAATAACTAAATAATATAAACAACAATAATCGTGTATGGAACTATGAATTTTGCAATCCTATAAGAAAGATCTCTGTGACGCCATAGACAAACTTTTGAAACTAGCTGTATAAAATATGAGAAATCCTTGGCATATCAGGGAATCTGTCAAACGCAAGGAACACCTTCGTTGTCTCTAAGCAGCGTTAAGGTCGAAGAAATATTCAACGGAACAAGAATATCAGGCTTAACCGCGTAGGCGGCTATCATCTTTGGCAGTTTCAATTTGTTCACGTCTAACATTTAATTACTGGAGATGTCACTTACCTCACTTACCAGAAAATGAGGAAAATTAAGCCAAGGAAAAGGAGAAGTAGCTAACCGTAATCTGTTTAGCACAAGATCTGCTGGCTTAAGAAGAAACTGACGCTAAAGCGTTAAATTCTCTCACTGTGTCTGATAAATATGGAGGGCAAAAAAGCTTAGCATTTGCTGAAGTTCTGGGCACAGCACACTGGGAATCTATAAGATATTCCAACAATGGGAGACCAAAGAGAGAGAATGGCCAAGAAGTCCGAGTTTTAACTTCCTCTTTAACTTAATATATATCTTAACTTGTAACACAATTCTTATATTTTAAACAACCTTTTAAAAAAAGTTTTATATTTGTCATTTTGCACTGAGGACTCAGTAGCATTTCACAGGAATAAACTATAGCACTAATATATTTTCGCGTACAAAGTAAAATTTCCACGAATGTTTTACGGAAAGTCCTCTAAAAATTGGAGCAATATATACGAGGTTTTATCCTCCTTTTATGAAGTCAACACCTTATACTCTGAATCATATTTTATAAATAACTCAATTTCTCAGAACTATTGAATGTAATTCGACAGAATGTTTGTGTGATAAATGGTACAGTTTTGTTACTCGTTTACTTTACTGTTAACATGTTGGCTAGTTACGTTTAGAAATTCAACGGTTGATATAAAGATCACTTGAACTTCCATAGATAACTGTACGAAAGTAGATTATTGAGCTCTGTATAAGGCGTATATCTACAATTTGCAAATCTTTAAGTCTGATATAATAAACTGTTTCTGAGGTCATTGGTTACACAGTTTGCAAAAGCATGACCTATATACTATAGTACTGCACACCCTGATGTATTAAATGTACTCCTGGTAGTGTCGTTCTCAAGGTAATTGTTAAATAAATCTCGTGCTGCTAATGCTAGGAGAAATTATATCCCTGTTGTATCTATAATACATACCGTCTTATAATGTGCATTCGTTGTAGCACCAGGTTCAAATTACGTGTTGGATAAAGCTAACATTGGAAGCAGTAAGTACCACAGTTCTATTATGCTATTTAATTCAAACACCAATTGTGATAGAACGTGAATGACATCGCATATAATAAGCGCAGAGAAGCGTGTAAATCCAAAATCGACTGTTAGAAATCTAGATGTACCGCAGTTTCGATTAGCATTCGGGGAATTGGGGTGCTATTGACTTTGGATCAGATCGAATGGACAATGGAGAGGATCGGTAGAATCTTGGTAATTAAGGAGAAAACCGAGAGACAGGCAAACAGAAGACTGAATTCAAAGGTGGTGAAACAAAAGCGTATAATGTGAGAAGCACTGGTTCACGAACAAAGACAGAACGAAATGCAAATTAGTCTGAAATGCGTGAAACCACAAAGGACTGTCTGAATAAAGTTAGTCACAGGAACAAGCTCTTTTCTGATAACATTCGGTAGCCATTATTATGCTTGACACGTTTTAGTGTGTTTTAGGCACGTACTAAATTTAGCGTATCTGATATTTCCAAAGCAACATCGTTGATGAATCAGAATGTAAAGCCTATTTGCAAATGAACATGAAGTCTGAGAAATAATACGCACTGAAGCAAAAGAAAAAACAAATTTTGGCCCTAAACAGAAGCGAGTTTTGTTCTCAGAATCAATTAACAATTTCTGATGAACAACTCCGCATTTATAAATAAAAAATTAAAAAGGAACTGGTATATTGCACATTATTCCCGAAGCTGACACGACCTGACCTAAACTAACGGAATGCATATTAAACTTGTGTGTCAAGTATCTAACCTCATTCAATAAATAGCTTGTTTATCTATGTGCACTCTATGGTTGAACCTGCAGTGTATGTACTTCTCCCAAACAGCGAGAGGCGAAACACTTGCTGAGGAGTGAGATCTTTGCTCTGCTCTACAGTTCGCCACGCAGTAGGATAATCAAAGCTATCAAAAGCTATGTAAGGTATGTATGCCCCGACGATGTTACACCAATTTTGAAGCAATATGTCTGCCTCAACGATGAAGTTGCACCAAGCTGTAATGGCGCACTTGCTTCAATCTCGAGCAGTAAGGATAACACCGGAATCTACGTTTGAAACGTGTTTAATAACTTTTTAAGTACTCACTTAAATCGAGAAGTTGCCGACAAATGGAAAGTAATCTATATAAGTATTGTTGTATTTGTTGTATTTCAGTCTTATACTGCGAGATGACACTTAATTCTATCATTGAGGCAAGAAATGACACCTCATTGAACTTTGTCCTCACCGGTGACCAGTCCTGAAGTGTCCAAGATTCTGCCTAGAATCTACAGAATCTACAGAATCTACAGAATCTACAGAATCTACAGAATACTTCAATCCTGATGAACTGTCTGGGAGGGAAGAAAGAGAGAAACAACGATAGTGAAGCATGCCATTAGTCTGTTGATGGGCATTACTTCGCTGACCTTTTCAACAGCCTAGCGGCATCTGCGTCACAATCATTCTCTCTCTCTCTCTCTCTCTCTCTCTCTCTCTCTCTCTCTCTCTCTCTCTCTCTCTCTCTCTCTCTCTCTCTCTTCACACCCAGAAGTTTACATCAGGATTGAAGAACGGTGCCTTATTTCTCACTGATGGCCGCGGGTCAGGTGGTTAGTGCCACAGTAGAAGGCACCCTCCCGCTGCACTAGCCCACTGCTGCCACGTTGAATGTTTAAATTTTAGCGCTTAGGTTTATCATACAAATTATAATTATAATAATCTCATACCTTTGTCAGAGAAGGTGTTGGGAATAATGTCCTTGTGCTGACATGGATGTCTCACGCCTCCGAAGAAAATTTATGTTGACATGCAGTAATTCATTCTCAGAAATTGCAGTAATTGCTCTTCTGATATTGTCTTTCAGTTTTTCCAACGCATGCCGGTTGTTCCGATATACTTTATTTTTTAAATTCATCAGTAAATAAAAATAGTGTACGTTGAGGTCTGGGCATTGCGGTGGCCATAGTCCCTTATTGATGACACTGTCTTTAAAAATTTCCGTAATTAATTGCAACGATATTTCACCTCTATGTGCTGTAGAAGAGTCTTGTTGAACATATGCCTGTTTGCAGTGAATGTCACACAAATATTCTAGGAATGGTTTGACTATTGCATCCCTGTACCTCTGTCCGTTAACTTTCCTCGATATGCATTCACAGCACACCAAACACCGATTTTCTGGTCGTGCAGTGGCATTTCCTGCACAACATCCGATTTTTCTTTTCTCCAATATCTTTTGCTTTTTATGAAGATACATGACCAGTAAACGTAAACCATGCTCCGTCTGTGAAAAAAATTAACTTTGCGTCCACAGTGACATAATTAATTTTACCCGCCACCCAATTGCAGAAATTTACTCTAATCACTAACACGTGGTTGCAGTTCCTCAACTACAGGTATCTTATACGGTTTTAATTTCAAGAGTTTAGTGGCTTTCCACGCCGAGAATTGTGAAACACCCGTTTCCTGTGATAACCTATTCAGAGATATTTTTTTGGGGTCTACGACAAAGTCTAGAACTTTTGTACTATCTCATCAAGCATTTCCTCCGTAAGCACATGGCGTGTTGTGGGTTTCTTATCAAGAACAGAATCAAGGTCGCTGAATCTCTTTACAAGTTTACGTACTGTCTCTCTGTGAGGCGCACGAATTACAGGAAATCGGTCTATAAATAGTCGTGTCACTTTCCTACAAGATCTTGTTCACAGGTAGGAATCATACAGGAATATGCGGTGCGCAAAGCATACCATTTCTTGGTATTTAAACAGAACTAATTCGAATTTTATCACAAAGAACACGCACTAGCAGCGACCGAACATGCACTAACGCTGAGAAAAGCGGGTCCCAGGAACGTAAGAGAAGCACTGTGTGCACACAGCCACCTCCTGCTATCATCATCATCATCATCATCATCATCATCATCATCATCATCATCATCATCATTATTATTAAAGAATCAGTTATTTTAAGGATAAAGAATGGAGACGTAACAAGATATAATAATTCAATAGTTACAGTTCCTCGTGCGTAGTTTTAGAAGCAGTTTACTTATAAATCCTCAAATAGTCACTGTAAATAGCTCGATATTAGCCTCCATTATATTTATTAGACAATATAACTGGTGCTGTCAATCACCGCGCATACTCAGTGATAAAAATCTCATATTTTACCACTGCAGCAGTTGGCAAGAGATCCATAGAAACCCGAGATACTAAAGACGGCATCAACGAAGTAAATCACTTGAGGAGACGTCATCACCTAATAATAATTTCATTGCACGCATCATGGTGCCAAACGAAGTAAGAACGGCCGTTAAACACTGCCAAGCCAATAAAAGATAAAAATATGAATACTATTGTTGTTACTGAAATAAAGTACCTAAACTAACGTTCTTTGAGGTACGATTTGATTGTTATAATTTTGTTGATATTTAGATTAGCTGCAGAGTGCATTTTTCGACAGAAACACACACAAATTGTCTTTATTGTGTCATAATATTTAGTTTCTTGAACTGCAGAGGAAGTCCAGAGGTTTTCAAATCTTGATGAACTGTTTGATAGATTTTCAGCTAAATACAAGTTTAAAGAGTGTATACCTATGAGAATGTGATGATCTCACAGCGCACAACGACTTGCTGGAATCCTACTAGACCTGACCCACATTGCAGCATCCGTCGAACCATCAGCTGGGACAACTGCAGTGACGTTTTTATTGCATAGCAACGTCACTGCTCTGCTACGTGTTCTATATATTGAAACAGTACCCGACTTTGACTACCGTTCGTTCCCTACACGTCCACCAGAGGCGGAAGTGTTCATTTTACATGACCGAGTTTGAATAAACCTTTTGCTAAATTACTTCCCCCACCCTTAGCTTCCGTGGCACGAAACCAGAGGCACAGCCTTTCGCAAAATTTTCACTGCGTCCTTTTTCCTAGCTCCTCCCTTCCGACATTCTTCCCCAGAAAAATCTTATTATACCAGCGCACCTGCGATGATAATTTGTTTCCCTTGCTACAAAGTGCAATTAGAAGCCATGTTTCGTTATGACATTAACAAATTCGTTTGTACCCGTTAGTAGTTTCAACACATGGGCTCGATAATACCCTTCCTTCACAACCGGTCACCACAGCAACAATCCTACTGTATAAATTCAATTATACCCGGCCTTTAACTCCAATAGCCCATACCTTTGGAATATACTGCTGGTGTCATTGCATTTCTGGTTTTCCTTTGGGTTTGATACATTAGATCGCGTACGCATTCACACTTTCAGACTCTGAAGACGATAGAGAATAAAGTTGGACAGAGAAAATTCACAACTGCAGCTGGGAATCGAACACGGGGTCCCGACAGGTGATATACCAACACCAGTCAAAGTTCGAAAGTGCTGAATCAAATAGTTACATTGAGCAAATGTAATTCCTGAATAGCTCTACCTCTTAATTATAGTAGGAAATATATACTGTATTTCATGTTTTGAGGCTCCAAGATAACAAACAACATTTAGAAAACTTTTCACACCGCGGTTGTGCGTACCTGTGTGTGTGAGTAAGTATGTATGTATGTATGTGCGTGCGCGCGATGAACAATAAACTAGGTATTTAGTTTAAACATTTTTCAGAAAAGGCGCCAAAATTATTTTCAAGAAAATCTCCGACCTCAAACCTTCCTTTACATTGAACATTTTTCGAAACTTTGCTGTTAAAATGCCACATGCCACATGTTTAGGATATTTAAATAACAAATAAAATATAGATCTTGAATTTTCTGAGAATATCCTTGCAAGCCTTCGTTATCAAGGAATTTTATATAACTTAAATATAACCGATACCTAAAAACATGTTAAACAAAAACATGTAGATCTCTTAAATCATGAATTATGAATTTCAGATAACTATTTTTGGCATCAGCCATTTCGAGATATCCGTTGTTATTGGTTTAACATTTTTCACTAAATAGCACTTGTTTAAATTGTTGCCGTTGTTCAGTTGTTTATTGGGTGTCATGGAAAGGCTATGAAATTTCAAAACTAGCACATTGCAATTGGATTTAAAAATATTGACTATCGATTAGTTTCTTTAACTGAACGTTTTACCTTTAACGAAAAATATAACGAAATTCTTTTCGCAGACGTTTATCTCGTTTACAATAAAGTAGACTCCGCTTGTGAAAGTTATATAAACTATATCATAATGCTTATAGAAGGAAATGTGAATGTAACATTTCACTTAAATAAACAATTAACAATTTGCGTTTAATTATATTTCGTGCACATCCGTTCGGTGATCCTTAGAGAAGTTAATACGAGAATTTTCAGAACAGTTTATTTTATCGCCTCGTTTTATTTAATATAACCTCTAAAATTACTCATTTTTACTTCAACTATTTGTAGCCGCTAAATTAGCACGAGAAGTTTTAATTTTTTCTATAAAAGGAAGAAAAGAAAGAAAAGAAAAGGGCATAAAAGACAAACTGGTAAGGTACACCGTCGGTTTTCAAGATATTTCATTCCTAGACTGACACAGTTCTGAGCGTTGCAAGCATTTTGCAAATTTAGCCTAGGTGTTGTTTAGGAAAGCAATGTCGAAATCAGGGATCGTTAACCTTTTAACTTCCACACTACAACGCCTCCGTATTTACGAACTCAGAAAAACGGACTTCCGTCAGTGTAAATCGCAGATTGCCCACACTCGGATGTTATATAAAACAGTTTGTGCCGCAGGTAACCCTTTTGTCCGGTCCATTCAGCACATATTTTATTAAAATCACTACAGATACGTATGTGTAGCATAACCTTCTATTTAGGCTCAAATTGGACAGTTGAACCAGGTTTTAAAGAATGTGCATCAATCCCCTGCCGCTGATACCAATATATGTAGTCATGAATCCTTTGTTTACAAAATATCGCACACTTGGTTCCATATTGTATTCGTATGTATGTCATTCCTGCTCTTTCAGGTGTGCGTGCGTGCGTGTGTGTGTGTGTGTGTGTGTGTGTGTGTGTGTGTGTGTGTGTGTGTGTGTGTGTGTGTGTGTGTGTGTGTGTGTGTGTGTGTGTGTGTGTGTGTGTGTGTGTGTGTGTGTGTGTGTGTGTGTGTGTGTGTGTGTGTGTGTGTGTGTGTGTGTGTGTGTGTGTGTGTGTGTGTGTGTGTGTGTGTGTGTGTGTGTGTGTGTGTGTGTGTGTGTGTGTGTGTGTGTGTGTGTGTGTGTGTGTGTGTGTGTGTGTGTGTGTGTGTGTGTGTGTGTGTGTGTGTGTGTGTGTGTGTGTGTGTGTGTGTGTGTGTGTGTGTGTGTGTGTGTGTGTGTGTGTGTGTGTGTGTGTGTGTGTGTGTGTGTGTGTGTGTGTGTGTGTGTGTGTGTGTGTGTGTGTGTGTGTGTGTGTGTGTGTGTGTGTGTGTGTGTGTGTGTGTGTGTGTGTGTGTGTGTGTGTGTGTGTGTGTGTGTGTGTGTGTGTGTGTGTGTGTGTGTGTGTGTGTGTGTGTGTGTGTGTGTGTGTGTGTGTGTGTGTGTGTGTGTGTGTGTGTGTGTGTGTGTGTGTGTGTGTGTGTGTGTGTGTGTGTGTGTGTGTGTGTGTGTGTGTGTGTGTGTGTGTGTGTGTGTGTGTGTGTGTGTGTGTGTGTGTGTGTGTGTGTGTGTGTGTGTGTGTGTGTGTGTGTGTGTGTGTGTGTGTGTGTGTGTGTGTGTGTGTGTGTGTGTGTGTGTGTGTGTGTGTGTGTGTGTGTGTGTGTGTGTGTGTGTGTGTGTGTGTGTGTGTGTGTGTGTGTGTGTGTGTGTGTGTGTGTGTGTGTGTGTGTGTGTGTGTGTGTGTGTGTGTGTGTGTGTGTGTGTGTGTGTGTGTGTGTGTGTGTGTGTGTGTGTGTGTGTGTGTGTGTGTGTGTGTGTGTGTGTGTGTGTGTGTGTGTGTGTGTGTGTGTGTGTGTGTGTGTGTGTGTGTGTGTGTGTGTGTGTGTGTGTGTGTGTGTGTGTGTGTGTGTGTGTGTGTGTGTGTGTGTGTGTGTGTGTGTGTGTGTGTGTGTGTGTGTGTGTGTGTGTGTGTGTGTGTGTGTGTGTGTGTGTGTGTGTGTGTATAGCTTTCTGGTTTTGTTGTTCGACCGGGCAGTGGTATGTGTGTGAGGGAGTTTATGCTGAAAATTATGGAAGCTTTTGTTCTTCATTACCCACCAGTTTCACAACCGACATGTTTAAGTTAGCCATGCAGCCCCACCAAACTAGACACGCCCACTTCCCTATATTATGTGGGTATGTGTGCCCGCGAACATAAGTAAATAAGTTAATAACTAACAGAAGGGACTATTATAGTGTGGTTGGCAACCATTAGAAATCAAATAAACCAACATTATATCTGTACAACAGCCGCCAGCAGCACTGCCCACTTGTTTTTTCGAAGGTTTCTTTGGCACGTAGCAAACGCTCGTAAAAGTGAGCGTGAAGGAAGGTTTGATGATTCCGAGCCAGAATTATACCCAGATGAATCAACTTACTTCAAATATGTTCCTATAATCTCATGTGATATGGAACGTAGTTTGTCCAGATATAAGAACATTCTGTCTGACAATAGAAGAGGCTTCCAGTTTGACAACCTAACAATGCACATTGTCATTCAATATGATTTTGATGCTGATGAAAACTAACCACCAGATATGAATATTTTATTTCCCTTAATTATTCATTTCTTAAGTTATAATAATTACTATTCTCTAATTTAGGACCTTTGGAACTTACAGATTCCATAAAAACTAAATTAAGAAGTACAGAAGACTTTTGTGCAGAAACGATTAAACTGTTTATGCATGAATAATTAATAATTAAAGTTTAATTGTACATTAATATAATATGATTAATAAATTCATTAAGATATAAAAATCGTATTTTTGTCATCTCTGTCATATTTAAACTATTTTTAGAGCATAAATGCACGCATATTCTACAATTTTTGGTTCTATGAAATCCGCTCCTGTAATAATATTATAAAGTTCAATTAAATAATTTCACCCTTAACGTTTTACTCTATTTAAATACCATTAAATTATGCTATCATGCTTCTCTGATAAATTTAAATGCGAAACAGCTTTAAAAGAAATTGTAATAACATTATCTGAGTAACTATTTGAGTTACAGCTTTCACACAACCATTTATTTATCATATTAAGGTGCCAAATATCAAGTAAACAACTTTATAGTGTAAAAATTTACAAAATTGAATCTCAATGTCCCTTAACGAGATGGATGCAAATACTGCGTAGCTGCATCGTTTGAGAAATGAGGTTATGTGGGGATCAATTTATTTGAAGACATTATATTCATACCTGAATAATCTAGAATTGTGCAAATAAAACACGCTGCTACTGCATCCGAAAAAAGGGTAAACACGCACGCACACGCACGCGCGCACACACATAAACACGCTCGTCTCGGTAGCGTAGATGGTAGCGTGTCTGCCTCACGTTCAAGAGATCCTGAGTTCGAA
Organism: Mantis religiosa; assembly: GCA_030765055.1. NCBI lineage: Eukaryota > Metazoa > Arthropoda > Insecta > Mantodea > Mantidae > Mantis > Mantis religiosa. The sequence goes on from CM060950.1 coordinate 136,260,240, forward strand.
TCTCGATCAGGGTGAGTTGCCTGGATAAGATATTTCTGGGGTTTTCCCTTATCCTGAAACACAAATGTCGGGTAACTCTAAGCTCTACGGACCCTGGGTTAATTCGGGCACCACTTTACCCATTTCATTCATCGTCCGATAGGACATAACTTTGGACGATGTAAAATTAAAACTAAAAGGCACGCACGCGCGCGCGCACACACACGCGCACGCACACACACACCTCCTGCTGGCTATGGATATTCAATCTGTAAAGGCCAGTAGAATACCAAGCCACGGTGACGGCAGAAATGGAAGCGAGTGTACCAAGAATTCATCTTGTTAGTCTGAGAAATTTATTGTTGGACTTCTGCGATGTCTTTGGACGAAATGTTTAATATAGTTTCAGCAGTCTTCGTGAACTGAGATGTCTTTAATTTTCTTTTCATCAAATTAAAGCTCCTAATTCACAAGCTCAATTTATTTTGAAAATAAAGAAAATGGTTTCCAGATCTGCCGTTGCAGCCATGTAACTGATTATAATCCTTGCCCAGAGGTCTTTTCAGCTGTGGGGTTACGGACCTTTCACATTTATTTCAATTATGCTACACACAACGTCCAAATTCTAAATTGTATTATGTTCTGCTCCTGCCGCAACTCGACCAGGGCGTTAGAACGTTATGAAATATAATTGAAAAAGTGACAGAATTACAACATACTGACGCGTAAGTAATAAAATGGATGCTTTGCCCTTTGGTTGTTTTACAACAAAGAATAGTTTGAAGCATAAGAGCGGCTTCCACATTCCTCCTCATATATAAAACCTCTCGTTGAGAGACAAAATGCATATGTAGGTTAGCATAAAATAAGGAAATAAAGTTAGTGATGTGAGGAAAATAGGCAATATAAAATACGTCGCGATTTAAGGATAATGGGATTGATTCAATGTTCTTTGAAACATGCTTTTTTAAATAAGAGCATTATTCACTGACTTCTGATTCAATCTTTATAGAGATTGGTGAGTACTTCAAAGCACTGGCTTCCTTTACTGTGATGAATAAAACCTACGTTGGAACAGACATCTAAAAACAAAACTTGTAGCGAAATTGATAAACTCTGACATTTTGCCATAATTGTGCAATTATGTTCATATTACCGGAAAACATAATTTGAGAATTATCATTGTCTTCAGGACTTACACAGCCTATCAACATGTAAATGGAACATAGGTATATATGAAATTTCATGCTCTAATGCATGGAATTAAAACATTAATTCAGGAGAAAACCGGTACTATTTATTTTGATATTTTATACCTTAGAGTGTGACAATTTTGAAAATATTATACTTAATAATTAATGAGATAAGTGTATTTAAAGTTGTACACACTAAGGTTGTAGAAAAACGGAACAACTCAAAATCTGCTCCATTTTATCACTCTAAAAGCCTTATTTGTGGGACATATTTGCATACGTTTACTTTTTCAAATGTATTTAAATATAATAGGAACTCGCATAAATGTTTGTAGTAGTGTTCAAGGCACATTCATACTACATCGACACCACAAAGTGAGCAGATACTCATGAAGAAAGACAGAAAACGTTCCAGACCCAACATAAGGGTACCTCCCGAGATTTGCCAGCTGCGAGAACTCCGGAAAACTTGGAAATAACCTCCAGTCCGGAAAAACGGTCTAAAATGCAGACCTCCCGCATTTTTCACATCAAATTAAGAACTGGCAGGATAACACAACACTTTGCCAGTAGTTTTCAAAGAATAAATCTAAAAACCCAGTAGAAAATTATATCATAAATGAAATATACAGAATTTTTACATTCTGGACATTTCTTCTCTAACACAGTTTTCAGTTATATCTGTGTGTTTCCTAAAGCGGTAATAAAGAAATAGGGGAAATGGCAATCATAGGAGCACGGGATACTTCCAGCTTAAGACTTACCCAACATTCGCCTCCTCAGTGTAAGGCGTGCTATTCCCACAACATACAGTCAGGCTATACGGTTTAGAAAGAAATATATTGTGATGCACACGGGTTTGTTATCTAGCAAGAACGAAGTTTGGTATCCGAACGTCCAACTTCGAGGCTTGCCAAACACTATAAGGACGCTTCTTGACGACTTGAAATTAGATTATATATCTACTAGTTTACACAAACATTGAACTTCCCTTGTTGAATAGCTCCCTTGCCAGCGTAGGCTTCTCTAATAATTGAGGTAAATTTTGAAGATGCGCAGCTGCTTGTTTTAACTTAAGCATGTCAGAATTTCGAAGCACTGCTGTGTTTGGGGCGAAGTTCTCGAGTGTTTCCTTCCCATCTTGTTCGTAATTATTTAATGAAGTTGCTGATGTCCTTCCTCCAGGTAGTTGTGCTAAGGATGGACTCGTACTTTGCACATGTTTACACAGCTGCTGGTTCTGATAGTGTTAGGAAATCTACTCCTTGGGATTTCTGCCTCCTATTACCACCACCCCTTTAAAGAAGAGCTGTTCTTGAACAAGCTGCTATCTACACTCAGCAAGGTTAGAACGCCAGAATAATTCATATTTAAACAGCTCTATATTTTCTGAAGCTGTTTGAGATACCCATTGGAATTTTTACGGAATGTTTCATATGTTACTAACCTATTTCTATTTAATAAGTTTACTTATCTATTGAAATATGGCCATTTTCTTAATGAGGACATTATTTATCAAAATATATATGGAATTTTTCATTAAAAACTAACCAACTGGACATTTTTACTAAAGTATCGTATATTTACATCAGTACGTTGAGTTGGTTTTTATCATTCTAAACTTTCATGCAGCTATTTTATCCGTATTTAAGTAATTTATAATAGTAAAATGCCATTCGCAGAAAATGAATTCAAAGGTAAACGGAGAATTCAAATCCGCATATATTTGTGAAAGAAGATTCACATCTCTTGAGAACTCAGAAAACGCTATACCTCACAGCAGTACCAATTTTAGAAAAAGCCACCTCTAAAAGACGCACTATAGCTTCAATTTGACTCCAAATATGTAGAAATTGCGATTCTTCTGTGAAGGGGATCAAACTGCGCATTAAGGAAGGGTTGATACAGTAAAGTATATATAAACACATTTAAAATACAAGTCTTGTGTTTGTTTAGCCCGCCTAGGTAGGGTGGTGGTAAAGTGTCTGCAACACGTTCAAGAGGTCCCGAGTTCGAATCTCGATCAGGGTGAGTTACCTGGATAAGGATTTTTCCGGGATTTTCCCTTATCCTAGAAGACGAATGTCTGGTAGCTCTAAGCTCTATGGACCCTGGGCTCATTTGAGCATCATTTCACCAGTTCCATTCATCGTCCGGTATGACTTAAAGTTGGAGGGCATAAATTATAAAAAAAATGTCTTGTGTTTAAAAACAAAGTAGGTACGTATCAAATTAAAATGGAAACTGGAATCAACAAAACAGCATGAAGAAATTTTTTTTTATTTTGATAACGTCTGCCATTTAATCTTGCTTTAATGCGGAGACACCTTCCCAATGTTTGCTTTCCCAACAGCAGTAAATTCCAAACCATCTACATTCAAAATTGAACAAAAAGGAATACTACCATCTCAGCTTGGGATAGATTTATTTTTAAAAGCACACAGACCGTATTATTTATAGCATCATAGACTGTAGGTTTAGTTGTCACAGAAATATTGTTGGTAAAAATTAGGATGTTACAATAATGAGATACATCATTTTAAAGTAATCGCATTCCAACAATGTATTTTTCTAAATGCAACAGTTCGACACACACTCAACGAGTTACGAAACCATTAGGTAAGGTCCTGATTTTCTTTACAATGTTAGCAATTTATATGCAAATAAGAGACTGACGTCCATGAACCAATTTAGATGCTGTCCGGGAGACGATAATAAATATTACACACTAAGCAGTGCAAGATTTTCTTCTTTGAAATTAAACAAAATATGAGCCCAGCTCAGTTGAATAAGAAAATACACACACAAAAAAGTGGATACAGGGATGAGTGCTGAAGAATATTTATATTTGCAAAGAAAGAACCATGGAATCCAATGTAGTAACAAACGGTGGATTATAACTTCAACAAAAATGAGAGTTAACAATTTTTTCTCTACTCGAAAGAATATACGAGTGAAATTACTGCAGAGCACAAAATGGCAGGTGCAGGATTATGTTACAATTCTATTTGAATACACCTATTCTCCCTAAAATGATAAAATAAGAAGAAAAATGTGTAAGTACACACACGCAGACAGCTGTAAGGGAACATGAAATATATAAAACTATAAAAAATAAATAAAAACTAATATTTTTATAACAGTCATTTTATCAACGGAAAAGCAATGATGCTGAAATAAGTAGTTATTTGCATTCACCCACTGTTACTTAGTAACTACACTCTGTTTCATATAACCTTGCCCAGCTGAAATGTATCACTCCGCGTTCAACAACCCTCCCCCTCGCCCTAATTGGCTAATGCTTTCGCGTCATAGGCCATAGGCGGTGCCTTCCCGTCACATTTCGTAATAATTGCCGGGAAGATAAATAAAATCATATAAAAATCATACAAATAAGGATATGAAGGCATGCAAAAATACAAGTTTATAATGAACTGAGCAAATTGAAACAGAATGGCTGAGCAATGAAACTGAAAGAGTTTATAATGAAAGGCCTTTGGCCTTTTCCACTGGGATTTTTTAAACCAGCACACATACCTTTCAAAAATGCTTGTCTTTCAGTCTTAAAAGTCGTGTCACACCATACTTTACTTTTCGTGTGTTCTTCGTGTATATTTAGCGATTTGTATCTCGGAGCAGTGTGGTTCTCCTTAAATAGCGTCTTCGCCACACAGCAATATCGCCTCTGTCTTTTAGCACATTTTTCTTGCCTCTTTTTTCATTCACAAATCCCAGCTGTATAAGCAATCTGCTGAAATTAGATAAATCTGCATCCTCATTTACAACAGAGGAAATGTTACTTATGTTAGGGAGTTCGTTTCTAAAGAAAAACTACACACATGACGACGCACAACACTTTTCACGTATTTTTTTCCGAGCACGCACTTTTGTTTATTCCTGCTTTTGCCTGGAGTGGTAAGTTTTCCTGTTGCCTCAATTTCATGTCGCGATGTTCCTACAGATCTAACACTCACACCTGTAACTTCAGAGCACAGCCGTTCGACTTCTCTCACTGACAAAGACGGATTCTTCTCTGCGAGTGCATTAAACACATGCAACACAATTCTTTTTTCGCCTGTTTGTAAATAATTATCCTTGCGATACTTCAGCGAAAAACTGGCGGTAGACTCTGCCATTATACATATAATAAGTACATGCGCAATAAACGATCAATAAAATAATTTAGCTCCCGCACTCTCGAATGGCGATGCATGACTAATCCAGTTCAAAACAAGGTCAGTGATAAAAGTCACATAAACAAATGTCACCACTACCGCTAAATTACCTGCTATCGTGCCATGTGCTTGAGAGCAAAGGGACCTCCTCTTCAATTCGTTTAAGAATTAACATGCATTTCAGATAAATCAGCTCTGTTGCGTAATATATTTAATTAAAACAGTTACGAAAATATAAATTTGACAATTCTCTTCCAACATATAATGATATATCACCATGTTAAATAACGAACTAATTTTTATCGCACGACAGTCATTACCACAACAGCAACCAATGAGAGGTGATTAGGTCACGTGACCGTTAAGAGATACTGGGCAAGCTTACGTGAAACAAGGTATAGTCAGTTTCTACCCCATTTCTGAGTAACTAGTGACCACCTGCCTCTTTACTCTGCAACTTGTCGAGCCCCGTTACTGAGTAAACAATTGTTTTCTGTTCTGTTGTTCAGCAACTGTTTCTAAGTAGGTGATCTATTTCTATTGTCATTACTAAGTAACAGTTACTGCCGATGTTATTGAATTCGTCACCTTGTGTTACAGTTGATGAGTAACAGTTACTGCCCCCTTTATCTTCTGTCCTTTAGTTCTACAACACCATTTTTTAACATTTCTATTAAGAGAAATAAAGTGATCAATACTCACCTTTGTTGCGGGCTTGGCCGGATGGTATGGCGCCAGTGGAATTACGTGAAGGTTTAGAACTTGCCGAGATGCTAGGGGCTGCTGCACCGGCGCCCGGGCACCTAAAGACACATAAACATGGGATTTAATTGCGATGAATCTGCAAAAGACTTTTATTACGGTAACAGACTACGGATGTAGTTAAACTCCAAAGGTTTAAGCTAATATATGCAGCTTTTAAGGGCACCAATCCTCATGATTTGGTTTTATGTAGTTTTCAGTTGATAGACCACGTCGGCAGGCTTTGCTTGTCCCTATAGGCGACAGAAATAAACGCTAACATACCTTTAACTTGTTACTCAACAGTGATCCCTTTTAATGGTTTTATTGCGAATGAGAGTCGTTTTAGTATCGTACGGCGTTTTTCATTAATTGGAAACCGTATAACTGGAGGTTGAAGGTGTCAATACTCCTAAAATCCATATATTCAGCTTCAGGGTTGTAAAAGCCTCCAGATAGAAACTTCAACCACGTATCTTGATCCAACTAGCATTTGAACCTAGATTCGCAGCTAAAAAGATTTGAAAAAGTGTTGTATACTATGAAAAATGCCCTATATCTCTTTAGCTACACAGTAACTCAGTTGAATTATAATTTCCAAAATACAAAAGCATGACAATATAGATTCGAATCGTACTCACGTTCGTTTGGTTAGTAATTAAATTTCCATAATAAACCTAATATGATATCTCGGTTTTTATTTCCTTTAGCTCTCTATACTTCTTGTACTTCATTTACTTATGTCTGTTGCTGAATTTCAGATGCAACTCTTCCCGATGTTAACTTACTAAACATTATATCACCATAAAAAGAGAAAAAAGAAAAAGAAGGCTCTATTTGCATGCGACTAAGGACATAGATTGCCAAGTATTGAGGTTTGTTCTCCGAGTTGAGTATATTATACCATGTTTCCCATTTATTTCTTAGAATGCGCGTTTTCCTTAGCGACAGGCGATCTTCCTCACTCTTAAGGTTCTTCCGATAACAGAAAACAGGAACCTTGATTCCAAACATGTGGTGCTTCTACCGTTTTCATTATACAAAGCTAATTGAATATGAAACTAACGCTTTATTACTGCCAGATTTTTGATACCGTCTTCGAGTCCAATGGTCAAAGTGGAAAGCATGGCGATAATAACTGCTTATTTAATTCGAAGGTCTCAAAATCACGTTTTCTCTTCCTTTGTGTTTCTAACTTTAAATGTTTCACTTAAGTATAAAACAAAGTTGAATCAATGATATAACTTATGAAGAGAGATGATGTTGTACCTCATATAACTATATATGTTACAGGGGCGCCAGGTAGCGCAGTGGTTTCTTTCGCGACTCTCGTGCTGAGGGTCCGAGTTCGATTCCCGGCTCTGAGGTGTCGATTTTAAGTCGGCCCAATCCGCACCTTCACCTCTGTCTAGCTCATGTGAAATGTCCCCTATGCCCAACGTGGTTAGGAATCCACGGTATATACTGTAGGTCCACTCGCCTCATCGTCGTCTTCTCTATCATCCAACCATTTGAGGTAAAGTCTGTCTACTCAACGCAAGTGCACGGCGGCCGCTTTCTTTGAGGAACCCTCATAATCGTTTTACAACATGAACCCTCCTCCTGACGGTCCTCTCTACAATGTTGCAACATTTTAACATCACCGTCTTACACCTAATGAAACAGAATAACAGGAAGTTGGAACTTTGGCAACTGAGACTCCACGCGGAGTAGACATGCAACTGTCATTTTCAGAAAATCTGGGTTGCTATTGGTCCCCAACGTCAGTGTTCCATTTCTGAAGTGTGGAGATAGATTTATGACGGTCATTAGTGGGCGGGGAGGTCAGCTCCTTTGAGGTCCCTTTGACTGGGAACTGCACACACTTTGGCTAAACAGACTTTAATAGACACCGTCCTCTGGGTGCCTCCACCTGAGAAATGGGTCCGTTCATCATGTGGTGGGGCGAGGTCACCCCGATGACCGCAGTTGCCATATGGGGAGTGTTGGCATACATACATGCGTACTATATAGGTTATCTCCATCATGACAGGCCGCGCCGCGGCTCAGTGGTTAGACCGTTTGGCTCTCACCAAGCGGTCTGGGTTCGATCCCAGGCGACCGCAAAGTGAGATTTGTGATGGACAACACGGCGCTGGGGCGAGGTTTCTCCGGGACCTCCGGTTTTCCCCGCCATCCCATTCCACCGGTGCTCCATCTTCATCTCATGTATCATCAGTGTCACCGCCTGCGGTGCCGTATGTAGTAAAAGCGGGCGTTAAACACTACACATTTCATTTCATTTCCATCATGTTACAGTCATTTGCATTACAACGTGGCTACTGTTGCTTAGACCGGTGTTCGCTTAATAAATACAAAGCGGGGTTTATAGGAGTAAAATATAGCTGACTGACCTCACAACGATGCTGAATATTTCTGCAATTAAAGTAAAAACTGATGGTTAACATGGCATAGAATGTTAGGTGTACATTAGAACTTACATCAAACTTATACAGACAAACGAAATCAATCAGGTTATAAATACATAAATAAAAATATGAAATTTCATAAAAATAGATGCAACTCAGTATATGCTCCCCAGATATGTCTAACACACTGACTTAATACTTATCGAATTGTTCATTTTGTATGCTCTAAGTAGCACCACCAGTCTCAAGAAGTTCAAACGCCTATTGCATTCTCCCAGAAAAGGGTGACGGAAAATACACGCCTTTTCGAAGTAATTCCTGAACAGCAGTTGATACTATATTCTGCTTCGAATGCCAATAATCTGACAAATTAACACCATCGAAAATTCAGCTAAATTGTGAGATCTTTAAACCATTAGGTTCATTCCAGTTATCTTCTCTGATTCTCTTTAAAGCAGGGAAAAGACAGCGTGAGCGAGATAGCTGATGAACTTAAAAGTACCCAGCCAATTATCACTTTAATTAGTTAAAAACACTAAAAAATTAATTAACACTAAAAAACCCTTTTTACATTCACATGCATTTCTACTCCTATCTACTTTTTTATTTCTTTTAACTGCCATTTTCATATCGGCAGCCGTTCTCCTTTGGAACATATCGAAGTTGTTAACTCGTATTCGTTGGGTTTTAATGATTAGATCACGCACACATTCGCACTCTCAATCATGCTTCCATATTCTGGGGAAGATGAGGAATTATCTTGGATGGAGAAAACTCCCCACCCCTACCGCCCGGAATCGAACACGGGATCTGCTTCTTGTTAATGTAGAAAAATCTTACTTACACATTTATCTGTAGACACAAGATATACACAATATATGCAAGCAATGTTTAAACAGCCGGTGTGTTGGACTTGAAATTCTATTCTCTTTGCATCAACACAAAAAAGAAAGAAAGCAAATAAACATAATCACCATTTTAAGTTGAGAAAAGTTTAAAGATTCAAATCAGTATTAAAGAATATCTTGGATATGGTTAACGCTACAAACATTTCATTTTACATAAATACAGGCAATTTTTAACGTTTACTAATTATAAAATAAGTGATTCAGAAAAAGTAGGACTTCAGAGGCTTATTCTCAGAAGACTTCAAGATATAAATTTTATTTGCCATGAAAATAGCTACCTATTTTAATGATAATTTGTATAAATTGTTAAGTAATTGTTAAGAACATAAAGAGTAAATCTGAAGTCGAGATGGAGAAGTTTCTTTCAAATCTTGGTGTTGAATCCTTAGACGGTTCTGAACTTAAAATAACAAAGATTTTTGCTAGGCGATTTTTCGGTTTTCTCTTTTTTACGTTAAGATGTTGACACGCACGCGCGCGCATACTTGGATATGTTTTTCTAAGAATGTCAGTGGATCGGAGAGCCTTACAGATATATCTACGTCGAAATCTTGACATGCAATTTTAGGATGAAAAAAAATGTCTGCTTACTATAAGTAATACAGAAAGTGAATATGTAAATAGAACAGCATAAGATAATTTCGTCACAAAAGTTAACAAAAAATATGTGAATCAAGAATATTTCGAATTTGGTAAATATTTCTTTAAAATCCAGGTAGCATTACTTACGTTTAGACTATGTTTGCACGCTACAAGCTTAAATACTAACTGAAAAGAAAGTTTATATACTGCACTTGTAGTCGTAATTATGATAAACACAACTTAGTATTTACCTGTGGCTGAGATGATCTTCTAAGTCTCCCCGTTGCAAAATTTTATCACAGACATTACGATTTGGGCATTTCACCGAGAGTTTTTCTAAAAGCCTGGAAAAAAAAGAAAGCACTGCATAAGAAATTATATAATTAAGTGGTATATGAATGTCAAAAGATTAGCACAAATGTAATTCTAGTATTTTGAAAAGAAACCCATAATGCTAAGGGACCACTGTTAGACTCAACTTAGCATCACTCCTCACGAAATACAACAAATATTGCAGTTAAACTGAGAACAACGTTGTTGCCGATGAATATATATGAGAGTACAGCACAGATCTCAGAAATTAAAACAACAAGGTTTAATTGTGTTTATGTGTATACACCATGGGAAAATGATTGTCAGGATAAACATAAATAAATTCTTATTTATTTTAAATAATACTTTGTGTTACAGGAAAATGAGGTTTTACGAATGGCGGAAAATACAGGAAAATCAATACCTTTTGTCACTATCGTCGAGAGCATTTGTTATTACTAATAAGATCATTTAACACAATTTAACTGATTGGTGTTTTGACAACTGATAGGTTTTAGTGTGACATAGACAGGGTCTTCACATCGTGACTGGTAGAAATTTCTTTCAGCGCTGGCCGGCGCATAATTGGTTGGAGAGACAAGTTAGAGGGTAAGAGAGACAGACGGCTAACCGAGGAGAATGACGAAGGTTTGGGAGCCACCTTCCTTCGGCAACATAACACGTTTCTCGGTGCTCTTAGGCATATATTCCTTGGAAGGAATATTCATATATAATTTCGGTTTGCACGATTACGTATGAGAAGCATCTCAACATAAGGTTCCTATCTACACATCTGAATTACACCAAGTTACAAAGCTCATATTATTATTTCGTTCAGTACTGTCCATATGAGTATAATTATTAAAAAGGAAACTACTGCATGCGTTAAGTAACAAACTGGCTTCGAACCTGTCTAATCCCAATTAATCATACAAATGCTGTTCCAACGACACTCCAGAAGAACATTTTTGAGTTTTACACATATTACTGAACGAAATGAGGTAAAAGGCACCTGAAGCATGAGTTTTACGCCTTTGTTGACGATGAAACAACGAAATACATGGCTGCTCTGAAAGGACGATCCAGCTGTCCTAAAAGTTTAAGCTCACATACCGAAAATATATGAACTAGTTCACGACAGTAACCATTTCGTCCTCGCTATACCTTCACTTTCCTACTACATTAGTCATCTCCGTTATACTAAATCTTGCTCAACTCGTATCACGTTAATATTTCGCTTACTGCATGTTTATCAAGCGTACTACTGATGCAAACTAAAAGGCCTTTGTTCCTTCCCTTGGAGGACGAGAGTTTGGTTCAAAACTAAATATATATTAGTTGCCACCAAATAGTTGTTTCTGTTTCCCCTATGCTGAAAAATTCACCATTGGTTACATTGCAAATGTAACACTGATCTGGACACACCAGGTTTAAAAGGTTTAGATCTAAGAGGCTAAATCACGACTTGACCTTCAACGGGACTTATAAATGTGTGAGCACCCCAACTATCAGTTAGTAATCACAACTCTGCAAAACGCTAAAACGGGGTTATGTCCGTACATGCTATGTTGCTATTTGGCTAATATTAGCCAACAATCTTGTGTTTATATGTCGTAGTTACATTTGCATAAGCGGAAAGTACGGAGTTGAGCGCCTTCTGCAGAAAATGAGAAAGGATGAATTAAAATGATCGTCGACTCAAATGGAGCACACTGGTTTAATAGTGAAGTACATCAACATGCACAAAACATCATACCATTCACAGCAGATGTTCCTGTATTAACATTGTCTCTGTGCAAGGAATAAACACAACATTAGAGGCAGAAATGTACTTGCTAAATGTTATATGACACGAAATGATGTTCTCTTTTTCTTTAACCATGCAACAACTAGAATACAGCCAAGCCTGCAGTGCTTCCCGCAAAACAAAGACACGTAATTAGTCAATGTGCTGCAGCTAATGCAATTCCCATGCCACATTCACTGATGTATAACAAGAAGCCTGAAAACAGATGTTGTGCAATGTTTGTGCAGGAGGAAACCCTACGTGTACTCTTCGCTATGCTACAAATGCGATTGTCATTGTGGAAACCATTCGCACCAGCGCGTTTCTTCAACTGATTGTTGTACAGGAGAATCGTTAACTGGTAAGAACTACTGAATGAGGTTGAACGGCACAGAAAATGACTGACGATTCTGATAAGAGAATCTAACCACCTTGTGGCAGGGATGAAAACTGGGTACATGCTTTGGAGGAATGTGTAGGATGGGAGAACCAGAGAAAAATACAATCTGAAAAAAAACTTCACAAGCACGGCTAGAAAGTGATTGGAATGTGAGGAGCCAGTGGATAAATAATAATCAGAGCAACTGGCAAAAATAGGTAATTTCTTGGCTAAAGTGCACGAAGACAGATCAAAGTTGTTCAGCTAATCAGAGGCAATTCATGTACATTTTCCTTTCCTTTCATTTCGTTTTCTTCCTTTACTTAGTTTTTTTGCCTCGTTTTTCTTTTCATTATATTTACTTTGTATGTTAAATAGCATTAGGGTATTTTTGCCTATGGTGTAAGATTGATAGTTGTAGTTATAATTAGACAGCAATAAAGATACCTCAGCTATGTAAAACCAGTATTGAACCACAAACTGGACTTCACACTTTTTAACAGATACAATAATGAGGTGCTATCCGAAATCCCCGTCCCCCCAATACCCATTACGCATCATCCAGTCTACCCAGATATCTCACTCCAATTGTTACAACTCAAAACTACTTAGGTAGAATTAAAAGGAGCTCTTTAAAACATCGAGGCTCCCCAAAGAACTATAAATTGTGAATTTTCTTCCATTAATTGCATTTTCCACACTTCCAACGCCTACGTTATGTACATGGAGGATAGATTATATATATTGCTTCAGCTGGTACATTAGGGGAATAATAATGAGCAAATTTTACACCACCAAAACAGGTAAACAAGCTTCAAGGTGATTTGTGGTTATTGTTAACTGCAAAAGAGCAGGAAGTCAAATAACCATATGCTTCGTCTTTTCTCATCTGCAATTCTAAACCACAACACTCTTGTCTTTTCGTTTATGGATAGGCTTGATATGCTGATTATAACTAGCAGGAGGAAGTTATTGTAAGTATTTTGTATGTACACCACCATCACCATTAAGGCTCACGAAATACTGAACTACCAGTCCCCCATAATTTTCCACAAAACTTACACTTATCAAAGGATATCAGACGTTCCCAGATTGCAGGCAGTGTCATAAAATTCCATAGGTAGCTTAGTTTTCCGCAGAAAATAAAACGTTGTTGCCGCAGAGCGCTGTACCCTTTTGATAGAAACACCGCAAGCTTACACAGATGTAAATTAAGTAAATGATCAATGAATACTAAGACAAGCCGGATTTCCAAAGAGCAGAATTATACAAACATTATCTGTGTAGTAGTAATGACGCCGAAAAAAAAAAAAACTATCCAAGTAACTCGCACTCAAGAGATTCAAACGCTAATATATCATTCTAATGGGTATAGGTATATGGATATCATCTCATTAATGATACTCCAGTTCGATAAGTTCTTGATTTAATTTCTTTCAGTTCTGAACGCTTAGCGATGCTCCAAATCGTTTCCCTGATATATCTGGGTCTTTAAGTTTTCTCCACTGTATTTGAACACTCACTGCATTGCCGAAGCTTCGACATGCAAGCATTACTATTTCGTTGGCTATGCTAGGTCACTGTGTCCTGACCCTTTACCCTGATTTGTGAAGCTCTAAAAAGCACCTGGTATTTCTAGAAGTTTTACATTGGAAAGAAAACGTCAAACATTTTATAGACCCACAAGAAAGACGACAGCTCTAAGGGGTTTAAAGCTACGAAAATACTTCTATTTGTATATCTTTAAAAAACGGGTTTGAATAAATTAACTGCTGCAGTTCTCTGAAAAGGTTGGGAAATCAGGAAGATATAAAGTGGCATCTTGGCAAGCGGCATCACGCGTGGGACCACTCCACATGCACAAGGCCACTTAGTCCAGCACATAGTACTCTTTTCTGAAGTATGAGTAGACCACGCTGCCCAATTCATAAACACTGTGCAATGTTGCCAATGTTGCATTCGTATCCCTGTCGTAAAGAATCTGTCTCATCAGCAGACGTGAGTGCAGTTCGTTTATTTGAAAAAAAAAAAAAAAAAACTCATTGCTCGTAGATGTACAATATATGACCATTCTGTTTGCAGATCCATCGTGTCATTCTAGATTGATTTTGAAATTGTATCTTTATGTAACAATATCCCCGCTATTCACTTAACAGACTTGCTGGTTTCTTCTAAACCTCAGAACACTCTGTTTTCACAGCTAGAAAACCCTGCACAAGGTAGGCCACCTCGTACCGACCTCCATCCAACCTCCTGACCGACAGAGACTGAAATGCTGGCAAACCATATATAGTCAGTGTTTTTGCTGGGTGCCCAAGTAGGGTAAATCCTACCGGATACGGTAAACCGCATTTTTATTTCGGGACGTTTTAGATAGGACTATTGGTTTTAAATGGGAAGAAGTTTATGAGGTAGCATGATGCTCTTCTGGCTCTACTTACAGGACGCAAAATCCATTGAAATCTGGTGGAACTGAATAAAGTCAATCTAAATATTTATTGATTGGGATTTATATATAGAGAGCAATCACCTCCTTAGTGGATTTGATGCGAACCTCAGCTTTTGTTGTTGCAAGGATTTGCTCCGGTGTTACCTCGAATACGCGCAAGCCATGCGAGGGACCGGATATTGCGTAAACAGGCATCTTCTATGGACATACTCACAAACAGACCTAACTACAGCGCTTTGATGTAGTTTAGCAGAATTTTGCAGCCCTGCGCCTAATTTCATCCTCCACGTAGAAGAGAGATGAGAGAGGCCAGGTGAAGTAATTTCACAAGGAAGGAGCGAGCAACCGAACACGCACACAAACACACACCAATTCTCCAATATTTGCAGTCCTTAAGTTTTGGCTTTTCCAAAAAAAAAAAAAAAAAAAATGGTAAAGAGGGACTTTAAGGAAGAGATACTAAAAGAACCTCAAACCTGATAGGATTCTGAGTAAAGATAGCCGATCTTTCATTCCCAGTGCAGAATGGGACGCTGAGAACTTCAACGGTTAAATGACGTCCATAAATAAAATATTAATTTCAATTGTTTTTTCATACCTCTAATGTCAACATGCGGATCAGGTTCTACTTGAAACACAATTGTTCTGTGGGCTGTTGCAGCGAAGTAAAACTTTCTCAATTTTTACACGATGACTAGCATTTTAACCTTTGCCTACGCAAGAGGTAAGGCAACACTTGCTAGGAACACTAGAAAAGGTACGCGGGCTACTATGTGAAACCCATGCCTAAGTTACTTCCTAATGAGCTGTTTCTATAAATGAAGAAATAACAGCCTTACTTATCGATACTTAAAGTGATCACTTCTTCCTGCACTGCAGAAGAGAACGCAACTCTGTGTGTGTGCGTGCGTGCGTGCGTGTGTGTGTGTTCAGCAGATGCATTTACTTCGAAAGATAAGTCATGCTCAACTATCAATCTGAAGAGGAAAAAAGATCCCAGTTGTTTTGGACATTGCCAATTATTTTCACTGAGCACTTTCTATGCTTTCTGAAGAGCCTTTAGACTTGTGTTGCTTTTTTTTTTAACCATTTGCTATGGCCTTAAAAGTGTGAATGGGGGGCACACTGTTATTTCTTTACATAAATTTTCTAAATGCTTGAAATATTCTGTTTCCAAGTTGGTCGATAGTTATAATCCCTCTGTCATCAGTGTGATGCGCAACTCTTACAGTTCACGAAACACCTTTTTAATATATCAGGTTTATAACCAAAAAAACGCACTGTATTAAAGAGATACACTACACACAGTTTTTGCACATACCCCTTACAACCTAAATTAAATACTTGTTGTAAAAGATAGCACAGGAGGATATTTATGGTATGCTTATTTTATCTATAAACAGAAAGGAGCTTTAGATTAATCTGCAGATTCATTAGTCATTTGTCGCCATGCAAATCTGCTAGTAGTGAAGCATGGTCGTAAATTAATGAAGCAATTTTTTTCATGAAAAGGGGAAGGTAACTTTTTAAATTAATAGAGGATCAGGTTTACCATGAAAGCACCTGTACATTCCTAACACAAAAGTTTCAGAAGTTCCCTGACTAAGTGGTTACCAATGGCTGCCTTCATTCATGATGGCACACAATTATAACTGACATAATTCTTATTACTAATTCATGGGAGCGGGAGTATTTCTCTCTCTCTCTCTTTAATCATTTATGTATTTGTAATTATATGTCGCCTTTAACAACATCATATCGACGGTTTTTGCCTTTGAAGCTCCTTTCCATTCCATCGGTATTTACTTGATGTTAACTTTCTGTCGGCTCTAAATTCGAACCCCCCCCCCCCCCCTGGCACACACACAAAAACACACACACACATTCTATTTTATACCTTTAGGGAATAGTCCTGGACCAAAAAAGTGCCCAAAATTCAGCATAAAATCTAATCCAGGACTTCTGGATTAGGAAACTTCCATGCTAATCACAAAACCAGGAATTATTTACTAAGTTTGAATTTAAGTACTTAATCAAAAGGGGGGAATATTTTGCTACAAAGCCGTCATATAGGAGACAATCTCTTCATATTTTGATTTACCGTCGCTTAAGCTGTTAACATATCTAGTACAAAGTATTTGAAATTTAACTACTGGAAAACAAGAAACAGATCTAAAGCAGTGGAGGAGAAACTTCTTAATTCGGGGTCTTTTGCAGTTTCCTCATTGGTTAAAAAGCGCTTAGAATTTAAAACCAAGGATAAAAACGGAGGAAAATGTTAGTCAAATAATATCCTATTTTAGTAAAGCCTCCACTAACTTCTTAAGAGAACTTTACAATATACACAAATACTTCTTTGCTTTCACCCCTGTTTTATTTATTTATTTATTTACTTGGCACAAGCTGTCGGAATTTAGTTGTGATATGTGCTGTTCTCCTTCATGTTACGCAATGCATAAATACAATTATTCTCATCACTGAAAACGGTACCGCCGGTAAACGTGTCGCCGCATTTTAGGAACCGTAAAATATTTGCTACGGATATTGACTAAATATCGCAACAATATGAGGGTAAATAAGGATCTAGTTTTGAATAATAATACATTGAGTTCATGAAACTCGAGGATTCTGGACTATATTTGTTTCGAATAGACAAATCTGCAAGGTCTAGGAGATCATTTTGAATTGACAGCTGCATCAATTCTGAGATATGCGTATTGAATTTCCTTCTATTAGCTTATGGATAGACGGTTAAGTGGACGAGCGGACGGACTGATGAAATAGTGGATTTATTTGCCACAACCAGATATATTTTCTAGCAAGGTAATACACAAAGGCCAATAATATTTGGCGTGACCAACATAAAATTCTCTGAGACAATAAAGAGGATTTGAAAACAAAGTTGACCCTCACTGCCCTCTAAAGATTTAAAGAGCTTTAGTAGTATAACGTCTATTAAATAGGTTGAAGCTATCTCAACATAAGTATAATATATTTACATGCACTAATGTAAATACAATATTTCTCATACAAGAATCATGAACCACAGAGCACAGTGTGACCTTGTAAAAAATTGTCCTGGCAAGTAGGGGCATTTAAACACATACATATCACAAGGACTTTTTATACTCTCTTGCGTCACGACGTTCACCGTGAAACAACACGCTAAATTTGTCAGCACTCCGCCTTATGTTATGTTATTGGAGTTTTCACTACGCATGTACAGACTACTGGTTTTAGCGCTTGCGGCAACTCACGAGTTACGGGAGCAAAATAGCTCTTGATGTCCTCATGAGGAAGATAGAGCTAAATGCTGTGCGCATTCCGAACCATAACTAGGGCAAACGAAAATCATTTAACGAAGTATTTAGTAATGAAAGAAAAAATTTGTAAAATCTGCCAAACGAAAACAGCCGCTGGTTTATTAAGAACCAGCATATTTATTCTGAAGATGCCCAGCAATATTATTTCAAAGAATAAAGCTCCCCTCATTGATAAACGCTGTGGCTTAACATTGTAGTGAGAAATAACAAATGATTCAGCGAATGTTAAATTCAACAGTACTGCTTGTTTACTGCGTATAATTACTGTGAACTGTGTCTATGGACACACTTATGGAGTTACGTGAAACTGGTACCTTTATTCAAGTTTTATGACATTTTACACCGTCTTTATGCCTCTAAGATTGCAGTATTTGTTTTACCACTTGCTGTACAATTATGCGTTGTTAGACAGATACATCCATATATTACTGTATTTCCTAACAGACTAAAATACCGAGCGGGATGGCTCAGCTGGTTTCGTCTGTGGCTCACATTCGAGAGGCCCAGGTTCGATTCCCGTGGCCGACCTACCTGACCCATGGGTTTTTCGGGGGGTTTCCCGGGTCGCTAGGCGAATGCTGGGTAGGTTAATTACATCCCTCGAATTTCCTGTCCCTCCATTTCATCTCCATTATCATTTCATATCATCTCTCATCTGGTAGTCTCTTTCGGGATAGAAGTGTCGGCGGGTGTTTCCGCAGTGCATGGCAGGATGATATGCTCTGATGAAAACTACTTTGTGCTCCGGTAGTTCGGTTGCCGGTCTCCGCTCCTCTGCTGGGACCATTTCGGGACCGCCAGCCAGGGACCTTTGAGGCTCGGCTGCTGGGCTCGTTGCCGTACCGCTGTAGGGAAGCGAGTTCGTTGTCCTGGCCTGTCGGGGGAAGTCTCTATCCAAGTAAATTGTAGGGACCCTGCCCTCTGTACAGTCACGGCTCCTTGGGACGACCGCCCTCTGTCTCCTTCGCCTCATCCTTCCTCCCAGGGTGCTCCCATTTGGGGGCATAGGAACAATTGGCCCAGCATGGTGGCCTAGGTACCGAATTCCCCCCCCCCCCGTAATGAAATCCCAATCTCAACGGACTAAAATAAATTCTATAGCATGCCTAAAGACTAAACATCTAAATTACAACATGATACATAACACATTACTATATTTTGCTTTCAAAAACACAATGAGACTTTAAAATGGATTAGATAATTATGGATTTTACTATTTGTTTAAAACTTATAAACGAAATATCTTCAGAGAAATGGCAATATTACCCATTTTCAGATAATAAAGCTATCTAAGAAACGAGATTACGGAATCAAACCTGCTACAATTAATTTTGAAGTCAAACTGACATTCGGAGAAGAGTAAATAGCACTAAAAATAACCATTTATTAATTATTAATAATTTGGGATTCAGCACCATTTTTATAAATGGGTATTATATCTTGGCAGTCTAAAATACTTCAAAAAGGTAACCCAAATCACGGTAGTTATTATAGAAATAAACGTAACAGATACAGAAATTATTTTAAGAATGTTAGCACTTATGCTGTAGATGTCCATGCATATATTCCTTTGAATTTTCATAATCGTTACCTAAACTTCAACACCAATATCAACAAACTTTTATGTACTAATAGAATTTACAGTGCCGTTCAATTACAGCCTAACGTAACATCGGTAGAGGGTGTCTTATTTAATATTTCGTCAACTTTCAATATAAAATATTTATTGATATCCTAAACGTTCATAGTTGGTGTAATTTGATCATATTTTGTGATAGTATTCAAAATTAGTGGCACAAGGTTACTTTAATTTTGTTCATGGAGTTTATAAATAAAGTTGAGTGATTATACATTATTTGTTAAAGTAAGGAGTTACTGATATTGATTTACTAGTACATTTTATTTAAGCTTGAATAACGGAAAATAAATCACACAATTTACTTGCATAATTGGAGTTCATCTGTATACTATTTTTATGAAATGAGTTATGCCAACTCAACCCTACGCATTTCATGGGAAGGTTTTGTTTATGGCATCAACTAACTTGCAAAGAAAAAGTATTATTACTAGTTTGATACTTCCTAGAGGTACAGGTAGATCAGTGAACGGGGAGGGGAGGACACCTGGCACCTCGACCCGTAATTGGTTGCTTTGGGCATCCAGCCCAGGGAGGAACGGAAAGCAGAGACGCCCAGTTCTCATAATATTTTCTGGCTTGACCACCCCGCTGAGAGGCGCTCAGGGCAAACTGCTCTAGCCGCTACAGCGTGGTTCAGAGCTCCGTCTTGAATTGAAGAAAGTTCAACTCGGTAGTGAAGGCTCAGATGGCCACATTCTGATGGAACCAAGAAAAAGTTCCAACGCACAAGGATCTGCGTCATGACCTTGCCCACGACCGAAACACAGCCACGTAGTTGTCCTGTAACATGAAAGAGGGAGACGAAATGTGAGGAAATGGGAAAGAAAGCCCTGAGAGAAGACACCTCTCCAGCATTTGCCTTGCCAAACAGGAAAATGCCATGGAGAAAGGGCGGCCACAAGGGATCGAACACGGAAACTCCCAAATACGAGCCTCACACGTTACCATGGACTCACCTAGGTAGGTTTGACACCTAACTTCTCTTTTGTGCTGGTAGTTTTTCAAGACGAACAATAAACGTAACTCATTAACTACTTTTGTAGTGTTTTTTCACTTTTATAACTTGTCAAAGATCTCTCTGGAACATTCTCACTTCTTTTCTGGTTCGGCGGCGATTAACAAGGTCATATAGAACGTTCTGCTCAGAAAAGCTGCAAACACACCTGGCCGTATTTTGCCCATTGGAGCGACAACAAGGGTTGTTTACGGACAGATAAGTCAATTATTAACCTTTAGGCCAATGCTACCCTATCTCTATTTTATTAGTTACATCTGAAAACAACTGCAAGGGATAAGTTTGATCTTCAGTATTAAAATGACATTAAAATACGCGTAAAATGGGACTTTTCTCGTATTAAGACGCATTGTACCTTACAAGAAACATTTAGATAACAATGTATATATACAGGTCCTTAGAGAGGAACCTTAACTAAGCAAGGAAGTAAAACATAACAGGACCCAAATTTCTAGACTTTCTTTAATGTTGTTGCTTATGTAAAATAACCTGCGAGCTTTCCTTTCTTTTTTTAATTTACGTCCGCCAAACTTAAGTTATATCGGACGATGAATGGAATGGGTGAAATGACGCTCGAATGAGCCCAGGGTCCATGGAGCTTAGAGTTACAAGACATTCGTCTTTTAGGATAAGGGAAAACCTCGGAAAAAACCTTATCCAGGTAACTCACCCTGACCGAGATTCGAACTCGGGACCTCTTGAACTGAGGCAGACATGCTACCATCTACGCTACCGAGACAGGCGCTACCTTTCCTAGTTTTAAAGCAACCTTCTAATGATATATTAACGTGAAAACAGTGAAATGTCCCTTTCAGGTTTCTATTGACAAAATTGTGCCAAACTGTGCGACTATATTTCTTATAAATATATTTTCATTTACCATCAACTAAATCATTTGTAACCTATAAACTATGTAAACTTCGTTATTTGCGAGAAATAAAATAAGGCAATTAAAAAAAAAAATCTCGAGGTAGAATATGGCAATTGGCATTATTTTAAAACTCATTTATTGTATTCGGGCATTCAAGTTCGCTTTACTCATATCAGCCGGATTCTGCGAAATTTGAGCAACAGCCGAGGCAACCGTCAAATGAATTTGATATCCAAGGTTATCAGTAAAACTATAGCATTGTTTCTACACTAGCTTGCCAGTTTTTGTATACGACACATAATGCTAAGATATATGTTATAAAGTAATGAATATAGGTATAAATAATTCCAATAAACAATTTCTATATGTTAAATCAATGCGCAATGTTAGACGCCTGAGTCGGCCATTAGCGGGCAATTTAACAGTTTATCAGTGAACTGAGTTCATTAGCCAGTTCCGTGATAAGAAAAAGGCAGTCTGGTGAAGAGAACTGTTAGCTCAAGCCGTCCATGGAAATTCTGCTCGGAAGTCAGGCAGATACCAACAAAATTCTGAAAATTACAAAGGAAATAAAGTTCTTAGGATTGAGAAAGTCGGAGAAAAATAGTGTTTTAGAAACAAAATTTACAAACGTTCGTATGGGTAGCTATGCAGGCTGGCCCAATGTTAATAACAGAGCGTGTATTTCTAAAATTGCTGTACTTCCAGTCATGTTTGACAATTTTACAGAAGATTTACTGAGATCAATTATGGACAGCCCAAAAGCTTAAAGACTGTGTTGAGTTGTGAATCGAAAGAGAAGGCATTTCTGCTGCTGACGACAACGTATAATTCGTATTATTAGGGAAACATTTATTTTAAATAAGTTAGTAGATATAATTCAACAGTTACAATTTCGAGTAATAACATTCGGAAACAGTTTAGTTCCTCAACATGAAACAGTTGGCAACTTGTTTCGAATACCTCATTATTAGTCCCCATTGAATGCATGCTCGCCTCGGTAGCGTAGATGGTAGCATGTCTGCCTCACGCTCAAGAGGTACCGAGTTCGAATCTCGGTCAGGGTGAGTTACCTGGATAAGGTTTTTTCCGGAGTTTCCCTTATCCTGAAAGACGAATGTCGGGTAACTCTAAGCTCCATGGCATCATATCATCCATTGCATTCATCGTCCGATATGACTAAATGTTGGAGGACGTAAATTTAAAAAAAGAAAAAAAATGAATGCATCAGTCAGCATTCCCCGAGAAGAAAGTTCCCGTACCTCAGTACTGCAACAACTGCGAAGATATTGGAGACGGCGCACAATTAACGCAGACATTTCTACGTCATTAGAAGTAAGGTTCATTTGAATTTATATTGGCTATATCAAGAACATAAACTGTTTATTCACCCGTAAGGATTAAATAATTACGTGAATCCATTTGGCACTAGCTGTTCATTCTTGTTGTATGGACTTCGGTAAACCAATAATTTCTAGAAGAATTAAGCAATAAAACCAAAGTTACTAGGCTCGCCCCCTTCTATTAAGCAACTTCTGTGGGTTGTCTGCCTATGTCCTCAAGCAAACATGCGAGAAGTCTGGGAGAGAAGGGTCGAAATTCGCTTCGGTCGAAGAGGTACTCGATGTGAAGTACACTCAACGGAAACTGGTAAATTATACAGAGTACTGGAAAGGTAAAATGAGACTGAAAAATGATCACTATAACCGAAATTTGAATCACGGATCTTAGACTTTCATGCTGTTGCTTTGACCACCGGGAGGTAACATGGCAACATTTCTCCGGAAAAACCGCAAGGTCGTTCTTAAATGCATTTTTGAGATAAACTCGAATGAGGATTTATAATATCGTTAAATACTTTTAGGTCTCTGATTTCATTCTTAACCAGTATTAGCTCAATCATTAATTAAAGGATCTTTCCTGCATGCTTGTTACAGGTAGAATCACAGTTAACCATTTCATCAATTCCGGGGTTTACGTATGTAACTAAGAGACTATGTTTCTCTGGAGTATTACATCCCAAAATGGATTTGGGAACGACTACTGATTTACATAAAAAACATGCCAAACGGTTGTGGAATTTAATGCCGTACCGTCATTTAGCGATGGTAGCTCACTGGATTAAGAGTAATGATACAGGAAGCCGAAGATCAGTGATTCACATTCCAGTTAAGTCACTGCATTTTTCAATCTTATTCTACCTTTCCAGCTCCAATATATACTGGTTTCTGTAGATGAACAATAAACTATATAGTGCCACGTGGCAGCGAATGCCTACTGCAAAAGGATGAGTATATTTTGTTTGCCGTCAAGGAAAGCAAAAAGCGGAACATTTCAAGACACCCAAAGACTTCATGAGCCGCGCTGATGCGTGTCAGACCTTCCATTTCAGAACGTCTAAACGATTCTACTTCGACATGATCCATTCCTTCGATTCAAGAGTTTTCTCCCGAACATGCTTCTGTGTCCGGCAAATTAAAAAGGGAGCGCATAAGCCAGCCGACGGTTCAGTTGAGTTGTTAGTTTTGAGTCGAGTGGTAGTTATCAGAGTTGTGAATCTGTTAAATGCAGCAGTCGTGCGATTCGAAGCTCGAGAGTTGATGCGTGTGAAACAGACATAAAGGAACTGACGTGCTTATTCTGTTACTTGTAAAAAGTGAAAATGACTGTAAATTAGGTTTGAGCTAATGATTCTACTGAGAAAGTATATTAGTGCAACTTGTGTTGTCATCTGGCCACAGTATTTTAATTTGTTGAACAATTGTATTGGATAACAATTACTTATCTTTCAAAACATGCTACGGACGCTGACAGAAAATTGTTATCTGTACATCTGAAGTTAGTGTCCATTCAGTAAAAGGCTTTAACTGTTTTGCAACAACGTTTTCAAGACACATACACTTATTTTTGTTCCAATATATAATGCACTCAAACAGCCTACCTGAGAAACAGAGGCTTTCGAATATTAAGCAGCTGTTTAGAAGGGTAAAACGAAATTGGCTTCGTCTCGTTCGCACGGTGATTGCTCAGCTGCTTACTAAGTGGGAGGCCCGGGAACGGTTCCCGGTGCCAAACCTGGTTCGAGCTATGCTCGGCCTCCAGATATCCCTTTGTTAGTATATCTACATTTTGATCTCCTAGAAAGTTTACTTTCATAAATTAAAGAGTACTTTGGAAGGATCTGGCGTATTAAGTATTATTATTATTATTATTATTATTATTATTATTATTATTATTATTATTATTATTATTATTATTATTATTATTATTATTATTATTATTATTATTATTATTATTATTATTATTATTATTATTATTATTATTATTATTATTATTATTATTATTATTATTATTATTATTATTATTATTATTATTATAATTATAATTATTATTATTATTATTATTATTATTATTATTATTATTATTATTATTATTATTATTATTATTATTATTATTATTATTATTATTATTATTATTATTATTATTATTATTATTATTATTATTATTATTATTATTATTATTATTATTATTATTATTATTACTGAAAATACTAATTTACTAATCAACATTTTTCACTGAAATACGTGCTCTCTTATCAGTTTCACGGTAATTAGCTTTTCTTAAAAATTGAATATACTTGAATTTTAACGTGTAACATCTGGTGTAAATATATTACATTTAATTGCAAAATCTAAAAGATATATTACTTTTTTGTAAGAACTAGCATGATTATAAGCATTCATTATTCAGATACCTGAATACGCTTTATATGCACAATTTATTAAAGGTGCACAAATATATAAATTTGCATGTCTCCTAACGAAGAGCCAAGTTTTGCTACACTTGAATGAGAATGCTACAACTCGAGCACCGAATAAACCAATTAGGATGCCCTACTCTCCTCTATGGCTACGGACTATTCCAGGACTGGACTCAACTTCTCTAATTTTATAAGCCAAAGCTTTCGTAATTTAATAGTATGTATGCGGCGGAGGGAATATGAGGTTCCTGCACTCTGAAAGGGATGTTCATGCTGACAGCTCTTAGCACACGAAGTACCAACTTTCTCAAACCATACCTCTTAAAAGTTTGTGCCTGAAACAAAAGCATGCGTTTATCAGTTAATTGCAAAGTGATAGAGGATATCAGCTACAGGAAAGGATGCTGAAATTAATTACTAAGGGTATTTCTGACACTCAAATTAAAGCAACCGCCTGTGGTGAAGTTAACATGGCTTTAGCATTATGCATATTTTCACACTAAGTGGAATGGCATTCACCGGATCGATCTCGAGCTGTACGACTCCTCGGATACATGTGAAGAGACGGTCACCACATATTTGAATAATTTATATGGTTCTCGCGCTGTTGTAAACGAAAACCGAATTTCACAGTTGGTAGTGCTTCTGTATAGCTTAATTTTTTATCTCCAGACGCTACAGTTTTGTTTTTTATTCCTTGTTTAGTGAAACCGGGAGAGCAGACAGTTAGTTACCTGGAATAAAAAGAGCAATGATGATACTAATGTAAATGTTAGCCAAATTTTAGTCCATAAATCTTAAACATTCAGTAGACCAGGTCTTCACAATCCGCTGAAAATGACAAGACTTGAGAGGTTTGAAAAGGGAAATATATTGGAATGAAATATAAACACATATTACCATAAATAAAATCTTAATGATTTAACAATGGCCATGTTACTAGCTTTCTAAAATTAAGGTGATAACCCCATAACTGCGCGGTAAGAGTGGTTCCAATGTAGTTTCTGATATTGACATTGTGATTTTTTCCTTTATGCCAGGACTTGTATGAGGTGCACTCAGCTTCGAAGGCTCGCCCCAATAGCGTAGATGACTGCCTAATGTTCAAGAGATCCCAAGTTCGAATCTCGGTCAGGGTGAGTTACTTAGATACAGTTCTTTCCGGAGTTTTTCCTTATCCTTAAAGACGAATGTCGGGTAACTCTAAGCTCTAATGACCCTGGACTCATGAGCAAAATTTCACCCATTTTATTCATCGTTGGATATGAATTAACGTTGGAGGACTTAAGTTAAAAAAAATAGAGGCCCGAAGATCCTTATACTAAACTTGAGGAACCACCAGATGTAGGGGTAGCAGCTCCGGTATCCAAAATCATGCCGAAGACACCAATATCATACACTTCACTAAAAAAAGGACAACTCCAAAGATATATTTTAAGATAATATAGAGAGCGTTGCAGCTGTGGTATGAAGCGTTTGCAAATAAAGTAGTGTAAAATTGAACATTTTTATATGTAGCTACAGTCAGCTGACATTTTCAACAAAGTTAAGGGTAAACACAGAAGTCAAATACTGGATTACGGGTCTCTCAGTCCGACACACTTAACTGCACACCTTGACGGGATGAGCGGGACGCCATCCAGACGCTTGTTTTTAAACGAAGCGGAAGCAACGCTTCATCGTCCACTTAGACCAGAGATTCCAGAAGAGAATAAATGAGGTTTTTCCTATCCCTTTGTCCTGTTTGCTTTTCGTTCAGCCGTTTTAGGAGCTGCTATAGTAACAAGAGTGGCAGAGTAAAGCACAGTTATCCACAAATACGATGCTGATGGAACGAAAGAGAGAGAGAGAGAGAGAGAGAGAGAGAGAGAGAGAGAGAGAGAGAGAGAGAGAGAGAGAGAGAGAGAGAGAGAGAGAGAGAGAGAGAGACTGTTCCAAGGTAAGAGGACAAGTGACACGGCGAAGTTATCCTGGTCGCCAAATTCATCGTAGAGAAAAGATAGGAGCGTTATTTAATATAATTTTACATCAGTCATGAGGAGGACCCGCATTTGGATCACCTAAAATTCATTTAAAAAGTCCCATAAAATGACTACATTTTTACAAAAATGACATAATTATTAAAATGATCTAATATTAAGATTTCATTTATACAAATTCAGGTACAAAGAATTATAAATCAATATCTGTGAGTATGTCCCACACAAATAGAAATGGCAGTAAAAATAAGTATAGCAATAACACTGTGGACAGCGCAATCCAAAGGACTGACATGCAAAAAAAAAAAAAAAAAAAAAAAATGCACCACATCCTTCAAAGCATGATAAGAATGACGAGCGTTAAACCAATACAAAGAAAACAGTCATTGTCCGAACTATATCAACCAATTTGTCAAGTAGAAGAAAACTTGAGGCGATTGTAACCGCAGACAGTATCAGACAGCGATTAGGAGGCAACAAATTAATAGAAATCTCGATATTGAAGAAAGAAATATTAATAAATAAAAAATGATTTGATAAACGAATATATAGAAAGAAATTTTATTATATTAATAAGAAATTAGAATGGTTAGGATGATGAATAAAATAGCGGTTTAATTAAAGAATGAGGAGTAAAGAACATAATTTAATATAGCAAGGCATGTCAGCATCAAGGCAAGGTAGGAAGAATACTCTGGTAAAATCTACACGCTGTAAGCGACAGGAAAGAGGACCGTTACATTCTTTGTGACAGAAAGGGTTGAATGTCTTAGAAGTATAGATCGCTAGTACCAAGGAATGCATGGAGACAAAAAGGCTTTCAGGGTGCGATGAAGCAGGAAGGTTAGAATGTCCTAGTTTACTGATGTGATAACGATGTATACCGTTACAAAGAGCCCAGGGTAGGCGTGTCCGAACTCAGGGTAGGCGTTAAGTAAATGAGTTAGATGAGTTTTGGAAACCAATGAAAAATAAATCGAAATAAATCAGAAACCAATAATAATGTAAGATTTGAAAAATGGAGAGAAGGGTGAGCTATTTTGGTCATGTGATAAGTGAGAGTGGGGAGCAGAATTAGGTTCGAACTGAATCGCGAAGTCGAGGAAACTTACTTGCTATACCGTACTTCAAGAGGTGAGACGTGTTAGTGTCGGTCGGGAGAAGAAAATGTAACATTTAGTAAAAGACTTGCTACAACATACTTGAAGAAGTCAGACGTATTAGTCGGGAGAAAAAAAATGTAATACGTTGGTAGAATTTAACTGGAAGTGGTCACCGTTGCAACTCAGTCTTAATGCAACAAACACACTACAAGATAATTAAACAAAATTTCACAGTCATCTGAGAATTATTGATTCCACTGGGCAACCAACATCTACAAACCCATCTTCCTATAACCATTCACCTGAGAAGAGAACTCATAGCTACAAATTTCAACCACAAGAACCCAAGCAATTTATATAATATGCTGTTTTGCAACTTAATGGCACTGAATTATGAAAGTTTATAGTAGTTCGGTTCTGTAAATTTCACAGATTCATCGCCTTAAGAACCTGTAGGGTCTATATTGTCAATCTTGGTGGATGCCTGTGAAAGAACAAGCAACAAAGCATCGACAAACAAGCAGGAGCTTCTTGTCATTTGTGTGTGTGTGTGTGTGTGTGTGTGTGTGTGTGTGTGTGTGTGTGTGTGTGTGTGTGTGTGTGTGTTTGTGTTTGTTTGTTACACCTCTTTTAACAATCTGAAAGCGAAATTAAGAACATTGCGTTTAAAGAAAGACTTACAAAACTCTGAATTTTACAAAGCCTTTTAAAAGGGAAGAGCAGTTCACAGCTTATGATACGACATGACAATGACATTAGCATCAGGAATGTGAAGCACATATTAACGTGAAAGTTGGAAAAATGACCTGCTTCATTCCTAGTTTGGGATATGAGTTTATAGCATAATTAGGTCTGCTTCGCTGATAGGACAGTTCCCTTTGCCAATAAGTAACCCTTTTTACACTGAATATGAAATAAGAATACAATTATCCCCCCTCCCCAGCATATGAATAAATAGTGTACCTACAAAGTTACTCATATTTCTCAGATGAAATAATGCAATATCCTACCTTTTAAAACTTATCCTTAAATAACATATCAATAATATAAATGCTAAATGTAAATGATAAATGTAAATGCAAGAAAATGACTAAATAAAGCCCCAAACAGAGAACTAAGTACTTAAGGTACAGCTTCTTCTAAAGATGCAACACCCAGATTTTCAAGACAATCCCATTCCAAAAACCTGCATTTTAGAAAAAAGATTTACCTATCCCAGTTTTATAGTTCACCATAAAATTATCTGACTGTTTTAATTGAAATACAATTATACAACATTTACAAAAAATATACTCTTTCTTTTCAATTTTCTGAGAGCAGCCTGCAAAATATTCTTCATTCAATATAACTTCTGTATAATTTTGTGTAACTGCTAAGACGTAAGCGATACAATAAAAGTGAATTTACTGGAAGAAAACTTCCAATTCCCTTTAAAGCCCATAATTTATTTCAAACAAATATGAATTAGAAGCAGCCCTTTCCGAGGTATTTTGAATATTTGCATATTTTGTTGTTTTCTACAAGAGCTATTTTTATTCAGTTGTTTCTCGCGAAGCCGTGGAAAGAGTAAGAAATTTCAAGGGCACCTTATAGCGACCCAGTTTTGGAACATCTCACCGTCGATTCTGTTGCTCTTATTAGTCTTGCGCCTATCACTGAATGTGTAATGCAACTATGATGCTACGGTATCTCTGCTTGACACAATGTATACAGAACAAGGACACTTCCCAAGAATAGCTCATTCAAGCTATATACGAATAAGGGATAGTGGGTGCAGAAAATTACTTGAATGTAGCATAGACTTGTTTCCCTTTCACTAGCTAGCTAGTTGATATTGTGACAAAGACGCAAAATAGTTCACCATAAAACTGCTCCACTTTTCATTAAAAGTGTTAGCACACTGCAAGCATAAAATTAGCCTTTCTTTTACAAATACAACACTTCGAAACGTCTCTAAAATATACCTTTAAATCTTTGTACCACTCAACTTTTGTGCTGTTATAATCTTTCTGACAAACACAGGTCCACCCCTAACACGGAGCTACATACAAATTCTGAACGCACTTCCGATATTCACATGTAAACTGCTTGTCTGTCGGTTCCACAGCCTCGGTGATCCCTCAACCGGAGCCGCACTTTCTTACTCGTGAACTGCTTCATGCCCGTTCCACGGTCTGCCGACCCCTTACCGCGAAGCATAGAACGTGCAACACAACTCGAAGTAATACACTGCTCTCACTACTACTCACTGCACTGTACTCCTAGCACCGACTCAGGCCAACTCGCTACTGAATACTGTCGGCCTTGCATGGACTTTTATATACATGCGGTAGGTCTTTCTGGAATTGGTAGCCTCTGAAACTTGAATCGCGAAAGGTCTTTTGCATAATAATAATACGATTCGCTCATGACGTCAGGTGACCTTGAGCGCGTGTTTATTTCTCACGACAACTTCCTTCTGACGTCAGCTACTAGGTGTCCTAGAGAGCATGTTACTTTCTCACAGCAGACTTGTGCGATCGCCGATGTGGCAATATGTTTATGAAGTTTGCTAGAAAAGACACCACAGATTCTTCATGGCAATAAACCTGACTCCCCTTGTCTGAGCTTCTGCTCGGTGAACTATCTGATTTTGCCTGTCGTATCGCAAGAATCCGTCTCTAGCTTAAAGTCATATCCCTTCTATGGAGAATTAATTTGAAAGCCTACCGATGACTCACTTTGGAGAAAATTAATATTCTATTATATTACATCCACAAAAGCCACAGCTAGGGGATATTTGACGTATGTTTACTCAGAACAAAAGTAGCCATTTCAATATTGGCTTAATGTGTTCATAGCGAAGTCAATATGCATTACACTACAAACAGACAACGTTCAAATCTACCCGAAAGATAAATGCAAACTCACCAAAATAATACAGGGGCTCCAGAAAGAATTCGTCCCCAATTTAATACATTCTGACAGGCAAATTAATAGAGGGAAATACTTCTAATATGTAGAAAGGAGCAACTACATTACACAATGCGTATTCCGATAGTTTTATTTGATTGATTTTAAAATTTGTTGAAAACAGCAGCCAAAATATCTTGATCTATTAAATGACACAACTTTGGTTTCATAGCCACGTTTATTTAAATACCTTAGGTATTTAAACATATATCTCAATTTCAGCTTAATGTGGGATACACAACTGTAAGCTACCGAGTCCTTCAATTAATTTATATAATTACGGCTATTAACATTATTCATTACTGCTGAGTACATGAGAAGATTTCGTGGTTTCCTCGGTTCATTATGAGCCCGATTTTAAGTGCAGCTTAACACAGCAAAGGAAAAAGAGTAAATCATTTCTGAGTAATTACATTAATTTAACGATAACAATGACTTCAATTTTCCAAAAAGTGATGAAACATCATTGTAATACTCGAGTACACTTTAAGCAATTCTCAACTCCAAAAGTGCGCAGTTGCTTCCTGGTGGCCATTTTCTACCGCATATGTAAATGTACGTCGTAAAATTCATACTCTAAGCAGTCAAATTCCCCTAATTTATTAAAATGTATTCATGTAACAAACTGATATAGTTAAAACGCTATAAAATACGAGAAAGCATTAAGTCCTAGTGCTTAATAAGAATAGACGTCCAAAAACCGAAATGCGGCAACAATGAACACGCTTAATTTTAAAATATACTAATGAAAGATGTAATTTACCAGGTTTAGTCTAAGAATTTAAACCCGTTTTAAAATTAAATAGGAAAATATTAATATAAAGATCAATAAAAGTAAGAAAACATTTTGCAGAAAAAAAGGAGTAACTGCATAAAAAAAGGAAAAGGAGCAACATAATGAAATAACAAAGAAATGTGAGGAGGATACCACCTATCAACCTTGCTGATTTTAACGTGGATTATCCATTCAAACAGTTTGCCGCTATTTTTGGCTTATTACATATTTTGAACATTTTCCCCCTGTAAAATGCTGCTTGCAGAGAAGATTTTAAAAGGTTAAACTATATTTACCAGACAAGTTCACACAGGCACAAGAATACAAATTCCTCATGTTTTATTTCGATATACGTTAAGAATTAAGAATGTGTATATCTAAAAAAGTATAACGTTATTTACGAACTTAAAATTAACATTTCTACATGTAAACATAAAATTCCTAATTTTAGGCAAAAAAGAAAACTGAGACAAATGTTGATAATTTCAAATACTTTTAGCAGCCCAAACCAAAAACACGCAGGGAAACCTATATCTTTTTTAAGTGCATACAATGTGAACCTAAATTAAAAATATCAGACCAGCAATTTGTTTTTGTCTCAAAGAACGTTTTGGCAATGCAACAAAATTCAAAGAAACAAATTTGACTATACATTTTAAACCATTATAGCAAAATAGATGAAGAGTGGACTACAAATTTACATTACAATACATTGCGGGTATACATTAAAAAAACTAGCATTGTTTAGAATTTTTAAATTTGAGGCATAAAATAAATTCGTGACGCTACAACTGGCGAAATGAGACCAGTTCAATTGCCGACCTCACGCCTCCACACGATAAAGAGTGGGCCATTACCCAACTAAGATCCATACCTATCGCAGCACCTTAGTTTCCTCGCGATTCTCAGCAGGCACTAGTCAAAAATGTGGTCTTAAAATTCTCATCCGGGACGCTTTCTGTAGCCGAGAACGAGAGCTCCACGTTGCAGCCCAAAGTTACAGATAAACTTGAATTGAACAAATAAATCATAATGGGCGAAACTAACTACATACAGCCATCCTCCGTGGTCTAGGCGTAAAATGCTAGCCTCTGGTTCCCTAGGTCGTGGGAAATACGCCTGAGGGTTATGGATTCTTTCGGGCGTAAAATTCCTTAGCATGGCTTTCTTTGGAAGCGAAGTATACCCGGTGGACTCGTGTCCTTGATTTATGGCGCATAAAAGAAGCTCAAGCCTGATAAACAGGCGTTTGAGCAAAATTAGGCGGTCTATCACACGAAATATTGAATGGGACACTGAGATCCACAACAGTTAAAATGATTCTATAAATAAACTCAATTTAAATTTCTAACTGTGCACTAACTTCAAGGTAATAATAGCAAAACAAGCTGGCGATTTCTAGGACTTCTGTCTTTTTAGAGCCTTTCTAAACTCAAAGAAGTCAGGCTAAGCTGACAAACTCCATCGCCGTTTGCTCTGAGTGTTGGTATATTGATTAATCCAAAACTGTGTAAAATTCGTTTACCCAAAATTAATAATTACCAACATTCCGGCTGGGGGATGTCGAGATGCTGACCACATCTCCTCCCCGTATCGGTTGGATGATCGCCCACCTCTGCCTTGCGTAAGTGGGCGTGAGGCCGGCAGTCGGGTTGGTAGGCCTTGGCCCTCCAAGGGCTGTCGCGCCATGGGTTATTAAAATTAATAATTCCCCCCAAGCTGCTCAAGCTTTAGGGGAAAAGCAAGGATAATAAGAAGCGCCTCATTAATTTGCTGCATCCATCCCTTCATAAACGACGTAGAAGTAATTTTACTCTGGCATCAAAATAAAATATCTCGTCTATTCTATTTTGGCAAACAAGAGAAATGGCGCAATGCAAAAAGAAACAAAAAGAAATAAAGGACATTAATGTTTCGCAACTGGCTGGCCCAGCTCTGATTCTATTGTAATAAAAGTGACAAGAATAAGCGAAAATTGGCGCATAAGAATTTCTATTGGCTATTACATTGCGTTTTGAACCCTTCCTGGGAGAGAAGTGAACAGGTATTACGGACTATTAACCTACTAGCACAGTAATGTAAGCAAATATAAATGTATATGTTACTTATACTTTATTTTTCATTTTGTGATATACAGAGATTTTTGCAATGTGGTTGTTAAGAGATCAGAACAGCACAAAAGGAATTCATATTATCTACATAAGCCAAGCAACTTGTAATACCAGTATTACATTACTAACACTAGCACGTGTGTTCTAATGAATCAGTTATGGGCTATAATGAATATATAGGCAGTAGCAATATGCTGCGGCTACGTAAGGAATATTATTAATGAACTATTGTTAAGTGCATAATGAACTACCGTTAAGTACAAACACAATAAGCGCAGCATACTAGAGTGGATGGACGTAAATGTTAACAAATATGAATCATATGCGCCACGACTCTGTTTTAATGGAAGATTTCTGAAAGTAAATATGATATGGAAGGCCATATACTATATGGTCAAACAGTTCTGCTTTTTAAATCACAATAACCATCATACAAGACTGACAATCATTAACTCTAATGTCTAAAGGTATATGAGACAGAGTTCAGTACTTAAATAACATTTTCGTTTTGAGGGTTTTCAACTGTCATTCATTTTATCTGTTATATGCCGTCTTTTTTCAAACAGGAGTTTAAATATATAAAGGAAAACTATCAAAAAAACTGACTTTTTCCAGCAATCTTTGTTTACTGAAAATAGTGCCCGTTTCACACACTCTATCAAAATGAAAAAAAAAAAATGAAAATGCATATCTTGGCGGAGCAACTATGCTTTGCCCCTTTCTGAGATCAGGAACCTGATATATTATTCTTTCTGTGTGTTTATATTTTTATACTAGAATGCAACAATTATGTATGTAATTTACGTATAAATGTCTACGGCTGCGTTGTAGCTCTGTGTTAGAGGTGGGTCTGTGTGTAGGTCACAAAGGGTGCATGTTATAGAGACTTAAAAGAAGTCAGAGGTGTTTAGAAACGCTGCATTTGTGTAAAAGAAATGCAGATTGTACGTTAGCATGAGCTACGACTTTGGGGAAAATGAAGTAGCTTTTCGTCTTTTTTTCACATTAATAAGACAAGAGTTTCACATCAAAATTAATATACAATAAACATAAAACGTGTGAACAGTTTGATAATTGTGGTTTATAAATCCTGTGAGAGAGAATGTGAGAGTTTCGAAATTTTTAAAACGGTAATTGGATTGGGTCGTATCTTGTTATTGACGCGGCAACTTGCACAGCAGATCACAATTTCCTTGTCCAAACGTTAATCTTACCTTCGCCAACGACGAGATGTTTGTTAACGCCCGATTAGTTTCTATTGAATAAACAGATTTTCCTTCCGGTTCGTTAGAGCAAACTCGATGTTAATACCTCACCTATGTTCCAGTTAAAGAGATGGTAATTGAGTACCATCTTCTGCGCATAGACGACGTTATGAACAAAGTAATTCCTCTTAGCGACAGCCTGCACTTTAACAGGATCGACACATTATTATAACAGGGAAGTTATCGGTGTTCCAAGCAAACAGGTTTCTCGTAAACAGGGCGGCGTCAAGTCTCTAATTACTTGTGAAAGCTTATTTTTCCATCTACTTCGTTATAATGGAGATTAACTTTTGAACAATCAGCTAAGTATCACATTTCGTTATGGTATATAGGAAGTGAAAAAGCGATAATCAAATATTTAAGCACTGCCAACTGTATGTTGGACTTAAAATTCTGTACGTCTAGTATGCACTTAATGCTGACAGACTTAAAACGTATGACAAGGTAGTGAACAATTCGAGCCACTAATAACGAACTGCTTCAAAGTAGTATATTCAACAAACATGTGAAACAAATTGTGTGTTTCAAATACACTTTTATCTATTGCTTAACATCTACCACTTAAACAGGACTATAAACTATTTCTCGTTATTGAAGGGAATTTTCCAGAAAATACAAGACAAAAATATGTCACATAAACACATCTAATATGCGGTATTTTACCAAAAGCCATTAGAGGCCTTTTTTGTTCAGAAAATAAAAGATTTCGAAAACTCTATCATACAAATAGGGTAGAGTGGGTGGGAGTGAGATTATTTTAACAAAAACCTTCAAATCGCATCTTTGGATGAAACTAAACTTATAAACTAAGCTCGGTATTTGCCCGACTATTGTATTTTATTTATTAACGACACAAAATCACCCACATACACAGACATTTTTGTTTATTTATTTTTACTACGGAGGATATCAAAACATGCATTTCCAGTGAAATCTAGGTACCAAGTTCTTGAGAGGGATGTATGAATAATACATTCTCTACCTAAAATAGGCAATAGACAAAGTAATTTTAATAGTTTTAAGTGATTCTGTGATCCCCAAATTTAAGATATTCCAACAACATTGCTCATTGAAAAAGATAAGACAAAACGCAATCTTAAGAAATAAACAATCATTTCTACCTCGATGACATTTGTCTTAACTCCGCACGCTTAAACATCAAAACTGACTGGTCAAAATGAATAACAGTGAGGAAAATTGTTTTAAACCTTAAGCTAAACAGCACGTTTTAAACACACTGAAATCACGATTCATTTCAAGATCGAAAGATGTCACAAAGAGATTTTCTGTAAAATAGTAAAAACACTTCTCACTGCAGTAAGTCCTCAAATGTTAGAGGCATTGTCCTAAAATCTAAACATGCTGAAACTCGGTTTGATTTTATTAGCCCTCAATTTCAATGATCAAAGCCAAATGCATGAACAGTTAGTTAATTACATATATTGTAGCATATTTTGCATGCTCTAGGAGCAGTTCCAGAAAAAAAAAAAGTGCAGTAAGGGAAGGGCCAACTGTCGAGTACATTTTTACCTACTATACGCTGTGTGTTATAAGTAAACAGGGTGTTGCATTCCAGCAAAAATTTCTATATTGCGATTCCAAACAAAATACACTATTTGGGACACCTGAATAATAATAATAATAATAATAATAATAATAATAATAATAATAATAATAATAATAATAATAATAATAATAATAATAATAATAATAATAATAATAATAATAATAATAATAATAATAATAATAATAATAATAATAATAATAATAATAATAATAATAATAATAATAATAATAATAATAATAATAATAATAATAATAATAATAATAATAATAATAATAATAATAATAATAATAATAATAATAATAATAATAATAATAATAATAATAATAATAATAAAAATCATAATCATAAACATAATAATAATCATAATAATAATCATAAACATAATAATAATCATAATAATAATAATAATAATAATAATAATAATAATAATAATAATAATAATAATAATAATAATAATAATAATAATAATAATAATAATAATAATAATAATAATAATAATAATAATAATAATAATAATAATAATAATAATAATAATAATAATAATAATTTCTAGGAAAAGGTCTAAATGTATGTGTGTATGTGTGTGTGTGTGTGTGTGTGTGTGTGTGTGTGTGTGTGTGTGGGTGTGTGTGTGTCTGAACAGCAAAATCGAAAAGACGGATAAATAAAAAAATACTCTTAAGGGAACACTGAAGTGCTAGAAGTGATTTACCAAAGTAATAGTGCTATATATTTACATTTTTTTTTTGTATAGGCATTATGAGCAATTAAAGAATTATGTGTACAAAGCTTAGCTGAATACATAAACTGCATTTTAAGATCAATTTTTCGAATTATTTTTCAAAAGCTCGAATTAGTTTGCTTTGACACAACTGAACACCCGTGAAGCTTTAATTAATAACGTTCACCGTGAACGTTTTAAGTCTTACATCAGTTTTATTGCCATATTCAACGCCAACAGTTGCTAACTGGAAATATGTTTTAGATTTAGATTACTTAGTACCCTTGTAACAGTATGTAATTAGCTTTTAAAGACTACATTACGACTAATTACCCACATTCCTAAGTGTACTGTAAAATAAGTTCACATCTCTCACTTGTGCGAAGAGATAGCTTTTGAAAATGGGCGAAAAAATAAACTTGTGCAAACGAGGCAATTATTTGTCTGGAAGGAGTAATTTAAATGGCGTAGCACGTTAAAAATGGCGTCCAAGTATATGTTACATTCTACCTGGAGAATATATACATTTCATATACATTGTTAGGTAGTTTGAATTGGAGTGTGTTATTTGCACAAAATTTCCAAAATTATTTCCCCTGGCACCTCCGTGTTTTCGGAGAGTTCAATAACTTCCAGGGATGCGACAAAGATTTTCAAGAAGCTCCCGATAAACCAATTACACTTTTCTTCCAACATTTGGTTTTGAAATGCATGATTTTCTCAAAAATAAAGATTTTGATTTTACATAGAACATATTTACGTGACTAAAAATGCATATATTTTGAACCTTCTGGAAATAGCCTATAAAGTCAGCTTTATCTGGAAGAAATTTTGTAAAATATCATACAATCGGTAAACGTTAGAGACCAAAACATACAAATCAAAGAATACAGATTTTAAAACACACAATGTATTTTAAATAATATTGTTTCAGGTTCTGGCCAATTTCGAAATATCCATCACTTGTGGCTTCAACCGTTCAATTCTTTATTTGAAATTCCTGTCACTATTCACTTGTTTCACCCATTTCATGGAAGAAGAAGGCAATTTTAAAGATAGCAGGTGCTATAAACCCTTGACTATCGAATCGATTTCCTCCTACTCTGTACCATCTACAATATGTATATGAAAATATATCTCCAGATGTTTATGGTGAAACAAGCCTCTGATGTAATATTTTGTAGAAGTTATACAGCGATTATGATGCATAATATGATGTACAGGACAGCAAGGTGAACATTTTTCAAGGACGAACCATGTCCAGGAGAGCACGGCTTGGACGTTCTTCGGTCATACTGATGGGCAGAGGCAAGAGTGTCTGCTTTTAGCGATTTTCTCCCGATTTTTCGCGAATTTTTTTCTTTTTTCGAGAATGCTTTTTAGCGATAAATGAGAGAATGTCTATTATTTTTAGCCAGCATAGAAAAATTTACAATTACTACAAATTGCATAAATATAACTTTAACATTAATGTCTTCATAGCATGAAGCTAGAAGTCATGAAAATTTTTTACAAATTTAACGAAAGCAAGATAAACTTCAACATTTAACAAAGCCAATAAAATGACATCATCATGCGGAATGAAATAGCAGCTAAGCGGTGCAACAATAAGCTGACACCATAGCACCCGGCTGGTCCGTGATACTGAGTAGTTTGTCGCATGCTTACTAGAAATGTTGTTTATTGGTTAGCACACCGTGCACAGCAAAAAAACTCCTATTATGCTGACTAAAGGTACTGAGAAGATTGAACTTCTTGGAAGCTACTCTCAGACATTACATTAACATGAACATATTGTCCCTTAGGGCTTAAGAATGTGTTAGGAATTGCCCGAAAAGTTAAAAAAATAATAATAATACAAACAAAACCTCACTGAAAACCTACCCAGATTTGGAAGCTAAACTATCCCCATTGCCTGTACCTACACGCTGGTCTATCTGGTTTAATTCGGTAGTTTACACTGCCAGCTATTTTCATGCAATTGTCGATTTCTTTTCTAAAAAAGAAAAGCTTTCAGTTCCTGCGCAAAATTTGTTAAATGATAATTTTTGCAATATTCTAATGCTAAAGGCAACATTTGTTTCTGAAAATTGCAGATTGATAACAGATTCAATATTAGAATTTCAATCTAAACAAAATCCTGTGGCCCATCTTGTTGTTTTTTTTTTTTTCGAATTAACTCTCTGAGAGCCAAATGTGAAATATTAGAGAGTGGTCACTTTGGAAATAGAGTAAGTGTACTTGTAGATCATATCGTGGATCCCAGTGTTAGAGAAGCAGTAGAATAGAATCTAAGAGTTTGCAGCCCTATGACTTTGTCTAAATTGAACTCCATTTTGGCAAAATAAATTGGTGATGTAATAACCATGAAAGCTTTAGATCATTTGTTTGAGCCTCCTAGGCTAGTTACTAAATCAATATTTAAGTCATGTAATGGCAGCATTTAAACAACTAAATCGATTTAAAACCATTGGTATTACTTGTGATTATGATTTGCTTCTTTGTTACAAAGTGCTTTACGACATTGTTGAACAGCAAGGCCATGGTGGTAACGATAACAGATAAGATGTCATGTCAAGTGAGGTCTACCCGAAGGTCCGAAGATCCCGGCCTCTGTTATCCGGGAGCGATGGAAAACTCCGGGGGTCTTTCCGGAGGGCAATACCTTGAGTCCAGTGGATACGCCAGATAAGATGTAGTAACAGCACTCTTGGCATTGAAGGCAAAAGCTGATACTTACCGCAATTTCTGTGAACAGTCTCTTCAATGACTTTGGTTGCCGGTGTCAAACGCTGACAGGGACAGATTTTTCTCTACATAAAACTTAGTTGTGACAGACAAAAGAACAAGTATGAAAAGCGAAAATATCACAACTTATATACTGCAGTTTGGCAATGTCTGGTTTGTGATAAAATAATAAAATAACCCATGGCGCGACAGCCCTTAGAGGGCCAAGGCCTACCAACCCGACTACCGGCCTCACGCCCACTTACGCAAGACAGAGATGGACGATCATCCAACCGAAACGGGGAGGAGATGTGGTCAGCATCTCGGCATCCCCCAGCCGGAATGTTGGTTTCCGTGACCAGGGCCACCTACCTATCGTAAGCTCCTCACTTTCCTCACGATGCTGAGAGGGCACCGGTCCTATACCCGGGACCTAATGGGTGGGATCAAACCCAGGCCGCTTTCCGTGGCTAGGGACCGAGGCATGCTGCCTTAGCCCGCTACGCCACGGCGCAGGACTCTGGTGTGTGATATTTGATTTTATTCATGTTAACTACTATCTGCTGATTTCAAATAAAATATTTTAATTTGAAAAAAAAAGGGTTTTAACAGTTGTGCTGCTCTAGTTACCCGTTACTTTTTCATTTCAGCCATGTCATTACTCATTGTTCCCAAAAATTTGCGCGAAATTACTGCGAATTTAAAAAAAAACACACACACAAAACACCACCAATTAAAATTATTAATGCGAATTTTATAAATAACTGTCACCACAAAATCTTGCCTCTGCTGCTGTGTGTCCATTTAATCCTTCTTCAATATCCCCTTTAAGGTTTACGTAAACTTTACACAGTTCATTACTCCCTCTTGAAGTTTCTTATTTCTGTGTCATCCCCTCATATTCAATATTCTGTCATAATAGGGAAGTATATTTTATCCACAATTTGCTTTTACCCCTCCTTATCCTTTTTGGTGTATTCCCTAATTTCCTTCGCATTTCTTTTAACTATCTTAACCTTACTGTTCCCAAATATTTTCCTGAAAATCAAAAATAAACCCGTGGCGCAACAGTCCTAGTGGGCCAAGGTCTGCCACCCCACTAGCGGCCCAAAAACCACATACGCAAGTTAGAGGTGGACGATCATCCAACCGATACGGAGTGGACATGTGGTCATCATCTCGGCGTCCCCAGCCAGAAAGTTGTCTTACGCAACCAGGGCCGCTACCTAGCGTAGCTGCTCAGTTTTCTCACGATGTTAAGTGGGCACCGGGGTGGGACCGATCCCGGGCGCCTTCCATGGCAGGGAACCAAAGCATGACGCCTTAACCCACTACGCCACGGCTCAGGACAAATGTTTTCCTGCTTTCTCCATATATTCATCCGATTTTAACTGTTAGTTATATTGGAAACTAGCACTATATTGTAAAAAGCTTTCAAATTGTTTACTCCTACTTAACCGTAGAGCCCAATAATGGTGTGAACCTGGCCGAAATAGCGAATATGTGCGGCTGCGTGGCAAGATTTTCTATCACTCCGTGGATTCGTCCAATGAGGTCTTCTTCTGAGTCTACAGGAGCATTATATCCCAACAAAATAGTTCAGGTGTTTAAAAAATGGTGACTATGGTGGCCACGGAATCGACCTACTCTACCAATCCATCGGATTGCAAATAAAACGTTTAGAAGATTCCTCACATTTATATCAAAGTGAGATGAAGCTTCATCGTTTTGAGTCATATCATCTTTCTCAACTACAGTGTCATTACAAACAAATAGGAAAGGGAACACATCCCTTGTAAACGTGTAGTAGGTCGATACTAACAGACTGTTTGTCAGTATGACCCAGTAATGTCACTATTACCTATATTAACCATATATTAGTGTTAAACATCTGTTAATTAATTTAAGCTATTTATGCCCATGTCATTTGCCAAAAATAAACTCAACAAACTGCGACACTTCACCGTCCACAAACCATGAAGCTTAGCGGTTTCCAAACGATGTTTCTTCACGACATACATGTCCTTCTGATTCAAAAATGATCAGTTTGCCACATGAAACACTAAGCATTGTCGTGATTTTCAGATAGTCGATATAATAGTGACATTGTACACAGTCCTGAGAAGTTAACACATCAGGTGTTTTAATACACGTGTGCACGTGCTACATACACCTCTTATAATTGACGTAGCAATGCCTCGGACATAGACGCATTTCCGGAGAATGAAATTAACAGGCGTGGAGTAAGGGAAGTGCAAACAGGCTGAGTACATTTTTAGTACACGTGTGTAAGGACAACATCCTCTAGCCCTTATCAGTTACTGTTGCAACTCCCCTTGTTTCACCCGTCCTGCAGTTTTCCATTACTTCCTCTTCTCTGTGCCGGCAGCAGGAGGACATGTCCTTTGACGTTATAGAACATTCAATTGATGTACTTACTGTCAGGCGCGGCAACTACATTCAAACTGATTTACAAATCGAGTATATGTGACAATTTAATACATATGTTTATCTGCAGTTATGAATACAAGTTAATGAAATACGTGCATTTATCGCTGCTTAAATAATAATTGTTTTGAAGCAGTATTAAGATGTACATTTCGGCGAAACATAAAAATACGCGTTAGCTTTTTCATTTACTTTAGTCATAATTTGGTACACAAATGCACATGAAGATTTTTTTTAAATTACTGTTGGAATAAGCATGCTAATATTTTTTGTGGGGAAATTGTACTGCCCATCACGCCAATGTTCAATTCATCACTTTTAGGTGCAATTATTTCAGAAACTATAAGATATAACTTTGAAACTTTAGGGGGTCCTTTTCAGATATGTGTGTATGCAACAGTATGAAGATACTAATAATTTTCTATGTAGTTGCTGAGAAATAATGTTTTCTCATGGTTCCAATTGATACCGAAATTAAGGGGTGCAATGTATAAAGAATCGTAATGGATTTCAAGTATGTTTGTAACGACACGAACAGGTGCATTTGAGTCGAATAGCAGTTTGGGTGAATAAGTTGTTTTAACAAAAGAAACGTATGAAACAGTGTCATTAGCAGATTTCTAAAGGGTAGCACTTGACTTTGAATAGGGTATTCTTCGGACCATTCATAATGGTATGACAAAATAGCCACAAAGGGAATCTTTGGTTGAATAATGGGCTTCCAGAAAGAGAAAGCTATACACCCACGCGCTGCTGTGACCAGTAGGGACTTTCAGTTCGTGGCTGTCTTGATCGAGGGAGACCAGAAGTGATGAGAGAAGATATTTGTCGGTTTATACGTAACTAATTAAGTATTATCGAGTAATAAGCATTCCGCCTTCAGTAACTTTACACAGTGATACTGGTAACCCTTGGTCGGCAACTTCGAGTTTAATGTAGCGATAAGAAGCAGTCATTAAACCAGTTTGAAACGGGCATTCCAGTGTCATTAAAACCATCCTTCTCACACATATCCACGCATACCCTGTGAGATTAATCTCATTGCTTTACCCTGAGCTAAACACTATTTGTGTCAAACTGTCGTCACAACGTGGTAACCCTTGCTCGCCACATAATTAGCTTCACAATTTGTTTCATTAAATTTACTTACAAAATATGTTTAATATAAAATTCCTCTCCAACTTCAATAATTTTTGACCGTTGTACAGAGAATAGTAATGTTTATGTCCTGTAAAAATGTCACCCTTCTAGGTTTAACAGTTGCTGAGAAAAGTGCCCCAATGTCACTAAAAAATGCAATATTCCGGGGAAAATGCAGTAAAGTTTACGTCCCATTTCATACATGTATGAAGAGTTAGAAGCTTCCAGCCATGTCTTCTGCGTCTTCCTTGTCTTTTTGTTTCCTCTTCAAGTTCCTTGTTCCTTTCTAGCCTCTTGACTGAAGTCCTCTAGCACCAAGCTCGGTTTCTTGAGTCTCAACATGTCGATGTCGCAAAGTTGTAGAAGAGTGCTGTCACCCGGATTCACTCCCGGTTGTTGTAGCCCTCATGCCT
This sequence comes from Mantis religiosa, assembly GCA_030765055.1. Taxonomy (NCBI): domain Eukaryota; kingdom Metazoa; phylum Arthropoda; class Insecta; order Mantodea; family Mantidae; genus Mantis; species Mantis religiosa. The sequence goes on from CM060950.1 coordinate 136,304,961, forward strand.
GTCTATGTTGCCATCAATGAAAGTTAGCATGGCATTATGCGCACCCATTTTCAGTACCTTGGCACCAACAAACACCGTCTCAGGTATTGAGTGCATACCATATTACTGAGGGACTTATTTGGATTCTGAGTCCTTCCGTGTAGACACTTTTGGAGAAGCTCAGTGTTGCTTACATCTCTGTAGGTTTGTTTTATGATGGTGACCATATTTCTCTCCATTGTTATACTTACACCAGTGTGATTTCCCAGTACCCTTATTAGGGCATAGACCATAATACGGATGCTCATCAGTCGAGAGTTTATGAAAGTACGCAGTCCATACTGCTTTCCTCATATTGCCCAGCGTGTCTGTACTAGCTCTTATGATTTTACCATAGCAATCCTTTAGACTGTCTATTACCGCTTAGTGAGTCTCCCTTTGCTTCCAAGACCCTTTCCATCAGCGAGCTTCTTTCCACTCATGTCCCTAACTAACTTCAGCAACCGAGTCCCCTTCTGGGCATGGCCTATGGACATGGCCTAACTTTCCAATTGCAGTATCACCATAAGGTTTCGATGCAACTACTCTCAAAAACCCTTTACTGTCACCATCTCCAAGGTAATCTACACACCTAACTATAGCATCAGTAGAACCAGAAATGAAAAAAAAAATGTTAATTTTGATTATGAGCACAGTTAGGACTTTTAGGACCCCCGTGGGAGAACACAGTTAAATGCTACGCGACGTAATACAACCTACAATGTCATGCGTCAAAACGTTCAGGGCCGTACAAACACTGCACGCCCTGTCGTTTGTGGCAGAGTGGCGGTGTATGGAGACACTGATTTGTTCGCTGAGAGTGAAGAACATAAATATTAGAAGCACGTAAATGCACGATGGACAAAAAGTTAGGAAGAGGTGATATTATCACACAGAAGGGAGAAAATATCCAATGCAAGGTATGCTATGTAGAAATTAAGGGTACTAAATCCAAATGACCGAGACAGCACTGTAACACTAAGAAACATCGAGCAAGGATATTAGCAAGAACAGAGGTCGAGGAACAATGAGGGCCAAGTGTAACTTCACCGTCTCAGTCCGATTTTTTCAGGACTTGTGTAAGATCGAGTAGCCGAGAAAATTCGCAGAAGTTGCAGTGATGTAGACAGCTTCATTACAAACGTAAAACAGATATTTTTGAAAGCTCCAAGCAGAAAACGCAAATATAAAGAAATTGCGCCTAATATTAATGTGGCGCCCTACCAAGAAGTGGCGCCTTACCTCCTCCGCAGGTTACAACTCGCTTGAGCACCTGGCTAAATGCCGCTATGTATTATGCTGAACATTACAACATAGTTATTGAAGTTTTTAGTGTGTTAGATAAGGAGCATAGTTCTGCAGTACGAGCCGCTCAGTCCCTCATTTCAAGCAAATTACACGAAGATTTGCTCTTCATCAGAAACAGTTTTTCAGACCTGTCGAAAACCATTGTTAAGCTAGAATGAAGAGGTAATAAAATACCTCATGCCATAGGGCTCATAGAAGAACTAGACCAACAGATAGACTCAGCAGCTGCTGGACCTGTCATGGATACAATAAAAAAACAAAATGAAAACCGTACTTGAGAAAAACCCAGGCTATTTTAAAATGGTAAACCTTAGAAACAATTTGCAAGCGCACAAGGAAACAGCGCGTACAAGCCAATGTGATCTGCAGTATTTTATGTCAGCACCTGTTACATCATCCGATGTAGAGAGAACTTTTTCAAACTAGAAATATTGCTCGAGTGACAGAAGGAGATCCACCTTCGAAAAGTATAAAATGTATGTTGTTATACACAGTAATAAGTTGAACAATTGAAGAATAGGCATTTATTTTGTATTACAACATGAATTTATTTTACTTTATTATTCAAAATGTATTTTGTTATACATCTACTTCTACTGAACGATTCTGAAAACGGTGACATAATGTATATATTGTTTTATTAAAAGAGTTTGTTAGCACATTTGTATACCCCTAAGGCGGCCGACCTTGTTTACTACTGGAGTTAAACCACGCCTCTCTTCCTACACTCACAGCATGCGCACGTACAAGCCGAGCCCTAAAAGTCCTAAGTCTAGTCATGAGTGCAGATAAAGGGGCGTAACCTTACTTGCAGTGTGACGGTAAATGACATAAGAAAGCTGCCATATTATAATAGATCTATTAAACTATTTAAAAATGATAAAAACAAAAAATCCAAAATTTTGTCGAAATTCAAGCACAATCTCCGCTTAACCACGCTGTCAGTTACCAGTATCAAAAACAGCGCCGCTGGTGTGCCTGAATTTTGTCACGCAGGAGTTCCCTTACATGCAGTAACTCTAATGACAAAGCATACATTTTAAAACTATCGTCTGGTCTGAGCTTTAATCCGCTACCTCAGGAATAGGCCAGCGCCTAACATACTGAGCCCCCAGACCGACAATTACTACCGATATTGAATATAACGTTACACTTTCGCATTCATGTCCACGCTTTTATTTACGGTACTTAAGCTTGTTTCGAAAGAAAATGATTTCCAAATAGTTTAGTACATCAAATTTTACTGATGTACTTATGTGGACGATATTCCAAACTTAATAAAGAAATTCTAAATGAATAACTCACAATAATGTTTTCCGGGATAGGTAGCGGTTTAGGACCATCATGATATGCGAAATATAAGATACGTGAGGATATGTAACCAAATTTTGCTTTCAGAGACACAAGGGGATAGAGAGCAGGAGATATTTCTATGTATTTTAATTGCGATACGAAAGTACATTTTTATTGACAGATTATTGAGAAATTATGGATCAGTTAAATTAAAACTTGTAATAAAATTAAATGCGAATATTTTGTACATTCGTGAAATGTTACGGGGTTTTAGGTTTGGCAGTTAATTATGAGTACAGTTTGGCTCGGGGTAAGATGGGGCAATTAGCGAGGTCTGGTTGTCAGCCAAATCGAAGTTAGATAGGCTAGGTGACGTGAGGGCGAAGTCACTATCCAAAGTTGCCAGATTAGGTATGGCAGGCTAGCCTGAAATTCTTGGAATATGTGAGAGGATTTATTAGAAATCTGTAGAGACAATTTATAATGAAAAGCAGAAAATTTCAGTAATGTAGAAATGAAGTGACAACATCTTATTTGATGCTAGTAGCGGAGGACTTAGGTTATTAGGAAAATTTTGGTAGCTGAGTAGCACATTCTGGGCAGAATCTTGAACATTTCTGGACTAGTCGCCGATGGAGCAAGACGTAGCTGAATGAGGCGTTATTTCTTGCTTCAGTGATAGAATCACCAGTTATCGCGTAGTATAAGATTGTAATACGTTAACTCCGAATATTTATATATCGATTAGTTTCCATTTGTCGGCAACTTCTCGATGTAAGTGAATACTTAAAAAAGTTACTAAACAGGTTTCAAACTTACATTCCGGTGTCATTCTTACTTTTATGACACACCCACTCATACCCTGCGATAGGACTCCACTCAAGATTGAAGCAAGATCACCGCTACAACTTGGTGCAACATCATTGTTGAGGCAGACATATTGCTTCAAAATTGGCGTAACACCGTGAGACCGATAATCCTGTTACGTAGTTTTCTCATATAAGTATGTCTTAAGGAGAAATGAAAATGCCTGTGCAATCCGTGATGAATTTACTAACTTTAAGAAACATTATTTCCAAAAGTGTTTACAAATTTTTACAAAATTTAGATCACGTATTCCAAGTCCACTGATTCACATTCATAGAATGAGGGGGTTTATTCAGAAAGATATCGGCTTGTTAAAATTACCAAATGTTTTACTAAAAGTATCAGAAATTAAGTTTGATTTCCTTTGGTGCTAGTAAGGCCGCGCCGTGGCTCAGTGGTTAGACCGCTTGGCTCTCACCAAGGCGGCCCGGGTTCGTTCCCAGGCGACCGCAAATTGAGATTTGTGGTGGACAACACGGCGCTGGGACTGGTTTCTCCGGGAACCCCGGTTTCCCCCTCCATCTCATTCCACCGATGCTCCATTTTCATCTCATATACCATCAGTGTCACCGCCTGCGGTGCCGTATGTAGTAAAAGCGGGCGTTAAACACTACACATTTCATTTCATTTGGTGCTAGTAGGCAACAAAGTAAATCAGTAACAGAATTGAAGTGTTTGCATAAGGTATTTTAATAGTTACCAAGAATGAGTTCCCGACTTACCGAGTGATTTATATCAGAAAATGTCATTCAGATAAGAACACTGTTCAGATTAACACTGGACAAAAAGGACGAAAATATATTTACAAGGAGAAAACCACACCGGCTGGACACAGGGAGCCTGGCATATTTAAATGTGTTGCCAGTTGCAGGAGAAAAACTTCTCCTAAAAGGTCCTAAAAGGTGAGCTGAAATGTACCTTTCTATTTCGAAAAGTATAGAAATGTCTGTGAAGTAGTGCAAAATTCAAATTACAAAATGGCTCACAGAGTATAACTGTTCAAAAGTTATTAAAATATAGTTTATATGTACTGATAAAAGAAATATCAAATTAAAGAGGAATTTACAAATTATAAGATTAAGGATATGCATGATTGAAATTTCATGAACATTTTCAAAGAAACACATTTTCCTCTTTTTAGTCTATAAAATAGTGTAAGCCTTCCTGAACTGAAAGAATGCTTAGATAGCAACCGCAAGCCATTTTTAAATACTCTAATCTAGTGAATGCTAGTGTTAGACATGAATTCTAATTCTTTATCCTTCTTTCCTCGCTACTGAAAATTTCAGCATTTGTCATCACTTAAAATGCGACGCAGTTTTAATGTTAGACTAATGAAACTTGCTACACACGTTCACAGAGACACAATGAAAGCAAATTGCCCTGAGTTTATTGTGAGACATATTTTAAGCACACTTTCTTTACTTCAAAACCCAAAATTTCAAATTTTGGGTAAAAAAGCCATATTCATAGGTTAAAAAATTTCTGGAGCCTAAAGTTATTGAGGCACAGAGAAACCTAGGGCAAATTAAAAAAGATGGATGAATTGGCAACCTGTTGTTAAAATATTAGACCAAAATTTAAGTTAATTTGTCGAAAGGGACTTTTTAGGTGACGTAATCAAAAATAAATAAATCTGACCAAATTTTCCGAACTATCAAAGTGAAATTGACAAAATTTGGGCTGTGTCATACTTACACGAAGTTACATCTGTGGTATAAATCTAAAAAGCTAGCGTTATTAGTTCAGGATTACAAATTTTCAGTCACAGGTATCCTTAAATACAGAAATAAAATATATACCTTTTATCTTTTTACAGTTTCACCACTTTAGTCCTCCCTTAAAATTGCAAGAAATGGCAAAATGCTTATATCATACCAATGACGTATACAAAATTTGGTGCACTTCTATCTGAATGCTATCGTGCGGTTATGCAATATGCACAACTGGTTTTGTCCCGTAATCAATTTTTATAAAGGCACACTTAACAAACTCAGTGCATCAGGTTATATTCAGAATGGAAATTACTGTGCTACACGCACGAGGTCAGTACTAAAAGCTCAATCAGATTTGCTTGTGCAGGATGGACATTGCATCAACCGCAGTTAATAACGGATTATTAGCTTTAGAGCATATTCGTTCGTTTGTTTGTCTGCCTATTCGAACTGAATGTAGATGCAACAGCTGAAACATACTCTGTGCATTACTGTAATAATACACGATCTCTGTACATATAATCAAGCAGTGCTGGCTTTATTTTTTGGCGACGAAAACGTTATTATAGAAGGTTGGGAACAAACGAGACTACAAAGTTGAGAGAAATGGATTTGTTTGACTGCTGTAACTAAAACCAGAGATAATAAACCAGTATCTACTGGTGTATTTACAAACTACGTCACATGTAAACAAACGGATTAGTCTACTCTATCCCAAATACCTATTTAAATTTATAATATGCTAATATACACGGCATTTCATAAATGCAATTCATTTCAAACGTTGTGTATACTAGTGATTAGGGTTAAGTATAATTTTAAATAATGTATTTAGTCTTTGTTTTTCGCATTCATTTAAAATACTCTAAGCAATGTTTACAGACAAAACGAATCAGCAGTCAACGGCAAAATGGAACAAGTGGACTGCTCTGGATGCTGCAGCCATGATTGTCTGTGTTCAAAGCTGCAGGTTCGACATCGACCAACGTTTTTTATTTCCCCTTTCTTTTTTCTTTGGTACGGTTAAATGCGATAGCTTCATGTAAACAGATACCGTGGTATACACATGTATTACTGAAGACTACTTTGGTGTATTCGCTCTTAGAGCAAGAGAAACCATTAATGTACACGTTAGTCTGGAAAGATTCCGAGAATGAAACCTTTCCAAAAGTTGATCCAGTAATGTATTTCTAAAATAGTAATTCTTAAAACTGCACTGCCGTCTGAGTAACCTTTGAATTTAGTATACTGCTTTATGATATGGGAGTTGGAAGTAGGTGCAAAGTGATATTTTGGGACCTTCCCTAGAGCAATGAACATCCAAACCTTTTACAGTCTGGACACGTATGTGAAAAGCATTTATACGACATGTCGTTCTGTAATATACATTAATTAGTATCATATGGTTTCTGTTTGAATTATTATAAGCGAAGGGAGGAGGAATAATAAGCATTTATTGCGAAATGTAGTTAACCCTGAGTTACGAATTCGGGTATATGAGTTAAATGTAGCCGAAGATGGAGCAAAGAATGGACGAGAGCATCGTCTTCCTGAACAAAGATAATTTAAATAACTCGAGTCATGCAACTTACAGCAGGCCAAGAGCACTTCGCTGTTACGGTTATACCTAAACAATAACTTGTGTTGGTTATTTTGGTGTTGTTGGTTGAAATCCTGAGAGGGGGCACTGGTATGGCCGACAGTGGTATTGAAAAGGTACTGGCAACGGTGGTACAACCTTGGCAAGTATTACTGTCGTTAAATAAAAAAAAAAAAAAAAACTGAATAAAATAACTTACATTTATCAATTATAGAGGAAAATAGCAATATGAAAGTCAGTTCAACAAACAGAAATATGTATAGTAATTTTTAGAAGTTTTAAAGTATCCATTTTCAAAAAATTAATTAACAAAAGTTTGAAAGTTGCCCAATGTGTATGTTTCATTCTTAACAAATATATTAATTGAATCTTATGTATGTTTACCTCTGTATCCAAGAATTCACTTATTACTTTATTACTCTAAGTCTAGTAAGACGAAAATTTAATTATAATAATGATTAATAATAATAATAATAATAATAATAATAATAATAATAATAATAATAATAATGATAATGATAATGATAATAATAATAATAATAATAATAATAATAATAATAATAATAATAATAATAATAATAATAATAATAATAATAATAATAATAATAATAATAATAATAATAATAATAATAATAATAATAATAATAATAATAATAATAATAATAATAATAATAATAATAATAATAATAATAATAATAATAATAATAATAATAATAATAATAATAATAATAATAATAATAATAATAATAATAATAATAATAATAATAATAATAATAATAATAATAATAACAATAATAACAATAATAATAATAAAACCTACAAATTGACACGTAAAGATTAACATTTTCTCCGAAATTCTATTACAATTCCTATTAAACCTTTCAGTGATTGCATGGTCGATTCTGCAAATTGTAATATTAGGCCTCAAAATGTAAGTAAGCTCACTGCAAATCTTGAAATTAAAGAATCTAAGTTATCCGTCGCTGAAATCTGCTTCAAATTTAACGTGCTTTCGAAACATTAGAATCTTTGAAAGGTTGCTCTTCTCCCCTTTTCTTTCTTTCTTAAGCCCAATGCTTGGGTATTTTACAACAATTTGTTTTTTGTTTTTTAAATTGTGAAGAAAATTCAAAGATGTTCATGGAAAAATCCTGAAACTTTGGATAAATACAAAACAACCGAGTCGTGATAGTTAAATTTTGCATTCTTTTCAAATGACGCAATGACGCAATGGAGACGAGCATTACTAAAGAGAAAAATAGCTTAGCGGACATATTCTATTAAAAATGCATCCGTAGAAGGTAAAATCCTCACATAGGGGTTAGCGTGTTCATTAAGAGACCTAGGATATGGACGGACTTGAAATGTCAAAAGCTTTACTTAAACAGAGTAAGCTCAAATATGGCGCTAAAGCAGATTACGACAGTAGAGATGGTAGAGGACGGAAGAGGACCTTCGAGGGCAAAATTCCACGGAGTTTTATAGTTGTTATTTCGAATAAAAGAAAGGTATGCATAGATAAAATGGGAAACAAATTAAGGAAGCTGGAAATGAGAAATTATATCAGAATAATCGTGGATTTGGGAAGCATGTGCATAACAAGCCAGACCGGATATATAACTGCAGCAGAGAAACGGGTGGGAAACCTCGAAATATAGTTTGAGGTGATGTTACACAGAATATTGAAATGGAAGCGATTGTATAATCGTTAAAAGTTGAGTCCTGCGACAATTAATTAAATTAGTGAGCTATTTCACCAAATACAGTAACTTAAAGAACATATATTGTACCCTAGAGGAGTTCTGGCACACCGATCTGGAAAACCGAAACCAAAATAACAAAACTTTGAATTTTAATTCTCAAAACAAGGATACCAGGAAATGTTAGCTCCTACAACAGTGAACCGGCACTAAAGTACTACTGTTTCTTTTATTTATTTTGAAAAGGCAATTAAAACAAAAAATAGGTAGGTACCAAAATGAAAATTAAATACAAACGGAATAAGTGCGCCCTCGGAACAAACTAATAAGTATATGAACGGGTCAAATTCTGCCTAAGTTTAGAAACCAAATTACAAATAGAATGTGTCAATATTTAGTGTCAAGAATCATGATGTCTCGCGACAAAAGTTAATGGAATTACTTTTGCCATTTTTTGTAGCCCAAAAATGTATATGCATATCGACTGAGAATGGCTTCGGGCGTGTTCAATTGGAGTACCTACTTCCCTTCTCGTCAGTCTGGAGGGATATCACAGAAAGGGACCTAGGTATCCCGGTATTAAGCGCTTCTCATGAACTGAATCTTTGCCGAAGCTACATAAAGAGGGGTGAAGGGTTACTAAATGGTTAGGAAGACCACAACATTGTCTCGTGAACTACAAACGATGGTTCAGGGCGTTAAGCAGGTTCCCTCGCTCGAATGGTACATAACACACAACACCACCCGAGGCCCGCCTGCTTGCCGCTTCATTTAATCTCTTTACGAAAACTCGGAGCATATGCACCCTGTGTTAATATGATTTAACATCGTCTCTGCATATATTGTACGCCTTAATCTCCTCCACACCCAACCTCGTCATCTTTTGCATTTAATCACAAAAGCCTCCCAAAGTGTTGGATCTTCAAAGCTCTAAACCTATTTGTATGCAATCGATGCTCCTTTTCTGAGATGTTCTGAAGTGGCACTGACCTGCAGATCGATTGTGATTTACCTTGTGTAGTTCATGCGTAATGTCATTCTCGTTTTTCTATTGCTTTATATGAAATCATATTAGTGGAAAGCGAAGAAGAAGTTGTGTATTAAGTCGTTGCTGCTCATCTCTGTACCTTAAGCTTGATTGCAATCATCTATATTAAATCAGATTTTGTATTAACCGCTATGTCTGGTAACATCACTGCACCGTCAATGTATGGACTGAAACTGCACCTCATGTTAATCCAAAACTTTATACAGTAAGTGCCCGCTACAAGTAAGCGTTAATGAAGACTGAAGATCAGATGAACATGTAAGCGATGCTACGTGTTCAATTTGGTCGAACCCTCACCCGAGCAAACTGTAAAGAGCGATTCAAATGAAAAAGCATGAACACCTAACATGAACACCTTTTTCATTTGATATTTATGCTTTTTTGAGTAAACCATTTCATAAAACACGATTGCCTTCTATCCTGCCCGCTTATCAAAGTGACAAAAGTAGCCATGTGTTCCAAAGAGGAAGCTGCTGTAAATCCTTGAATTCTTGCCGTGATATCTACTATCTTCAGATTTAAGACTTGCTAAAGTAACAATTATGGGTGTTCCATCAAACTTAAATAAATATAAAATGGAACATAAATCAATGCACTAAAGCATAGGAATGTACATGGTGTTTTCATCGGCAAATTACTATAACTTAATTAAGCAACATTTTAGGTTCCTCACGAACATGAAAGAAAACCAAAACTTCTCTGGAAATAACATGACTTTGATACAAAAAAAACTGGGTGTCGCACGGTTCCACTTTCAGTTACAGTTTCATACAATAATGTTTAGCTCAGGGTAAAGCAATGAGGTTTCTCACAGGGTATGCGTGAGCATGTATGAGAAGGATAGTTTTAATGACACTGGAATGCCCATTTCAAACTGGTTTAATGACTGCTTCTTTTTATCAGAACATCAAACTTGAAGTTGCCTACCAAGGGTTACCAATATCACTGTTTGGAGTTACTGTATGCGAAATGCTTATTACTCGATAAAACTCAATTCATTCTTCACGTACACATGAACCGACAAATATCTTCTCTCATCACTTCTGGTCTACCTTCGACCAAGACAGAACAAGATAACTGCCATAATCGGCTTCACGCCTCGGACTGCTGTCCATAGCTGCGGGTGGGTGTATGTGTGACTTTCACTTTCTCGAAGCCCTCTTTTCACACAAAGATTCCCTTTGTGACAATTTTGTCCATGGCCATTATGCTCATGCCATTATTAAGGGTCAAGTATGTCCTTTTCCAAGAAAGTCAAGTGCTATTCATTCAGGATTCTTACTAAGAAACACCTTTTTCTCCCGTGTCTTTTGTTAAACAACTCAACCAACTACACCTGCACGCGTTCCACACAAATATACATTCCTTTAAAATCCATTACAATTATTTACTTATGACAATCCTTTAATTTCGGTATCAACTTACCATTTATGGCATTTCAGGAAATTTAGTTTAACTATCGTCATAAATATACGTATTCACAAATATGAAATATCAGATGAACTGAATAAGTAATCAAATGGTGCACTAATTATGGCAAATCTGGAATATCCTATAAATGCGTCCCAGAGTTATCAAACTCGACACGAATATATAGAGAGGATTGAATGTCTATCAAATGCAAGACAAAATTTATGCATTAGAGATGCTCAGGAGAGCAGAAATTTAAAATTAAGAGTTGGAAAGGAGTACTTAAAACACACGCATCTAAAGCATACCTTGTATGAGTGAAATACGTCAAGATCCAATTTTGAAAGAGGTAATAGAACAGAAAACACAGATGGCAACCCTATACAGATCACATGATTGTCAGCTACCCAATACTTATACCACACTCAACTAGCTTGGTAGTTCAAGAGTGGGTGGTTCGTTGGGCTTTAATTAACATTCACAAACTGACATCATGCGCAAACCAGTACATTTGTGTAATTAGTGTGTCGTTCTCAATATGTCTTTAAACTCATAAATATGTCCGTTAACGCATCTCAAAGTTTGCGGTATGTGCCCTTTACCTGTCGTTTCGTACCCAAGGTGCTGCTTCCAATTTCCAATAACCTATAAGACGCAGTTCAGAGCACGTAAAGCTAAGAGAAAATTTACACAGGCAGCTATGTTGACTTTTAATCAATTCTTGCATAAATGATTGTGAAGTCTTATAACTTGATAAGCAAAGTCAAAAACAAGGGAGATAATTATCTTAAGATGCTAACATAGAAGTTGTTCCTTCCTACAAAGCTTTGTTATTTTCTTTCTAAACTTTAAGCCGCCTCAAATGGGGAACAATGTGTCTGACGATCCAATTTATCAGCGGCTGTTACACGATGCTAAGAGTCATAAATTAAAATGCAGCTCTAATACACACCTATCAAGTAAAGCTCACATAAGTAAATAATGAAGCACGCCCTGGGTCGTCGTTTTATTTTCCGGCGCCTAATTGGGCAGCTCCCTTCTGTGGCAAATGGCAGTGAATCTAATTACTGTTCCGTCGGTTGTTTTCCCCTGGTTGATTGACCTTTCGCTATGCACTAACTGAGTTTCTCACAGCTCAGTGAACGAATAACACAGCGAAAGCGAGAAGCATAATGAAAAAACAAGGGAAGAAGTGCAAAAGGTGCATGATGAATTATTTATGGTTAATGCAACCAGCAAACAGAGCACGGTTTGCTCCACCTGTCTCCATCCAGCAGACTCACGAGGGACGAGACTATTTTTAATATCAACTACTTTTTCTCTGTCATATTTGTAATGAATACCAGCAGACTTCCAGAGGATTCCAAATGAAATGTGGAAATATGAAACGCCCAGGTAAAGTAAAACATGGACATTCCAAAGGTTGTGGTGAACAACAACAGGAAGCTACATATTTGCAATAGCAGGGCTGCTGAAGCAAGTCGGAGGTATGCTTTTATTGAAACTGGTATTACGTCAACAATTTATAACTTTCATTCCAATATGATACGGAACCCAAGTCTAAACTTCGATTTAAGTCCAAATACTTAGCTTGTTGCTTTGCTATGCATTGTTCTCTACCAACAATGCCAAATGTTTATTCTATTTCAATTTTTAAACACACAGGTATTATTTGTATTATCTTATGTGTGAAATTTAAATGTGGAAAATGTGTTCCTTCTCATAACCTCACAAATATATTGTAGTTAGAATGAATAAAATAAGCTTTGGAAGTGAAAATGAAGAAATCCGGAAATGCAAGTACCTGATGCACGGGAACCTATATATTAATTTGGGATATTTTTAAATTCATTTAATTATGTATTCACATACATTTTCTCCAGTGTTGCTCTTATTGCGTGAACTGTTTTACATTCCTAACCTACGTGGCAATATTCCAAACATAAAAAATCTCGAAAAACTAAAAACAGAGCTATTTGTAGCCACTTCTGCAATGCACAACTTAGTTTTTCTTCTATTACAACCAATTTTCAGTGCAATTATATCAGGAATTATATTAACATATTTTCTGTAATCACTAAATACTTGTATAATAACTTTGTAAATTCCAAGCAAAAAAGTTGGAAAATGTTACAATTTAAAAAAAGCTTAAAAATGATAACCCAAAAGTATTGAAAAACACCATCAATATTCTTTATTTCTATATGTTGGTTTGTCTGCTAAAAATCACTAAACGGAGAACAATAACTTCTGGTGTTATGTGGGTAATATTAGATGGTTTCATTTTACGAAGTAAAACGTATTGTTTTGCAGAAGGAAATTAATTTGTTTTGTACATTATGCAAAATTAATGCTAAGCACTATCCTGGGGAGACACAATAGCACACAAGATTATCATAATAACCTTAGACCTAGGCTATATAGCAGAAGAACCAACTCTGGTTGAGACGGTGGCTGAAAAAAATATAAAAATATAACTTTAATCGTTTAACTTTCTCTGCTCTATCGTTTATTTCTTCGTATACATATACTTCTTACGATACCTCATTTTTCTATCTACTTCGTTTTAATCGGAATAAACCTTTGCACAAATAGCTACATTATATATTTCTTTATAGACACAAAGCTAACAGCGACAATCAAATGTTTAAAAACAATGTCAACCTTAAAACTCCATACTCCCATGCAATCGCGAGAAACAACTGAGAGTCAGTAGGACTTAAAATAATGATGAAGTACACTTCGATTAACTTGAGGTGGCAGGTGAGTAAAGATGCGCTCCAAAAGGGTTAGTCTGTTACCAATTCCGAAAGGAGACAGGATGATTATGTATGTGGAGCTATTGATGGTAATGTATCAACTACTCTGCATGTATAAATCACATTTGGTCTTCTTTCAGATTTAGTATCAGACTAATTCTTTTAGTGGGCATCTTTACTCAGCTGCCACCTCAAGTTAATTGATCAGTACTGACCAATGAGAAACTTTAATAACGTAAATCTCGGAAATGGCTTATTCAACAACAAAAAGATATTTGAAATAATCAGTGTTCTACAGACGTCTAAATTTTAATATGAGACGTTTTCGTCTATCGCTTAACATTACGGATGCCAGTTATACAAGTTCCGTAAGGAATAAAGGGCTTATATGCCACTGCCAGCAAATTTCAAGACATGCATGTTATTTTTATGTAAATATATTTAATATGGATATTTTAATCAAAACATTGAAGCCAATTTTGAAAGAATGAAAATTTTGCTAAAGAAATTCCACTAGGAAATTTTTGGTAGACGAAATTTTCTTGAAAATATTCGGGTCGTATCATTGGAATATACTGGACTTAAATACCAAGCTTGACTTTTATCAAACGTTTTGTTTTTGAATTAGTATTACACATACACGCGCAAACGTGGTAGTAGCGTGTCTGTCTCACGTTCAAGAGGTGCCGCGTTCGAATCTCGGTCAGGGTGAGTTACCTGGATAAGGTGTTATCCAGGGTTTTCCCTTATCCTGAAAGACGAATGTCGGGTAACTCTAAGCTCTATGGACCCCGGGACTCATTTGAGCACCATTTCACCCATTCCATTCATCGTCCGATATGACTTAACGTTGGAGGACGTAAATTAAAAAAAAAAAAGCACGCACACACACGCACGCACGCACACACACACACACAAGGAAGACTTTTGCTAAAAATGTTATTTTTGGATTCAGATAGGCGTCAAAATATACATTTCCTCTGAAATTTTTATATTGAACTTTTATGTGGAACTTACTTTATACGTCATAGAAAAAGTATAAAAAAATCCTTCTCAAAAGTGACCAAAAAATGTCAACAGGTTGCTTTGAACGCGCTATTCTGCTGCTCTAATTATCAGCAGGGGGCTAGGTTTTGCTTCTCGGAAGCCTCTCAGGTTTTGCTATGTTCTCGTAGATTAAAACGATTTTTTTTGTTTCACTGACAGAAAAGACACGCCCATTGTGCAATGGAAAAAAACAAGCGACAGATGGATTGTTAATTCTTCGAAGTCGGTTATATTTTGAAAGCAAAATATTCGTTCCAGAGCACATGGAATGAAATACCGAAGAGACTTCCCAGAAAAAAAGGTCAGGGCGCATGTTAATCTTTTGAGTAGAAAAAACATGCTCAAGTCCGATATTACCGGGTATTCCACTGACTAAAAAGGAAATTCTTCGTAGAGAATGATAACCGGTCTTCTAGAGTCTACAAAACGATAAGGTGGTCCTAAAGATCTTACGTAGCGTTCAGTTGTACACGTTTTCTACTCTATATTATTAGCCGGTCTCGAATATTCCTGATTAGTATCGCTTATTTTCTTTTACAAAGGAAAGAACCAATTAGAACACTGACAAATATCATCAGCATCATAAATGGTTAGAGGGTTCCTAATAACAACTACGAGTTTCAGACAACGCAGGCCACAGCTGATGAAGTGGACTTGATAAAATCAACTACAATGAGAAAGGAAAAAAACTGGATTTTACACTTGAAAGCATACTTCTGAACGGCAGGTTTAGATTTATGGATGGTGCAGCAGAGGGAATACAACTCCAGCGAAAATGTCGTATGTTTACTGTAGCAATTGACAGCTGTCACAGTAGTCCAATTTTACTCTAACCGTATTTCCAAGCTTTGATATCAAAAGATGCAGATGATTCTCGATAGAGTTTGTTACAGCTGGATTCTGTCGAAACAGGAAACACCCAGACAGAAACGTTGACGCCTGCGAAGTCTGTCTTTACTGGTAGAAACGATATTAAATTTTTTGCATCAAATGTGTATGCAACGCAGTGCAATTTCATGTTCTCTCTCACTCCCTCCCTCCCTCTCTCTCTCTCTCTCTCTGTGGAAGAACAAGAAATTATTAAAGCAGGGGGGGGCAAAATTAGATTAATTCAGCGAGTCACATTATGAGGAACACAATATGCGTTACACTACTCACAATCAGTAACATGTGGGGGGAATATACATATAAATAAATAAAAATGCCAAACAGCAGATAGAGAA
Source organism: Mantis religiosa (assembly GCA_030765055.1). NCBI lineage: Eukaryota > Metazoa > Arthropoda > Insecta > Mantodea > Mantidae > Mantis > Mantis religiosa. The sequence continues at coordinate 136,320,949 of CM060950.1, forward strand.
GACTTCCTGCGAGTCCGGTTTTTGCCATATTCGACATCTTTGTATAGACATTGGCAGCTTAGGTTGAAGCCAGAAGCTGCAACGAAGCCCTAACTTGGTATTTCATCTTTCTGGGAAGTAAAAGGTTAACAATTATATTTTTAATTCTTTCACATTGACCACGTGCATACCAAGGTTGAAAAAAGAGACATTAACTACTGAAAACATACAAAGGAGCGTTACAGGTGGCAGGTAGTATTTAGGAAAATAAGTTAACATTCGTGATATACAGAAGTGTTTATAGTCGTTATTTACAAACGTGTATTAATTAGGATTTACATGGTAAAGACATTCCCGAATAAGAGGGGAATATTCTGAAAGATGACAGAGAGAATGCATTCCAAGTAACGCCCGAATGTTACTGTGTAAGAGAAAGTATGGTATATCGATATGGCTATGGCCAAGGGATTTCGGCACTAGGTAGTCGCAACGATAAACAGATAAACCGCGGTCGCTCAGGGTTAACAGGATAAGCGCTATTGCCAGATAACCAGAAGCTCCTGGAGATTGTTCACTCTCGATTGAACGTCCTCGAAAACTTCTACGTCTATATAAGCGAGCGCTCTCGCAAGTAGATTTGTCTGCCGAAGTGCGTACGCGAGTGCGTGAGCAAATCACCGAAAGCGTTTGTGATGCGATGAAAAGCGCTGCTCTCTGACGATTGTGGTAACGTGCAGTTAGTGCTGTTATTGCAATACAGCATATATGGCTCGTGTTTGGTCTCCAGAGAGTGAAAGTCCGGAAGAAGAGGCTGCGTCATGCATTTCTCTTCATGACGCAAAGTAATATGAAGGTGAGAAGTGCAATGAGTTCAGATTGTAATCAGCGATTCAATCACTTTCAATACAACAAGAGAAACCTAAGAAATCAGATAGAAATATCTTGAAACCTATTATGTTGACAAACAACAAAGTAGTAAGTAAAATGAACGGCGAAATGAACATTGCCGTGACATCAAAAGCTAGTTGGTGGGAGCTAACTGTATACAGACGCCATTAATTTTAAATCACAAGTACGAATACGAGTATGTGCCGATAATTTTGGTTGTTCGACGAGGAGTTATTCAGAAGCTGTGCTATTATTCCGCCCCTCTGCAAATGGGAGACTGTCAACTGTACGCGTTGATAACAAAAACTTCAGGGAAATAGAGACAAACCTAGCGTTAGTTTGTGAAGAGAACTACTGTGATCAACTAAATGTGAATCCTTATTGTGATGACCTGATCTTAATTTGTGAAAATTAAGGAACATGTGGTCAGGTCGAACACGGGAGCAAACACTCAGAGCAGAACTACATGCTTTAGCGAGAGGTTGGGGTAGGTTTCATTTCTACAAAGGTAGGGTAAGGCTAATTAAATGTGGAATTCACTTAATAAGAATATTTACTACAACAAGCACATTACAAAGGCGGCCATAACGGCAATTTACCTGACCAGAAGTGGAGTCACCTACAACTACATGTTGCTCCACCAAGAGTTAATTTAAGAGAGAGCGTCCATCGTACAAAGACCACTCATTCAGTCATAAAGGAGGGGAGGGAGTGACGTCACACCTACTACTTGAGTCACCAGAGTGTAATTAAAACAGTCATTTGTGACAATATCTCAAATATTAAGCAGTTTGAGCACAGCTCGATGAGGACACAAACAAAGGGTATATGTGTGCACCAAGTGGATCAACTTCCAGACTGCAGCTTCTCATTTAGTGCACGTGCTTCCATTCTCCATGACATAAATTTAAGAAATTCTTTTCGAAACAAGCGAGACGGTTCCGATGTAATATACGATCCTGCATTCGAGAGGTCCCGGGTTCGAATCGTTAAGCTGGCATGACTATGAGTTCTTTAAACAAAACTGCCCACTTTGGAACACACGGGTGAATTGTACCCTCTTTTAGGCAAAACGCTATGGTGCTAGGATGTTATTACTCCACTACGCTTAAGTGTGAAAATTTCTATGTGATGAAACCGTGTAATACCTTTCTTTGCAAACATAAAATATATGTTTTCTACATTTTTACTTTCAACAGCTTTTTCTGTGAATAGTTTTTCCTGACATGGAAATGTTCCAAAAAGGGGGGGGGGGGAGTGAAGACAGCTGAATTACGTTTGGAAAAGATGCGTAAGAATATCCTCTAGATGTTAATGAAGCTTTATTTGACTGTTCTGATTCAACATACTTTTAAAAATTTACCGTTGATGTACTCTTATCAAAATAAAGATATTAAAAAATAATTTATCCTTCTTAATAATCCAGCTTATTGCACAGAAATAGATCCCTGAATTTGTAAGCATCTTTTTAGGTAAGAGGTTTAGCCTATGTCTTGTATATTTTTTTAGGTAACGCGTAACGGTGAATTAACATTCGTGATAGAGCCGTATCTCCTCTGTTTAAGAAACCGATTATAACAGATTCCATTTGGGAGTTCCTTGAAAGGTAGAACAAATTACTTATTTTTATCCCTCAATCAAAATGCTGTTTAATATTCAAAACTTGTCTACTATATAATTAGTGCAGATATGCTACAAAAGGGTAGATGTTTGGAAATAAGTATCGCAAGTCATGTGCTTTTATGTTCAAACATAATGGTGTGCCCTTCAGGTTGATTGTCACAATTATTGCACCCAATTAGGCTCATTATACGCGAATGGCCCCAGTTACACATTTGACAGGAGTTAACACTAAGGGCTTTTCCCCAAGCGGGCGGGTGCAGCTAACGTGCTGTTTACAGTCACGTGTGTGTATACACACATTATTTGTTACTCTCGGAAACCAGTGAATGTAGGTACAGCACAGAGGCAACCACCGTTTAGTTTTAGGGGAGTAAAATGCTAATACTCACGATTTTCTTCCCGCCTTCAAGTTTTTATTATATATTGATATTTCATATCTTGCTCATTTTTGTGTAACAGTTACAGCAGTACGCAAATGGCGGATAGCTTGAAATATTATTAAACGACTGCATGTAAAACTATGCGCTAGAATGAAGGGGCCCTGCTCCAGTAGGTAAGACTTGCTGGTTTAGGAATGCTGTGGGGACAATTCAGTTATATTGAAGTGGGTAGCGGGATATATAAGGATCCTAGGCAAATGAAGAGGTGGACTGGACTACAAAGAGGGAGAGTGAAGTACCATTTGTTGAAACTAAGCCTGTACAGGAACTTTCGATAGGGCCAGTCAAGCAGGCAATCATGACCAACGTGACTGCTACTGGCATTCAGTTGAAGCATGTATATTTTTGAAAATTCTTATTAAGTACTATGATAGAAAATGGGCGAAATATTTATTCTTATTAAGTAGGACTAAGCTCTCCTGAATAGGTTGTATACTAACGGGGCATTATCCTGTGAAGTAAAAGTCTACAAAAATTGAGTCATGATGTTGGATCAATTTACAGGTTTTTAAGGGTGATGGAAACCCTCAAAATGCACTCTAATTGTGAAGCCTGAAGCAAATATATTGGGTGGCGCACGTTTTCACGTTGCCGCTACTGTTTGATACAATAATAAGGGTAGCTCAGGGTTAAGCAATGAGGATTATCTCAGGGTATGCGTTAGTATGTATGAGAAGGATAGTTTTAATGACACTGGGATGCCCGTTTCAAACTGGTCTAATGACTGCTTCTTTTTATCATAACACAAAACTTGAAGTTGCCGACCAAGCGTTACCAATATCACTGTTCAGAGTTACTTTATGCGAAATGCTTATTATTCGATTAAACTTAATTCGTTCTTCACGTTCATATGAACTGACACATATCTTCTCTCATCGCTTCTGGTCTGCCTTCGACCAAGACAGAAGCGATGACTTTCTTAATCGGCGCCAAGCCGCGTACTGTCTCTCCTCACACTATCCACAGCTGTGCGTGGGTGTGTAGCTTTTACTTCTGGAAGCCCTCTTTTCACACAAAGATTCCCTTTGTGACAATTTTGTCCATTGTGATTATGAGTCTCGCTCATGCCATTATTAAGGGTCCGAAGAATACCTTTTCAAACGGAGTCAAGTGCTATCCCTTAGAATTCTGTTATTTCCATGTATTTTGTTACACGACTCAACCAACTGCATCTGTTCGTGTCGTAACAAATATACAATACTCCTTTGAAATTCAATATGATTCTTTTCTGTTACTGTGAAACTATTTTTATAAAACAGGATGAACAATCTTCTGCTTTAGTTATTAGTTTTTCGTAGTTTACTTTGGAAAGTGAACTGTTTGGTTGGAAGATAATAGAATGGGGTCGTGCATTAATTAGGTCGCAGTGCAAGGGATTTTAAAAACCTCCTTTTTAAATATAATTCAATACAAAATGGGTTTATGGGCATCATATTTTCCAGTAAACAGCATATATTCCAGTACCGAGAAAATTCCCGTTAGGCCGGCAACGCGTCCAAACGAAGGGTCATGTTTCAAACGATGGGATGCAACTGCGAACAAGGGAGGTTAAAGTATACAAGGGCTGTAAACCTCAGCACTCAAAAGTATTGTACAAAAGTGTCGCAACAGTTATTTTAGACAGAACAAGCTAAGAAAAAGCTGGAGAAGAGCAAAAATGTGTTGAGTTATTTCAGCAAGGCAAGAAGTAGTATACGAAACAACATATGGATGAGAGTAACAAAGCTCTGCAATAAAAAAGGAAACAATGCGGCGAGACTGCACTATGGGGATGAAACGAAAAGCAAAGATGAGAGAGGGATTAAATATGAAGTGCAAGGGGTGTGTAGGGAATTCGGGAAGGAATGACAGAAACGCACCAAGAGGGTACTCGAAGGAAATGGAAAAAAAAGGAAGAAAAGCGAGGGAAGAAAAGATAGCAGGGGTCATAAATGGCTACACGACAGTAGGATCATCCAGCACGGAAAGAGAGAATCGCGGAAGAAATATATTGTACTGGAAAAAGGAAGTGAAGCGTAAGATAACCCCAGAAATGGAAGGGAGTCTAGAGAGAGAAGAATTAGCAAATGGTGGTAGCCCGACACAAGTCTTGTTATGTGCAGCATACAATGTAATTAGCACACAGCTCTCAAAAGCATACCAAAGATGCCCTACTAATTGCATGTAAAGGTGAAATTCTGTCTACCTTACCTTCCACATTGCGATGTCCTCTGTAATTAGGGTCAATACATTTTGTCTGCACTGCATGTGTATTTTTAAAACATCTCTAGGTTTTAGATAATAAAGGATTCATTTATAAAAACATTTGGTTGCTAAAAACTGCAGTGCAGGAAATTTTACATCTGTCGGACTTTGATTTACAATGATGCAAAAAGCAGGCATAAAATATTTTGTAAGTAAAATAAATATGTAACTAAAAGGAAAATAAAAGTTAGTATTTGTCATAATTCGGCTACAAACCTCTTCTCATCGTACATTTGGAGATCTTGATTGGCTGAGTTCTAAGAATGGACTAGTCAGTTCTGCGCTCAATATTCACTTGTATGGAAACAGAAACCCTTGAGCTATTCACATTCCTGAAAAAAACTATACTTTGTACATTTCCTTTAAAATAGTTACCCCTATTTAAAATAGTTATTGTAATAGGTCGTATGGCCTATTACAATATCAGTTGAACTTTGAATTCAACGTTTCCTTGGATGGTCGTTTCCTAGTAAAACAAGGCCTTCTGGGATTTTATTGGTGTGAATGCGACGCACATAACTTTTCAAATTATGCTGCTCAGTTTTATGTGGACTATTAAAGATCCGGATTATAGCTCTTCCCTTACTTCTTAGTAATATTTATAATCATATTTGATATATCCCGCCGCGTTTAAAACAGTATAAAAGGACGAAGTATTTACTTAGTTTCATTTATCTGTAGAACCAGCCACAGCCGCAACATACTCTTATCCTGGCGCCTTATATTCGCAGGATGTACAAATAATTATAATTATAATCGTTAACAGCAGTTCATTGATGTCTAGTCGTTGCTCATTCCTCATGATGAAGAGCAGTCATGCATGTAAACGAATGCTTTAGCGTACGTAGTTCCAGCCGGAACAGAACGGTATACTAGAGCGAGCGAGAGAGAGAGAGAGAGAGAGAGAGAGAGGTGGGGGAGAGAGCGGGGTGTCATGGTCATTTTGATACTTGTATTAAAGGGTACACGAAGTGTTTAGCCATTGATATAGAGAGCCAAACAACGGTGAAATATCTAATTCTACGAATCGGAAGCAGACGGGACTCCCAATGTACACCTAGGATAGGCGATAAAATTGTTATAGTTTTGAACGGGTTAGGGTTTTGGAAACAGCTGTATGCTGCAAACTGCATTACCTGTTGTTCAAGTTCTTCTCGGGAAGCAAACCAGGTGAAAAGACGATTAGAAATCGACGTTCCGGGAGCGCACATCTGTCCCATTATCAGTATATTTATTAAATGTTATAACCACAAATGAATCACTGGATATAACACAAATATAAACCAGGTTAGGTCCATATTTGTATCATATCCAGTGATTTATTTGTGGTTATAACATTTAATAAATATCCTGATGATGGGACAGATGTGCGGTCCTGGAACGTCGATTCCTAATCGTCTTTTCACCTGGCTTGCTTCCCGAGAAGTTCGGCGGCTAAGGTGGCAGCCAGGGCACCTAATGTTACCCTCCCTTTGGACACCTCGGAAGACTTTGGGCTTGTCCGTAGCGCGGCGCTCTCGTGCTGGCGCGAGGAGTGGTCAACTCTGCGTGACAACAAGCATCGAACTGTGAAGGGGCTTGCGATTAACCGGGCGACCTCCTGTTGCTTAGCGCTTAGCTCGGTTGCGCATTGGGCACTGCAATTTTACTCACAACATTTTATTGTATCGGACCCCGGCTCCAGTTTGCCCGCTGCGGTGCCGAACTGTCAGTACGACACGTTCTTTTAGATTGTTTTAACCTAGAACGTCTCCGCAGATCTCTCCAGCTGCCGGCCAGCTTGGCAGAGATACTCGCGGATGACGAGACGGCAGTAGGCGAAGTTTTAGCCTTCCTTTTAGAACTCAATTATAGAATTTAGGCCCCAGCATTTGTGTATTTTACTGTTTTACACTTTTTATGGGTTTAAGTGTCCATTTTTAGTCTTTGCCACTCCGTCGTGCGTTGGTTTTATTTCTATTTTACTTAATAGATGTCTCTTTTATCGTGTTTGTTTTATAATCAGTTTTACCACATTTGGCTTTCTAAGGGCGCATATGACCTAGAATTTCAGCGCCCTTAAACCAATTCATCATTATCATCTTCCCGAGAACTTGAACATATTCGTCGCTAAGAAATTTCAGGTCTTATTTTGCATTGCCTATTGATAAAATTATAATAATTGTTTCTACACATTGAATTCATTTCCTATTCAGATAAGCGAAAATTGCGGATTATTCCGTTCTATAAGTCATCATTTCCACTTCTTCCCAACTCTCCATAAATGATAATCACATCACGTCATTCTGAAGAATTTCTTTCATTAATATTCTTCTAGATAAATCGTTCAAAGTAGTGAAACTTTTATATACACACCCTGCTAGATACAGCTTGCAGAGAAACAGTTTTTGGTACACATCTCTCCTTAGTACTTGCTCCAGCCATTAGAATCTTGCAGGTATAGGTACGAAAGTTTGTTAGAAATACAATTTAGTATCACAAACTGGTAACTAATGGTTATACTTACACAACATACATTAAATAATAGGCGATCAATGGAAATTAATTATTCTTTCACACTGGCCGTGTGTAGGCTAAATTGTGGAAACGTAGAGTCAGACTGAAAAATTCAATGCCATAGCCGGGATTTGAACCACGGATCTTCTGGTTTCCGTCCAGCCGCACTACCATTGTGCTACTATGGCCAACGTGCCGATATGACATTAAATTCTCCAACTGACTCGTATTTTCCCGCTAAACCACTTAGGAGTTCTCGTACACACATGAGACAACTACCTTAATGGCGGCTTACATATTGTAAGTACTTTAAGGCCCGGGCTTCATATAGTAAACCACTATTAGGTTAATTAATGGAAACTAATTATTCTTTCACACTGGCCGTGTGTAGGCTAAATTGTGGAAACGTAGAGTCAGACTGAAAAATTAAATGCCATAGCCGGGATTTGAACCACGGACCTTCTGGTTTCCGTCCAGCCGCACTACCATTGTGCTACTATGGCCAACGTGCCGATATGACATTAAATTCTCCAACTGACTCGTATTTTCCCGGTAAACCACTTAGGAGTTCTCGTACACACATGAGACAACTACCTTAATGGCGACTTACATATTGTAAGTACTTTAAGGCCAGTGTGAAAGAATAATTAATTTCCATTAATTAACCTAATAGTGGTTAACTATAAAGCCCGGGCCTTAAAGTACTTACATGTAGTAAGTCGCCATTAAGGTAGTTGTCTCATGAGTGTACGAGAACTCCTAAGTGGTTTACCGGGAAAATACGAGTCAGTTGGAGAATTTAATGTCATATCGGCACGTTGGCCATAGTAGCACAATGGTAGTGCGGCTGGACGGAAACCAGAAGATCCGTGGTTCAAATCCCGGCTATGGCATTGAATTTTTCAGTCTGACTCTACGTTTCCATAATAGGCGATCGTTTCAGATTAGGTTTGGTCTAATTTCAGCTTTCAATACTTCTCCAACTATACTGAAACTAGTGGAGTATAATTTACTGTCAAAGGTATATGTATCAATTTAAAAAATAAAAGCTTTATTATCCTTATTTTACTCTAAGCTTAGGATGCAAATACAAGTAGCAGTCTTCACATTCTTTATGTCTTATTTATGAATGAAATACTTGGTTAAAACGTGGAATTCCATCGTTATTGGAGAACTTTAAACAGTTTAAACGCAGTCGTATTATCGAAATGACGTATTCACGAAATAAAAGCAACAGTAGGAACTAAGTCGTTGTATGTTACGCGTAAAGTTTGTATATCATTGGTTTCCTGACATTGCGAAGCTGAGGAGCTGTTAGCTCACAATTGAAATGAAGGTCAAAATAATCCAGCAGACCGGATGGATTTTAGGTTTCAAGATGGAAGGAAGAAATTCTTAAGAGCCGAAATGGGATAATATCCAACGCATGAATGATGATGACAGTGTTGATGTGTATTTCCGTACAAATGGAATAAAAATTAACAGCACCTTCCATATCCCCAAAACTAATATTCGGTAAGAAACAAGATACACAGAACCATTAGAGAGCAAGCATATTTTCATGATCATGAGTAAAAAAGTTCACAACATTTATTTTATACATATTGTCATAAGGGCAACGGCGTTCCCGCCTGCCGAGAACTCCAGTGGAAGTAGAGGAATTGCTCCGTCCTTGCTGGTAGGAGAGAATCAGCTCTAGGGGGACGGCCACTGTTGAAGTCACTAAGACGTCATGACGCCAGAGTCGAGTCCTATTTTACTGCGCACACACCGTTCTATAAACTTATTCGAGAACATTCGACTACTGGAACGATCTCCCGCCCCCGTCAGGACTATATAAGTCATAACGAGGCCTGGTAGGACAGTGTTTGGCGTTTAGATTTTGTGCGTCTTTCGAGTTTCTAGTAGCAATTTCGAGTTGGGCTCCATGGTGAGGAGTCGGCACAGCGGAGCAGTTCACATCTCAGTTGGTCAGTCGAGATATGTGGGTGGACACAGCAATGCAGAGAATGTGATACGTTCCAAGCTCCGTGGTGAAGAATCGGCGGGCAGTGAAGCAGTTTACGAGCGAATATCGGAGTTGTGTTCAGAGTCGGCGTGCAGCTCCGCAATGTGTACGTCAGAGAGACTACTAGAAGCAAAAGTGGTGTGAACAACAAGGACAGAGAAACATTAAGGATACGTATCGAAGTTGTGCAATTGTGCAAAATGTTAGCTTTGCATTAACGATAGTGTTGACAAGTAAAGGAATTAGATGTGAACTTCATCTTAATTTTTTTTAAAAATATGAAGGACTTATCTCCAAGATTTCATTAATCTTTTCATAAATGAGACACCTTTAGTGGTAACTTCATTATTTTAAGCATCTTGCATCCGTTTTAAGATAGCTCGTAAGACATTTCCCCCTTTGGCTTGGCTTATGCGGAACATCAAATTACCGCAGCATATACTCTAATGCACCATTTAATTATCCACGTTACAGTATGTCGGTCTGGAAGTCTCAGTTGGTAATACTGATTTACTGATCCTAACGTCGAATATTAACACTCTGCCCATACCAACGTTTTAAGTATAATTCAAAGCGACAGTTCCTATATTAGATTTATTGCCACGTAAAACAATTCTTGGGAGAAGAAATTTCGGTATATACATGGTGTTCTTATCCTGACAATGGCCAACAAATAAAAATTCTACAGGTCTGTCCACTTAAAATTCTGTACGTATAGGGTCGAAAATAAGGCACAATATGACTATATTATATTTATTATTAATGAAAGTTATTTTTTTTTAAATATGCTTATAAGGCAGACAAAACAAGTAAATTACATTCCAAAACATTTTACTTTGGAATTTCTTTGTTCTGTGCTATCGAAATGTGGGAGCTTTGAATTTTGATACAAAACTCAAGGATTAAACGCAGAATTTGTATTTTTCCGACCAAAGGTTTATTATTCTGGGCAATATTAGGCTATCCACGAAGCTATGTAACCAAGACTAGAAGCTGTCCATTGAGTAACGGTGGTACCGTTAGCATGGTACTCTATTGCTCGAGTTGCGAATTCTATGCACCAGCCCTTGGATCAGCAGAGGGTCGTATGGAAATTGGCACTACAATAAGGAACCAACTGCATTGTTATAGCCACTGTTGTGGCGAGTAGTTGGTTGGAGAGAACACCATCTGCCCTAACGAGGACAATTGCTTTAGCTTTGGATAAAACTGCCTAGCTTCAGAATTTTCTAAATTCTGAAACAACTGCTAACAAGACCTCCATATGAAGAGGAATCATTCTACAACAACATCTAGTATAACGCAATGAGGTGCGCACAGACCATGAACCTAGTTCGTAGCGAACACGCTCGATACGCGAAAGAGCTCCTCCTGTGAGGTGCCTCGATTACCAAAACTCTAAAGAAGTGTTTGAGCCAAATCGTATTGCGGTAAATCTGAGACGGGATGTACCTTTACCTCTGCTACAGAGCTTATTGGTTTGCTACTTGATGCAATACGCAGTAAGTCGGTCTCTAAATGCAATTCGACAAAAAGCTCCATCGTACGGATGTTAGTCTGCTTTTATATCTTAGTTAACACTGTAATAATACCTTCTTAAATTTGAACGTTAAAGGTCAAATCACTTTATGATCAATCTCCTGAGGTGTTAATGTTTACGAACTCAAGAAAGAAGAAATGAAACATAGGGATCTAAAGTTTCCTGAGCTTTTCAACCAAAAAAGAGAGAGAGAGAGAAACTTCAGGAAAGAGTTGCTGCAGCCCTCAGAGTTCTGTTCCTAAAATTTTACAAGACAAGTAAGAGCATCAAGAGAGGGAAGAGGTTTTCTTATCTCTAAAATAGCGAAAAAATAGCGCTGACAGGAGTAAAGGATATTTTTGAAGCACGAAAGAAAGATAAATAACAATTTTAATTCTGGACGCTGCTTAACTACTATGATTCTTAGGATCCCTTTCTACATAAGCGTAAAACATCGATTAATCTTACTCACAAGCTTGAGGTTCTTTTCTGCCGTATATCACATGTGACCAACGGCTTGGCTTCTCTTCCGAACTAAGCCAGACTAAGTGTTGTACGCCCGAAAACATGAATCAACATCGGCATGGCAGTGAAACACGAGCGGGTGATTTCATCACAATTAGATATCGCTGCTCCTTAAGCCAGTTAAGTGATTAGAATCCAAGCTTTCATCCTAATGCTTCAGTGCTCAGTTGGGCGAGTTATACAAAGCATGCTCTGTACATGTTCAGAGGTGTGTGAATGCAGCTCGAATATTCCTTAGATATGGTGAGGGAAAGCCACCCAGCAGTGATTTGGGGTAAGATCACTTCTACTTCGGTATTATTTTCATGTTAGGATGTCAAACTCAGATTATACTACAGAATTCCAATTAAAGAAGGCTGGATAGCGCTTGTGACATTCGGCTCACATAGTAACCAATCTTTTGAATGAGCTGAGCTATACTTACACGTTTTGTTGTGTGGCTTACCAATTCATTACAGTGATTCTTTACATAACAACTAAAATTGTTTTGTAAGTAACCTACAACAAATCGAGCATCACTCTACAGAAGACAGCGAGATGAACCGCTCGATATGAAAAGCTCTTGCCCGCAGGCGCTCCACGTGTTGTCGCTTCTTCAGCGAATCCCTTTAGGTGTACATTACACGTCAGCTACATGCTGTGTTGTAAGCTGAATACTGTCTGGGTGAGAAGTGACTTGTGTTGAAAAGCTTTGGTTGGATGTTATGTTGATTGCGCAGGAATATCTCGAAAAACTTCATTGTTCATTGCTATTCCCAGGAAAAGTACAAATTTGTGGGATTTTCTTTCCTTCAAATAAACATCCTCCAGCTTAAGTCATATCGGACGATGAATGAAAGAGTTGAAATAGTGCTCAAATGAGACCAAAATCCATTGAGCTTAAGAGTATTCCAAAATTTATCTTTCAGGACAAGGGCGAACTCTCGGATAAAATCTTATCCAGATAACTCACACTGATCAAGATTCGAACTCGAGATCTCTTGAATCTCATGAACAGACTACCATCGCGCTACACTGGCGGGTATTTTGTGGAATTCATATCACGAAAGACATTATAACAAACGCCAGAGAAACGACAAGCAAAGCGCACACGAGTAAATTGGAATCCAACGTTGGATTTGCTTTCCGTACTCACAGATTAGGAGCGTATTCGGAAGGACCAACTACAAGACAAAACTGTAGTAACGTAACCCATGGCGTAATAGCCCAATGTGCGCCTATGCCTGTCAACCCGACTGCCAGTCTCACTACCACATACGCAACGTAGAGCTGGGCGATCATATCCCGATAAGGAGATGTGGTCAGCATCTCGGCACCCGCAGCAGCCGGAAACTTGGCTTTCTAGACCAGCGTTTGCTACCTAGCATAGCTCCTCAATTTCCTCACGATGCTGAGTGGGCACCGGTCCTATAGCCGGGCCTTAAAATCCGCACCCCCGAGGAGTGGGATCGATACCGGGTGCATTCCGGACGCAAGGAACCAAAGCACACGCTCTAGCCCACTACACTACTGCGCAGGACCAAAACTGTCGAAAACTGCGCGAGAACACCATGATGCTTGTTATAAAAGACACAAAGTGAAACCTGCATTTGTTTATTGATTATGTCTCAATATGAAAACACAGCATTTTCAAAACAGGTAATATGTTTCTGGATCCTGTTTTGATTTTTGATTTAGGGTTGTGTATCCATTCCCAACGTTTAGCGTCACACTATTTCGCTTTATAGTATGCTGCGTTTATTTCTTAAGTCCACTTTGTTTGTGGAAGAATCAATATAAAGTCACGTGGAGTGTAAGTTTACTTTATGTGCAAAAATAACGTCGGGGTAATGGGTTTCTATGTAAAATAACCCGAAATGAACAATCAAATTTAAAATATTTATCGTCCATAAAATAGCACTTATATTAATATATTGTAATTTATTTATTTAGGTATTCTATTAATGATATATAAATTATAATAGAAGCCATTGAGAAAACATACATGCATTCTATTCTGAAACCAAACTTGTGCCTAACAAACCAGAAAATTTAAGAATGAGAAATTGACCACTTTCAATTTTGTCTCTTGCTACTACAGGAGTCTGTGCCCCAAAATAGATTAATTTTCTGCCTATTGGAGCATCTCCAAGTTTAGGAGGTTCTGTTGAACCAGGAGCGAAGCTTTGGTGCAGTTCAAGCAGGTATGTCCAATTCTGAGATTCAATTATTTGAGATTACGTGTTGCAGTAGGCTCGGAAAGTTCGACCGTAAACGAGTGAGTTTGGTTGAATGTCTCACTTGCCAGCTATATTGATCCGTTGCTGCAGTTTCTGTCATCACTAAGGAACTCATTCATAATCAACATCGCCATTTAAATCCAATAAACGGTAGTCCTTTTGCCGGAGGCATGATATAAAACCAATGCATTACAATGCGTCGACCGGTGCACCGCTGGGCTTATCACCCAGATTTGCATTTTATATAACTTCAAACTATAGAACTGGTGAAAGGCATGCTTTGTGGTCCAGAAGCGTGGATTTCAACTGTTCAGCGACGATAAATAAGCACAATAATGGGCTGTTTTGTTAATGAATCTAGGGAACACTGAACATTGCATAAATGGATTGTGTCGATTTTCTCAGCATTTGGATTTACTAAACCGGTAGACGGTGCAAGAAAAAATTAATAGGCAACATAAAAAAAACCTACCAGAATTTCCAGAATCTGTGACCAGTTAAGACTTTCTCACTTAGAGAACTACAATAGGAGAATTTATATCAAAGCCACCTTAATATTTTAAGCTGATAAATGCTACTCTGTGCCTGCTTACAGTCTAATATCTACTCGTGAGTGGAATTTGCTGCTCGTCACTATCTCAAAATCTATAAGCTACGTTATTTTCAATAATAATTTAAAACTGTTTACAACTATTATACCTCTATAAAACTTATTCATATGCAAGTAAAGCCAGAATTTGGATTTAAAAAGTCAGAAAATTACCATTTGACTTTCCTTAAAGAACTGTGCATAACCGAGTATAATGGCATCCAGCGTGCCTCACTGGTGCCAAGAAAATTCCTGTTAGACCGGCAACAGGTCACAATGGAGGTTTTGTATATCGCACAGTTACTGCTGTTAGCATCTGCACAACTCTAGAGGCAAGAACGCAATTTGGAATCTGTTTGGACTGATCCAAGTTAATTTGGACTACAATAAATTCGTAATTATCAAAAAGGGAAACCCCGAATAAAACCTTAACCAGATAACTCACCATGTCTGGGATTCGAGCTCGCGACCTCTTGACTGTGAGGCAACCCGCAATCACGACACCACAGAGGCGGGCAAAAAAACGCCTGCATATTTGTGTCAAACTGAATGCTGAAAATTTAAAACATAACTGATAGAGGGTAATCTTAACACATCATTATACTTGGTGCGCGAAAATCTATAAAAGAAACAATCAATTATATTACCCATGTTGTTTCTCTATTGTTTAGGATGTACATGTTTTAATACAGAAGTTCAAGTTTGCATAGCACTTTAGATTTTTAGTAACTAGATCGCATATTTGCAAATAAGAGCGATGCTCCTGAAGACTCCCTAACGGATGCTCTGAAAAGTAAAGAATATATTCCACACTTATAGCATATTAATCACATTTAAAACATCAAAATAAGGAAGTGATTGGATTGGTCACAAGAGAAATGATTTCATGCGAATGGTAGAAGACAAATTATGGTTTTCAGTATTACCCAACATAAACGGCGTACGCGTGGAAAAAAACTTGGGGAGTCATTTGAAAGGTGATACTTTGAATCAATAAATTGCTACATTATTTATAAGGTTGGATATTGCATGTACTTCCGGTAAATTTTTGGGGTTTGTTATGAACAGCTATGAAATGTGCTACCCAATGTTATCTCGAGTCCAAATGTTCTAGCTGTCGACTGGTCCTTAAACCATACACTCATTCACTCACACCCCTAATGCTCTATTCCTCATTTATGGCAAAATCGCGACCCTTTATTTTAATCAATTACATTTGGAGATGGTAAATGTACCGGTGAGAAAGTTGTTATATTTTAAGTAAATATGCTATGAAAAATTCGTAGGAAAATGTCAGGAATTTCTTTTGCCGCTTCAGTCATTTTAATGAGCAATTAGAATTTTAACTGAATGATTAATGCAAAAAGTAAACCTTTCCATTCCACACTAAACTTTTAAGATATTTAGTTTTAAGTCTGGATAGCTACATAGCCTACCCTTTATAAAGGATAATTGTAACATTAAGATTATCTACATTTCAAAGCTGTATATTGTAATGTTTTGTAAATATCCATAGTGTGTAATAAACAACAGCTGATTAAAATTATTTTTACCCACTAACATGTTTGGAACGCTTCAAGTACTAATTATCGCAAGAGAATTTTGTTCTTTGTATATTCTTTAAAGAAGACGCATTTAAAAATAAAACTTGGAGATAAAATCTGTTAACAAATATGTACTGTATAACTTAATTACATAATGCATCATTATATGCTTCAATCAATTAAGCAATATCCAGAGAACGGGAGTTGCACTAGATCCCTCAAAATAGCATTCCTTATCCAGACTTCTATGTACACACTCCCGAAAGACTATGAGAAATTTGTCCATGCATAAGCAAATTACGTATATAACGTAATAACCGAGAAAAATATCGCATCATTTTACACTGAAATTTAGATAGCTGTATTTTTTCTCTCTTTTTCTCTTTCCTTCCAAAACATCTACTCTGGATTTCGGCCGCTATTTTCTCAACATCCTTCTTGCCAGACGCTCACGGCTGGTTACAGTTCCCTAAGGTGATCTTAAGGATTTACGTGAGCACAGCAGCGGAAGGGTTCAAACCGCTCGTGCTGTTTCTCCCTCAAGTCGATTTTACTGTTTAAGGACAAAGAATGATGATCGGACGCTAAAATGAGACGAAAATTGGAAATATATCATAATGGATCAAGAAAGAATGTGAGGGAAAATAGCTTTTCCTCTTTGGAGATTCTCACAAAATTAAAACAACACAAAACCGAATGAATTATTCTCTAATCATAAATACAATTATTTAATAGAGCGAAACCTGTCCAAATCGGACAATGGTTAAACCCGGAATCCTTTCTAAATCGAGAAAAAATATTTCTGGCCTAGCGGAATGATACACTTCATGTATAACTTTTCTTGAATGATACAGAAACAGCTCAGCTGAAAACGCAACATCTGCAGCTGCTTAAAACCGGAATATGCAGGACTAAACCGCGTTTGTCTTGAAAATATACAGTGCTTTCAAGAACATCTGAAATGTTTCATTACTTTATTTTGGAACATGTACTTACAAAGAAGCTGTAAATGCATGCCATTAAGAGATTTCCTTGTTAACGCACATACCTGAAATGATATGGCGTGAAGGACTAGAGAAAGAGATTTGAGTTACAAATAATATGTAGGTATGTGTTTCCTTTAATGGTGTCTGTTGATAATGTGTATTCGAAGAAAGCTGTGCACGTTGTGATAAAGAACGCCACAAAATAATGCGGCGCTTTAGTTACAAGATAAAATTAAAATGATAGGATTAAAGTGAAAAGAGAGACAACTGCTACATTTAACTTAAGGCAAAGCGCAAATATTCTGAAAATTTAAAAAGCAAGAATATACCATATGTTACTGACAACAGAAAGCCTGGGTTAATGCAACACATATGTACCATACTAAAACATCCTGGAGTATGCGGTGGATATAATACTGTATAGGTACTGAGGTTAATGGATTTAATATAATCAATGACAAATAATGCTTTTATGTAAAGAAAAAATTAGGAATATTCGTATAATAAGGAAATCTGTGGATCCTGTGACTTCCGCTTTCCCCTTGGCTTAAAATATAGTGAGGTTCTTAAAAACTTGGCATTGCAACATACTTCAAACCTCCAAATAAAATCAACACACGTCTTCCCGCAGATAAAGATATCATTTACTTTCTTCTGCGGCAGGTTGTGTTATTTCGTGTACAAAAAGCGATAATTAAGTCGGTATCCTGTTTAATCTATTTTCTACCTTGTTGCTGTACTGCACGGCAATACTAGCATGGCCGCTAACCTGTAAATTACGTTTAGAAGTTGTATGGCATTAATACAAACTGGAATCAGTAAGAAACAAGTCTTGCTTTTATAGTAAACATTTGGAGCTGAGGAAAAGAGGACCGTCAGCTTATGTCCTAAAATATATTTGAGTTCGTCTGGAATATGTATCTACCGTGTAAAATGAATCAGATAAAAGAACTAACTACAGCAGAATATCTTAGCACGTCATAATGGTACATTGACATGAGAAAACTAAGACCCTTAATTTGAATCATAGCCATGGCACTGAAATTACTAACGGAAACAATGTCGAAAAGATGCATCATCTTCAACCGCGACACTCTACACGGCGGTACACTAGAGACATCGCTCTAGCGACCACGACTACGAGGGCCGGCTATAGCAGTGATGCCTAATCTATAGCGAAAGGAGGTGGGTGGATTTGCCCCCATCAACCATATACCGAACTATGACGCACTCATGGGACTAAAAAGCCATATCTAACACGTCGTTACTGGAGTGAATGTAGGAGAATGCTTTATGCAGTAAACGGAGGTAGGGTAGAGAGACAGGTAACGTCCTGAGCAGGTAAGAGCTAAGATTGGGCATTGCTGCTTAAGAAACATCAGGAAGCGCGCTCCCCAATTTAAAAATCATTGACAGAAGCGAGACTGGCACAAAAAAGATACATTTTTTTTTGTGTTTAGGCAGTTTGTATTATATAAGCCATTTTGTAAGCATTTTGTAAGCAAAGCCGCCCCGGCCTGGTCCAGTGAGTAATTCCGGCAAAAAAAAAAAAAAAAAAAGATACAGACACACCATTGCCAATGATTGGGCCAAAACATGTCCTGATAAATTTAATGGGGTAGACGAATTCCATATCCATAGAGCAGCTCTTACCAAAGCACGAATGAGAGATTTATACGCCAACGATTTTAGTGATCCACGTGCTCAGATCCGCATTTAATAGCACTATATCTCTGATGCCCCCTCGTAATATTTTAGCGCCCTGGACTGACGTCAATCTTTTTCTATCTTAATCCCTTCAAGCTTCTCTTTCAGTCTAATCAATGATCTAATGGGCTGTGAGCCGCAGGATACGCAAAAATACTTTGATCTAAATGCAGGTATTTAGAGTCGTGTGCTTCAGCTAAACAACCCAATGTATAATTCTGCCACACTGTTGACAAGTAAATAAACTTCAGCTGTGAATGGATCAATCAAATGTCTGGTTATTCCACGGGAATGTATTGGTTTTCAACGAGTGAGAGGTACGACCAGGATATTACAGTACAGACAATTAGCAGTGTTAAAATTACTCGTATTTTAAACAGTAAGACTATAACAGGGTTCTAGCAGTGAATAAGAAGCCGAATATTATATACTATTTGATATTTCTCTCCGATCCCTTAACCAAATCTGTGAAGAGTGGTAAGTCGCTTTTGGAAGCTACAACCTTAAATTATTTGGAGCTTAAATGTTCAAATAAATGCAGTGTGGCTTCATT
Organism: Mantis religiosa; assembly: GCA_030765055.1. NCBI lineage: Eukaryota > Metazoa > Arthropoda > Insecta > Mantodea > Mantidae > Mantis > Mantis religiosa. The sequence goes on from CM060950.1 coordinate 136,340,269, forward strand.
TTACCATATCCTTTTCTTACAGAAGATAAATTTTCTACTCTTTGCCAAGTTCTTTCTTATTGGGCGCACAGATGTGCAAACATGTATTAATGTAACTATTCGACTTTTAAAAAGTATTTATATTATAAAAATACTGAAACAGCGTCCCACAAAGGAATCTACACACCTTGAATGTTACTAACACTAATTTCACAGCGTTCCAAATGAAGACCTTTTAAACATTTTCTACATCAGAATATCATCACCAGATATCGGATCGCGTACATCTTAGCAATGAATGTACGCACACGTGTACTATACAAGGCCAAACGAGACATCAACAATCGCCCGCGTCAACAAGTATACCGTTTAGCTGTCTGTGTACACTCCGGTACGGATATAAAATGTAACCTACGTTAAAAAAGCCATCTTCCTCATTGCTTTCGATACGGAATTACAGTGAACAACCATGTCCATTCGTAAACTGTCGAATGTGAATTTTCTGTGCCTCTCACTGAAACAATATAAAAATATTGGGAGGAAGTTCATTCAACGTCACATGACGTTAATTGTGCATACGAGTGTGTTTCTCCGAGACTTTGTTTATTTCTTATATTACACAGCATTGAAAATCCAGTATTTTTTGTGTAGAATACTGACAATTTATTTTCTGCTCGTTTCGTAGGTGGTGCAATCTATTGCTAATTTTTGCAGACACCTCCTCGGCTGCTTTTAGACAGCTCGAAATTACATTCTTGAAGCTGTTTAATGGCTGTTAATAATACCCAAAACTTTTGATTTATAAAATGCAGATTGTAAAATAATTGTTGTGAAAGCAGTGTTATTACCACAAAATGCCAAACACCTTGCACTCACAGGAAGACAGATTTACCTGCTTGGCGAGCTGTAGTTGTAATGAAACTAAAGCTACGCGTTGCGAACCGGACTAGCCATGCGTGTTGTCCTCGGGACTGACGTCAGCAGTTATATACTGTGAGACCCGTAAACTTCATATCCCTTTAAAGATGTATCGGATCCGGTGCATGATCATCACTAATGTTTTGAAAAGCAAATATTACAGCCTTGTTAATTTTGTTAACTGTGGAAACACGTTTGTTGAATACACTTTACAATTAGAGAAATAATTTTAAAATGGAAGAGTTCAATTTTAGATTTTTGGAGATTCTTAAAATTGTCTTTATTTATTTTTTGCAATGTGTTTAATTTTAACCCTTCATTACGCGATTTTTTTAAATATCCTCCTATAAATATCTTTCTGTTTAAAATTGATCACAGAAACCAGGAAAAATAGTAAAAAAAATATTTGTTTAATTTTTTATAGAATTTTAACCTTTTTTTTGTCACTTTGCATATTTGCAAAACCGTGCATTTAGGTCAACATAGTGAGGTACATAGAGCACAACAAAACTTAACATACTGAGACACAAAACTGGATGAAATTACTGGCTTAAAGGTCTGAAATGCACTAAACAGCATTTGTCTTTGCTAAGGCACAGAAATATCAACTTCCTTTTCAATACACGATGCTTACTGAGAGTTTCAGTTTCTGTGAAATGCAGTAAAACAGTTTTTATCCTTATTCAAGCACAAGTTCACTTTGCACTTATCACACATCACATAGGTGTAACCCTTGCAGTCTGGTCGCTTGCATGTCGTTCTTTTCTCATTCCAGACAGGCCAGTGATTCATTGGATCCATTCTTACATCCCTCGGTGGCAGCGAAGATCCCTTGTATTTCAGCCTCTTGCACTCCACGGCATCTGCACTGGCGCTTGGCCTACCACGTTTTCTTGTTTCCAAACCAATCTTGCACAGAGATAGAGCTAGATCAGTCCTGAATTTCTTTTGATTCAATGGTGCCTCTATTTTCCCCGTTTGAATAAGCATTCTTCTGTATAAGATCCAGGAGTTGATAATAACTGTGTCAATCAAGTGAAAAAATAGACGCAGATACCATCGTTTTGACCGCACCTTTATGTGATGTCTTCCTATGTTGCTGTCCAGTAAGTCAACATTTCCCATGTGGGAATTGTACACTGACACCACTGCTGGACACGGCACCATTATGTGCTCCTTCTTCTTTCTGTCAAATCTTTTCACTTCAGTTTTTGGCATCTCTCCAACAAAAGTTGAGAGAAATGACACATTGCTGTTGTCTTTGTACAAAACGGTGGAAATATCTACATTCTCGATATTTGTAACAAATTCCTCTGAAAATCCACGTGGTTTATTTTTAAGTTCTTTCTCATTTAGAAATTTGCAATTTGGTAATCTGTTCCTCTGTATCGTTCCTACACAGAGAATGCCCTGTTTGTAAAGATAGAGAGCTAATGGCACAGAAGTATAATATCTGTCAAAATAGAGCTTGTAATTTTGATCACGTGGTATTTCTCTTGAAAGGCGGATAACTACATTTCCACTAGCTCCCAAATCAGGTTCTCCATCTAGTCGAAACTTTGCATCATTCTCCTGCCCGCTGTAAATTTCAATTTTGTGAGCAAAACCCATGTCTCCACAAAGCACAAAAAGCTTGTAGCCCCATTTATGGGGCTTATCTTTCATGTACATCTTCATGTGGTGTCTAGCCTTTGTTGAACACATCTGCTCGTCAATCGACAGTCTTTCGCTCATGGGTACAGATAGACATTTTTCATTTATATAATCCAGCAGTGGCCTTAGTTTATACAGTTTGTCATATTCAGGGCTTTGGGGACCTGGCATTTTTGCATTGTTATTGAAATGCAGTGTGCTATGCAGCCTCTCAAAGTGGCGCTGAGACAGGGTCTGCTTTACTAAATCAACACCGGTAACTTCATTCCATAGGTCACGGACACTGGAAGGTGGAGCCAAAGAACTAACAATGCATATGCCAATAAATTTGTATATGTCATAAGTTGTGCAGTCCAAAGGCTTGTTGGGATTTTGCTGAACGCTATATAAATTAGTTTCATCAACAATTTTAGACACAATTTCTTCTGTAAAAAAGTATTTGAAAAATTGGTATGGCGTTGAGAGCTCTAGAATTGATTGTGGTAGAGACGCACTTCCTTTGAATGGAAACTGATCGCTAACAAAATCTGCACTTTGCTTCTTCCACAGAATTTGATATTTTTGTGCTTTGATTGGCTTCTGTGGAGCAGTCACCTCAGGAATGGCTGTCTGATTTTCTATTGCATCCTTTACATTTGAATTAACCTCGTTCTGTTCAGTATTATCAGGTCCACTTTCACTATCTGAAGATTCCAGGTCGTTATAGTTTATTGTGGGATCTTCATCAGAAAAATCGAAATCCAGACCATCATCACTATCAGTGGGGCATTCCATTGCAACAAATTCCTCTACTGACATTAGTCTGCGCTTTCCGTTCTCCAAGTAGACAAACGAGTCCATATCCAAAAAGCAATGATCCAGGAAACTAAAAAATAATAGAGAAAAGGAAGCCATTATTGTAATGATAATTGTATACTGAACCTAATATTTTCGCGCACTTTTGCAGATGTGCAAACTAAGAAAAAAGTGCTCTTACTTACGTGATGTCTAGCAGATGGGTATTCCAAATATGAAGTAATATTCACCAGGGATAGCAGAACACCACAGTAATTTTATATTTCGCACACCTCTATTTTCATCTACATATATGCACACTCACAATGTGGCATCTCACGCTGTACTAACCCGCCAAGACGCGGAAGCAGGCAAGAACACGTGGTGTCAAGAGTAACACCATCTAGCGGCAAATTCTTTCTTACCACTCTAAAGGCATATGTATGCAGACGTGCAAAGCAGAAAACTGTGTTAAATTTTCAAGGACAACGGAGAAAATGACGTTGGAACATCCCTTTGCAGATATGCAAAGCTACGTAGTGAAGGGTTAACTTTTGCGCCTTTTATTTTCTAGTGATAATCTGCTCTACACATACGTAGGAACTCTATCTGTAATTAGGGAATATAGCTAACTCTAAAATGAACCAGAGAACTGAAAAAGTATCGCTGTTAAACTATGGCAAAGAATTTAATTTATTTTTCCAGGTAGTATAACTGCTGCAAAATTGGAAAATATAAAAATTACACATTTTTCGGACGGATTAAGATACGGTAACAATTTTCTTTAAAAAAAAGTTGATTTCAATTAAATTTTTTGTTATCCGCTAAACAACTTTCAACTTTGCTATAATAAGATTTGTTCAAAATGCCCAGTCCAGCATAAGCTATAGCTGTTCCCTTACAACTATAAATATATTTTGTATATGTATTCATAGAAATTGACGAAATATATATGTGTCTTTGTCCAATTTTTTTATAATTTTCCCAATGTTTGAAAATAAGTGGTCAGATATACTGAATGTTAGGATTAAAAACGTATGCAGAAGAGGATATAAATGTTAAACTAGGTACAAATTTACAATACAGTTTCTTAATGTATTATATGGCAAAAAACCAATTTTATATCAAAAGAATGTATGACTGAAAGTACATTACATGAGCTTTATTGTAATTAAGCACAATAAGACAAATGCCAGGAAAATAAAGTGCTTGGCGATAACTTAATTAAGCGGCTTCTTAAAATCTTAGGAAACGATAGATCAGAAACCACCATTTTTTGGCTGAACTGATCTCTTGATGCAGCAAGCAGTCCAGTAGGCAGGAGGGAACCAAAACCTCGCGCTGTCAGGGATATACACATTGTACTACAGTTTGAATGTGTTATCGACATTCGAGATAACAAACTATCATAATCTTCGCAAAAGTTAAAGGTGTATGGAGGCGGGCCGTATTGCAGAATCCATTACGTATCCTAATGTTGCCTACTCCTACCAGCGCTGCCGACTCTTGGTACACGCATCTCATGCGCCTGAACGGAGAAGAGTACATTCATTAATTACGCTCGATAAATACTTTAAAATGACAGAAGCCAACCTTAAAATAAGTAAGAATTTTATTTTCTGATCATGACCGTACCAAAATCCTGTATCTACGATAATTAGAACGGGAGCGATGCACGTTCTATTTTCACATGGTTATGACTACCAAACATCCATCCATTCAACACAGATAAGCCGGAAAAACAGCACCATCGCTTATACCCTTCCTCACAACACTTATCTCAAGCATAAATAAACAGCGCATCTATTTTGAAAATAGAAGTCACGCAATTTTAAACAGACTGAGTTAATGTTCGGTGCGTTTTCAGAGTAGTGCTATGTTACTTTATTAAAGTGAGCGGCATCAAGTCATGTGTCGAACTCGAGCTTAAGTATCATTATCATCATCATCATTATTATACACATATCTTTTCTCCTGTGTTTGTGATCCGAGTCCGTGAACATGTCCCTCGAACCTGGCACAAGTAATTTTTCGATCAACAAATGTGAAATAATTCATTCTCAGGGCAGAAAAATTATATTTAATGTGAACAAGTTTTTACGAAAGCTCTCCAATCCAGAATATAGGGCAACTGTAGATATTTCAAAAACCCAGCAATTTACTGTGGCAGCTTGTGGTGTAGGTAGTGCACACACTGTGTCACGAATTTGTAGTGAAGTAATTTCACCTTTAGAAAAAGGGAACGAGTCTGAATTTCAATCACCGGGAAAGACCCCCAAAGTTGGAAAGCGAGTTACTGGATTGGAAACCGTGCTTGCTGTTCCACTGCTGTAACGAGTGCCAAGGTAATATTTTAATGTTTAACAATATGTAATGTGTTGGTTAATTACGGGAAAAATATGCCGAACATTTGCTGTCGTGTAAAACGTGCTCTTGTGTACAGAACCTATGCCGGTACACGCAATGCCCTTGGCTCCGCTCCACTTGAGCGTTGGCCAGCGTTCCCGTGCCTATAACTTTGGCGAGCGAATAAGAAATGAATACCGTAATGGTTTCATCCCTTATAAATAATTTGCATTGTTAAGAAACTAATTCTTAAATCTTTTGTACAATCTTACAGCCTGTATATTTTTTACCTTCTAGTGTAACATTCACTTTATGTACTGGTAGTATTGACTCTAAAGGAAGTTTGTATTTTGTCCAGTATTTACTTACGGAAACGTTACAATGCCTGATAACCTATTTTTACATAACCTTGGTCTTTCAAACTTAGTAGGTTAGGTGACGACGGCAGTCTATGACGTACTTTTTAAGCCTACTTGATTACTTAGATGTATACACGGAATTGGCGTGGCCAAACCCAATTAGCAGTGAAGGAAACAGAATACTATATGGATGACTGTGAGACATAGCTGCTGCAGTGTGAACATGTTGATTAAAGAAAAGTTGATGTCAAGGTTTATAGCAGAACGATAACAGCGGTACAAGCTGCGCAGATATGAAGCAATGGACCGCCCAAACATAGACGCATGTGCTATCGTCACAAATTACAAGTTGTAGGAGGATGAGGTATAAATGAACATATGCGAGGAAGGCGTCCACAGAATATGCTATGAATTAGTACCTACGTCATTACGCATCAGATTTCAGTCGAGTTATTCATCACTGTCCTAGTCTGGCATCGTTATCTCTTTGGCGCTCCTACATGGGAATTCTCGCAATGCTTGTCGAAAACTGGGTACCACGCTTCACTACATTGCTGACTGACACGCCACTTGGAGTTGAACACGAATTAATTTTATGCAATGCTCAAACTTGCCGAGAAACTAAGATACAGTAAAATGCCCTCATTTCATACGCAAACGTATACGCTTACCGTATAATCTACAAGCCTCGGTTTACCTTAAATTGGTTTGCAAAAAATGTTAGAAGCAAATTTTCTCTGCAAAAGGAGCCATGATTATCCCTTGCAACATCAACAGCGGAGAAGGGAACTAATAAGTAGCATGGTTCAACATGATCTTCGAAAAACGGAGTCGGTAAGTTAAAGAGAATATATTTAAAGGTGAAGGAAGTAAAGTATAATTTTACTTTTCACAATGCAATAATTCATACTGCTCGAAGAACTGAGCATTTATTTTCATTAAAATAGATTATAGTATAAGCTGTGGTTCTCAATACGTACAAGCTACGTCTCCTGTGGCGTACAATTAAAGTGTAGGAAAACGCAACGCTTCAAGTCACATTTTACGGAAGGCATATCTAATAAAATGTAGGGCTTTAGTGAAAAATCCCACCATATAACATAAGAACTGTCATACAATGCGTCTTTTTTACGTTTTAAATTCTCCGCAGGTATAAAAACGGATGAGTATTATTTATTTTATGAAGAACACATAAAATACCAATAAAATGAGGGGAAAAACACAAATCATGCAACTAACTACTCCCAACTACTTTAGGTTACTAAATTGAGGGACTAGGGTATTCTGCCTTTCCAAAAGCAGAGTTTTAAACCTTTCTTGTAACACTTGAAAAATATATCGAACTCATTTGCAAGTATCAATGACGTGGACATCATATATACATACAGGTGTACACAAATCATTATGAGGGTTTTAAACCAAAATGTTTTCCCTACGTTTACAATATAATTTTAAACCATAACTGAAATTGAAGAAAAACTGTGAACGTTACCATAACTCAAATTGCAAGTAATTGATATCGTTCTATTTGCGACATGACATGAATTTACGGCTGGTAAATTCATTTCTTACCACTGATGTTAACATGTCTGGAGAAAGTGATTCTTTGCTGCCATTATTCTCCGTCTCAACTCGTGTAGGTCTGGGGTAGCGCCATACAGAGGTTTTAGGTCTGGGGTTATGACCCTCCCCACTGTACTTCTTTTTTAATTTATGTCCTCCAACGTTAAGTCAAATCGTACGATGAATCAAATGGGTGAAAAGATGCCCTAATGAGCCCAGGTTCCACAGAGCTTAGAGTTACGCGACGTTCATCTTTCAGAATAAGGGAACCTAACTGAGATTCGAACTAGGGACCTCTTGAACGTGAGGCAGACACGCTACCATCTACACTCCGAGGCGGGCACCACGGGACTGACACCACACGATCCTGACAGACACATCTCGACTGATCGTACCAGAAGGTGCGTTAAGAACAAATCTTTACTCACTGAACTTATGTTTCACAAATTCTAAGACAAAAAGAAAGTTTTACGCGTGAGTTTGTATCTTCATTACGTTATCACAGTTACAAAACAAAACAAAACAAAACAAAATCCGTACATGTAGAATTCAAATTTCAACAGCTATTCTTTAATGTAAGTGTTGGTCCAAAATTGTTTTACATATCGCGAAGCAAAATATACATTTAAAACTCATTTAATAATTTGTGACACGATTGAGGTGTCCGCACCTGTTGGCGTTGTCCACATCCGACAAACCTACACACGAAACCTGTTACTGTGTATAACAACATGAAATCCATATCTAGCGAAATTTAACCCAGGATTAAATTATAACAAATAATAAAGAGACTGACTTAAAAAGATAAACATCAGAATCTTGCTATTCCTAGATGAGAATTTCTAACTTTAAAGCATTGGTCATGTCCTCTTGAAGTAAAATACGGCGATATTTATTTATAAGGATGTGATTTTCCTTCTCTAGGCCACTGGTTTTATTAGTTGGCTCCAATGCAGTGAAGAAAATGCCCCTTGTGGGTAGCGAAGTCGCAGAATATCTTGTAATATATAAAGCCGAATCTTAAATTACCTTTGCTAAAAGAATTATCAACCAAGTCTTTAATGGTACTGCTGACATTTGAAGTTTCGAATTAATTAATTTATTGGGCCCCGAAATTAGCTCCGATTCTCGCATTCAATTTTAAGTTCCTATATCATTTTAACTAATTCTTCAGCGCAAAGTCACTAGTTTTGCGGCTGTCAATATTATCTAAGATTAGTGAATATTCACCGATTATCATAATACCTGCTGCTAGAACCATTTACAACATCAATCCTTGGTAAGTTAATTTATCGCTTAAATACGTGTTCTTATTTCCTTATACTCAAAGCCACGTGCTTTATCTCGTAAGTGTTCTGAAACGTTTTCTTGAATAGTTCAGGTATAGTTTTTCCGAATAAACAAACATTATGCAAAAGTCAGTGATCTTAGTTTCCGTATCACTATATTTAATAAATATCTCTCAACCTCTAGTGTTTACATCGACCTGTATGTTTCGTAAGTTAGGAAAAATATTAACGAATCTAAAGGTTAAAGCCAAAAAAGAAGGAAGGAAATCAATTTGAACCACTACTGTATTTTACGCAGTGACATCGTAGGTTACAAACCATGTCCACCCCTCATACAGTCTATTTGCGTTTACAGACTGCACCCATCATACGTGTTTAGTTGCTCGCCAGTGACTCAGCATCGCTGTTGTCTAAACTTTTTTTTTTTTTAGTTTTTATTTCAGTTGCTCAGCACACTTGGTACTATACAAATTGAGGATATATATAATAAAATTAAAGTATACAGGGATAGAGGATACTCATATTAGAGTCCTCAAGTAAACTGGTCTGATTAATCTGAGTATAAAATAACTTATTCATTACGGAATAAATAAACATTATAGAAATAAAATGTCTTGTGGCAAGCGTGCCTTCAGTCTTGGTGCAGCATCAAGGCGACATCCCAGTCGGAAGAATAAAACAGCTTATACATAAGGAAGGTGAGCAAAGAATCTACTTGTCGTTGTAGAGATGTACTCATTAATGCTGACTATGTCCAATTCTCTATGCAGCTGTGCATTCCGGATTTACCACGGGGCGTTCACAGACAATCGTTAATATTCTGTTTTGAAACACCTGGAGTTGGTGAATATGAGTAGGTGAAACACATCCCCATACAGGACTGGCATATAGAAGAAGTGGTCGTAGAATACTGTTGTATAGTAGCAGCGTACATTCGACTCGTAAAGAGGATTTACGGTTGAGGATGAGATAGGCTTGATTTAGTTTGATTTTGATATGTGTACTCCATGTCAGCCGACGATCAAGATGGACGCCAAGATATTATAGAGTCCTATATTTGCCGGAGCAGCAGGCCTACGCAAGCTTAAGAAGACATTTCCTTGGATTAAGTGCGATACACCAGCGAGATAACCAGTGCAGGGAAGATTGCAGGGTTGCAACGGCAGTTTCAATTGAGAGGTGCGAGGTAAAGGTGACTCTATCGTCAGCAAACAGTGCGGTACTTGTTGCAGGAAGTTCAGACTGTAAAGAAGAGGCGCAAGGACGCTACCCTGGGGCACGCCGGCTAAATTAGTACGGGGTAAGGAATGCGTTGAACCAAGACTCACAGAAAATTGGCGTTCCTGAAGATAGCTAGTAATCAAGCGAAGTAAGTAGAGCGGAAGACCCAGGTTATGTAGTTTATAAAGGAGGTCGTCGTGCCACACTCTATCAAATGCCTGAGTGAAATCTAGGTATGCTGCCACAGTATGTTCTTTGGCGTCAAAGATACGGGTAATATGTTCAGCAAGTCTCAGAAGCTGACGAGTACTAGAATGATGTCTAAATCCAAACTGTTGGGGAGGTATAACTGTGGTTTCAGAAACAAACCGAAGAAGTCGTTTTTTAATGAGCTTTTCCAGAAGTTTGGACAGAGTTGGTAAAAGAGTAATTGATCGATAGCTCTGTGGGGAACTAGGAGGTTTGTTTGGCTTTTGCAATGTAATGATCTCAGCAAATTTCCAGGCTTTAGGAAAATATTCAATGCGAAAAGTTGAATTGTATAAAGAGGCCAGAAAGGCGAGTATTCAAGGTAACACGAAGTCAATCACACTGACATACATAATTCTGGGGTTTCCTCCAAAATATGTCTACTTTACTAAATTTGATGTGCTGATTAAAAAACTTCAATGAGTTTTTTTTCCTAACATCTGCCAATTTTTTACAATTAGCAGTTATACCCAAAATATTTCAATACATTAGTTCTGCACATAAATATGTGTATTGTGTGCAACTAAGAAATATTAATAATTATTTGCTGATATGAACACATTTCACACCAATGACACCAATATAACAGACAACTATATTAAAATTAGTATACTTCGGTATACTGTTGTATAATGGACATAAATATGAATCATTAAGTTCACCTCAAGGAAACACTTCATAGCTTAAAATTATGTCTATGAAAAAGTCAAATATGTAGAACATAAGCGGCAGGTATGTGGAGATTTAAAAGTTATTGCCATGCTACTAGGTAAGCAATCGGGGTATATTAAAATGCCATGTTTTATTTGTGAGTAGGACAGAAGAGTTCAATTGGAGCACTGGAGAAGAAAACATTGGAAGCAGAGAGATAGTCTCGTGCCAGGAATGAAAAATGTTATTCATGAGTGTCTTGTTGACCCAAAAATGTTCTCTTAACACATTTAAACGTAAAATTAGGCTGAATGAAGCAATGTGTTAAGATTGTAAATAATCACAATTGCTACAAATAAATCTGCAAGAAGTTCCCTGAAATATCTGATGCTAAAGATAAAGAGGGAATAATTTGGGCCACAAATTAGGAGGTTGATTTCTGATACCTTATTTGAAGGAACGTTGACAGATATCGAAAAACTGGCCTGGATTAGTTTTAAGAGTGTCTTCGAAAACATTCTGGGAAATTACAACGATCCAAATTACACAAATATTGTAGAAGATATGCTTAAGAAATTTCGAAAACTGGGTTGTAATATGAGTATGAAAGTAAATTTCCTGCACTGTCATTTGGACTTTTTTTTTTCCTAGAAAATCTCGGCGGTGTCAGCGAGGAGCAGGGTGAACGATTTCGCCAAGACATAAAGGAAATGGAAAGACGTGTATTTCAAGACAATATATCAACAAAACTGGTGTAATGTTCAAATGTATGTGATTATTTAGACCAGATGTGAAATATTAGTTTATTATGAAGAGCACTGCGTTGAAAATTATGGATTTATTGTCTTTTATTTAATATATAACACGAATTCGATAGAGACAAAAAGTTAAATTTTACATATTAGTGTTATTTAAGAATGTCTGTGCTAATCTTTTAGTTAACTCACTAACATAAAAACTTTTGGCAAGGTGAATTTTGAAGGTGTAAAAGTGTAGCTTTGTGAAAAAAGAAAACAAAAGACAACTGTGGTTAAGTATACGTACATAGTTTAGACACAGTGACTTCACCTTCAAGGATAGCGATACCTATGAAATCCCTATTGTTAAGAACTTTGCACATGAATTAGTCACAATGAGAACAAACCTTGAATGTCTGTCAGATATTAATGAAAAATCAAATTGTATCATAGACTACTTACTTTCGGAGGACTATACTGGACGGAGTAGCAGCTTGAGAGTTGAGAGGCTTTCTGTCAATAGGGCACAACTGTTGGACACGGAGGTAGTTGTTTAGGCAAGCGCCGCAGAACGTGTGTCCGCAAGGAATGTCCAGCGGCGTGACAAAGGGCTGTAGGCAGATGTGACAGGTGAGGTCTTCATCAACATCTTCCACGTAATCGTACACATGAGGCTCGTGTTCGGCATGGCCTTGACCACACACACGGCATCCGCCCCTAGCCCTAGGTTGACTTGTTCCCCGTCGGCCTTTCTCCATTGTGGCATACTCAGATATCTACCTCATACCACCTGTAACAATAAACCATTCATTAGTATTCATTATTATCAAATATCCACTACTGCAGTTTTTACATCATTAAATTTTAGTTTTGAGTTCTCTCACTGATGAAATTTCCCTTTGCGCCGAGTTGCTCATATAATACAACAGACAAATCAGTGGGTTGGGATTCTTACCCTTACAGAACGGATTCTGCACACCCTTGCAGCATTTGATTAGGAAAAAATGGACAGTATTATACTATATATTAAGGTAACTATAATTAACCCTCATGTCGCACCAAGAAGTTATGACAATACCTTTGGATTAACAAAGCAAAACTTATAAACTGACTTTGTCGGCCTAATGTTTCAAAATACGTTTAAATACTTTGAAATGAAAACACGCAGTTAATGATTGCATGGGTGTCTCGGAACAGGTTCTGAGACGAAGGAAAAAAACTCGTTATTACGCAGGGCGGTCAGAGTATTCTCAAAGTGGCACCGAATTCCGCCGATTTTGTTTGTCGGGAGACAGAAAAAAAATAAGCATTCAAAGACAGCAATGGACACGTCACGAGCCGGAAATACGTGCCTCATTGTTGTACCGCGTTGATGTTTACCAGATCGTTCGAGTTTTGCAGATCTCGAAGACTCGCCTTCGGCAATGTTCCATTCATTCGATTCGAGAATCTTCCAGTTCTAGAACATTTATTTGTGACCTGTAGGTTATAAAAGGATGTACAAAAGCCAGCCGCAGCAATTGCTACGTATGAGTTGACCAGAGCAGTGAACAGAGAATTGTGAAGTGAAAGAAGTAAAAAGCAAAGTTTGTGAAGGTTCTCAAAAGTCGGCAAGCAGTTATGTGTAGTGTTAAAATCAGTGTCAGTCTGCGAGCAGTGAAAGTCAAGAAGTTTCGAGCAGCTTAAGTTGGTGTGTGACTGACGTGCTACCTCTGTGTATCTGTAAAAAACCGAAAGATTATAAGTTATCATTGGACTAACGATTCTAGTGAGAAAGTGAGTTTAGTACAACGTTGTATTGTCATTTTTGTCACATGTTCCTGATTGGTAGCGATGTGAATCGTCGTCGTCTGTCTGACCCACAAAAGCCTTATCACAACTTTGCTTAAATGTAAACAGCTTAATTTCATTAACAGTAATTCACAAGACGTGCGTTTGTCATATGGATATAATTCCTATATTATATTCTCACGATTTGGTTTCACATAACCAATGTAATTATCATATGAGCCTGAAACGCTTGGTTCTCGAGACGGCGAATAAAAGGAAACATCACTGGCTTTGAGGAACAAGAAGTTAATTATAAAGTTTTTTTTTCTTTTTAAATTTACAAAACAGGCTATGGTTCAAGGTATACTTGCGTATTTGTAATACCGATTTGGTTTGTTACATTTTGTAACTTAGCATGCAAATATTGTGTCTTTTGGAGGACTTCTAACAAATAAATTCTATTTATTGGTGCGGTGAAGAAAGAGGTATTGCTTTATCAAGGTTATTCTACCTTTTGCTCTGATTCAGGGCGCACAGCCCCTTAAAGAGAATGGTTTCGCTATATTACTACTTTATCGATCCATCCAAATTAACATACCCGAATTTCTCAACAGTAGCAGATCGATTAATTGCTGGTGGAAATCAAAATTGCATGCTGAACACTGAGAAGCTTACATACAGATCGCACAAGTAATATGGCCGAAATCTTGCACACATGACTCCCATTTCAACATTACCGAACTAATTTTTAAACATACGGAAATTATCGGTAAGAACAGTGCAAGTTACAAATTCAGAGAGTTCCGCAGCATGACTGAAGATGTGTTTACAATTTTCGATGCTTTTAGCTCAGAAAATACTGTTCTGACTTGGAAAGCAGAGCAGGAAACTATTCCTTGTAAGTAAATCAAATTGTGTTGCGATATCTAATAGTTGTATTCAATGCTTCAATATTGCCCAAAAATATATGACCATAGATTATAAGTGGTGAATCATATGCCTGTTTCGTTTTTTAAGAAAAAGGAACTCCAAAGAACGCCTTCGAGAAATTTTATGATGCAGCAATATATTATCTGTCGGTAAACCCAGATTCACTAAGCCATAGCATTGACAGTCAAAAACATTAAGATGAACCGCGAAATTGCAAATGAGAATACCAGATGGTAGCAATGCAATATGTGCTGAACACAATCTGAAACTCGTTTAGCTGGAGGCAGTCAGAAATGTAACTTTCAATGATGTTCTCCTCAACACACCCCTCCTCCAAAAATGAGCAAGGCGTAGGAAGACAGACGGAAGTGGATAAAATCGGAATGCGGAAACAAGACAAAACGTGCGAAGCAGGAGGGTTCATACCAGCGACGCGGAATCTGTCCGACATACTGTGCTTCTACGTGGCTGTCACATTAACAAAGGAAAGACTGAAGACAATCAGCACTGCGGCAAGGGAAAACGCCACACCAACAAAAACAATTGCGAAGTGCCGTTCGTGGCAGAAATGCATAAAGCACACATAGCATCTCTAACTGAAGTATCCTTATTTCAAGCACGAGAAACTTATTTTCTAGTGAGGACGGAGACTATTCTCCTTGAATATGCTACAGGCTCTTGCTTCAGATGCTAGCTTTAGGTCTGTGGCTATATCCAGGGCTATTTACTTTTGTTATGTTCATCCTCCTGACGTTTTATCTGTTTCTTTTTATTCTTTTGAACACGTATAAAATAGGTGTACTACTATATGGATTTAACTATACTACATCCGCATCCGCAAATCACATAACTGCCACGTTTAAACCCAAAAATATAATAAAACTCAGGTTTCTGAGAAACATAACAAATTAACAACACACAAAGTGGACCAGAAATTGCTATATTGGCAGATTGAAGCCAACATTTCGGCCAAGTTCTACAGCCGATGACACTCCACTTCACCCTCCTTAAGTGTCGTATCTACGGAAATAATTTCTTCCACTAGCCGTGTGTAGCTAAGGTTTTAAACAGTAGAGCCAGACTGAAAAATGCAATGCCATAGCCGGGATTTGAACCACGGATCTCCCGCTCACCGTGCGGTGGGCCACAGAAGCTCAGTGCGTTAGAGCAACCGCACGGAGAACGGGAGATCCGTTGTTCCAATCCTAGCTATGGAATTGAATTCTTTAGTCTGGCTCTACTCATTCAAACATGCCATATCTGCCTTTAGATAATGACTAAAAGACTGATCAGAAAGTACTAGCTATTCCGCAACTTTTCAAAAATTATGTACTTTACGTAGGGAAGTACTGTGGCTATAACGAGGTATAGTTACGTTATTACATGCATAAAATACAGCAAAAACAAATCATCCTCACAAACCGATAACTAAAGACACGATAGTAATTTACTGTGACTTTGTGGGTTCGTAGAATGAAAAGTCTAGTTTGCAGACATTTTAAGTGCTCTTTATTACAAATAAAACACACTTTGTACACCCTTTACAGCAGCAAAAATTACGTAACATACACAAACGCAACCTTCAAGGTCGCCTGCCACACGTCCACACAGCTGCACATTGAATTAACAACTGACTGGCTGGTCCCTTGCCACTTATTTATACCCTAGCCATTGTTTCCCGAAAGTTGTCGAAGCTTCACGGCCTTTCACGACGGCAAGAGATGGAAAGAATTATCCAGACACCCTCCTGTCTCTTTTTTCCCCCGCTTCTGTCTCTCTCTCAGCAAGCGTCTAGCGTTCGCTTTCGCGGGGACCGGCAGCAACACAATAATGCCTCGGCGACACTACATAACAATTTCGACACATAGTTCAGCCATTAAATTCTTTCAGATATATATGTTACAAAATGCAACTCTTCAGCCTACAGTAACCATATGTGCAGTACACAAAAATAATGTGCAACCGATCAGGTTTAATCACCCCGTCGGTCCCGAAATGCGGTGGTAAATACTCAATCCACTTTAAGTTACTACACGTAAAGAAATAAGCATGCTGTTTCGAACGTTACCTTCGCATGCTAAAATGTACAACCCAAAATATGATCTCTGAAGGTAGAACACAAAAACAAATGTGGGATTAGAGGAGCCTTTCTATAATTTCCTGTCGTGTGTTTGAGGAAAAAGGTTTATTGGTGATCCAATTACAGCTATACACTTAAAACCACTGGGATGCAGCATAGAATTCCGCGAGGCATTTAAAATTCACCGATATACTCACGTGTTCTGCGGACATAGCTTATGTTTGAAAAAAAACTACTTCACAGTTCTACTTAAGTGCATACTGCTGAATGTCATTAAGCTAAGAGCAAATTAATATTTTACCCAGCGTGTATTTAATTAACTAAATTCATGACCCATTATCTAAAACTGTTTAAGGTTTTTTTTGGGGGGAGCGACCAGTTGCAATTATTTTCTTAATACCAGAAATCATTCTTACTTAATGAGCAACAACGTTGTATTCACAAAAAGTGCATTCATAACGACCTTTGAGGTTGTTTTATCATCCCAGAATTTAATTTAGTGTCTTCAAAGCTTAGAACATTTAATTTACATTAAAACTTATTCAAATCAAAAATGAAAAAATATCAACTAAGAAATTATCATATATTTGCGAAAAACAAATCGCAAGGTTTCAGCATACAACAGTTGACTATTTAACAGTACTTGCAATTTGTACAGCTAAACTTCCTCTCCAACATTTTCTAAATTTTACATCTGTACTCCAAAGTGTGTCGGAATGGACTTTATTTTATTTATTATTTATTTTTCGCCTGAAGTGATGCAAAATTCATAACAACAAATGGGACTTTATTTTCTCCATATTTGCTTTGAAAAACTATTTATATGAATGATTCTGTATGGTATAAATGGGCCTTTTTTCCTCAGAAACTACTTAAGATAAATAAATGAAATTTTAGGATGGCAAAAACACCTCTTAAGGGTAAAAAAAAAAAAAAAACTACAAATTATTATTTTTTGTTTTGTTTAAAGTAATCCATGGTATATTAGTTTTAAAATGGTATATAATTTATGTGGCTTACTCAATTTTTAACTTATTTAACACAGATCTGCAATTAGTCCAAGTGTGCGTGGCACTTCTAATGAAAACTGTCAAACCATTGAATTTACTGTGATAAAACAATCAAATTTTGCGCTACTGAGAGATGGTTAATGCTTAGAAGGGGCATTTTCACCTTGGCCAGCCTGCTAGGTCTATTGGTTCAGTGATTTCACCACAGACAGCAACAAGCTATTATTTTTCAGTGTAATATTGTTTATTACATGTGCTTTTTGGGATACCACTTATTAATGAACTTCTATCTGCGTTTGGATTATTTAAGTGGTATTTATGTGTTAAAATGGGTAGAGGAAGTAATTTAAAAGTGTTTAAGAAAAGGAGGAATGTTGGTAAGCCTAAAATAGCTACCTCATCATATAATGTAAGTCCTAACCTCCAATCTCATTCAACTCAGGCAAGCCCAATTCCAGCTAACATTAGCACCTCTGCTAAGAAATTCAGAGACAATGAAGACCAATACAGTTTTTTACTAAAAGAGAAAGGATTAGGGCCTCTAATAAAGCATTTACAGCAATAGAGCAGAGAGCACAGAAGAGGATGCAAGAGGAAACTGGAAGATGAAATGGAAGATGACGCTGCATATGGTTCAGGAATGCACTGAAAGCTTTAGAGGCCCTTTTCTTTAATTTACAATTTAATATATAACATGCAGCATGTTTATTATAATATTATGCAGTTTTCACACTAAAGTTTTAAGAATTATAAGCTATTTCCTGGATTGCATAAAATATATTAAAATGTAGGAATAAATGCATATCAATAAAAATGTTATGTTAAAGCAGAAAAATAAAATATCCCCAAGCCCCATGTTGAAGTGTAGGGAAACGCAGGGAAAAAAATTCAGCAACATATTCCAAATAGATTAAGAGAAAAGTTACATTGAATAAGACTAACATTGCCAGGATAGGCCTTCCGGAGTGCCTTAAGTACTATTGTGCATCTATTGTATTAAAGTGCACGATTGACTATTTTCTAAAAAGTAATTGCTTGTAAATAATCATACGTTAATTAATAAACAAAATCATTGTATAAAATAATCGAAGTAGAGAAGAGATGCCTCTATGCGCTATAAAAGGTTATATCTGATGCCTTATATACTTTTTGAGAAACTGGCCGTGAATTTGGGAGATTTCAAATTTGACTGCAAAGGACTGTTGATCTATTAATACATAAACCCGATAAAATATATTGAAGAGGAAAAGCCTTCAAACGCATTCATTTTCGTTTCCAGAACTTCCTTTTAAGTCGACGTTCTACGTTCAGAAAACGCATTCTAAGCCTCTCTTTCATTTTCAATAGGTCTTCAGGGATTTCAGACCAAGTCACGTTAATGAAACCTCTATTATATTCCCTCTGTTGCAATTATCTCCCGCAGTCTCTTAGCCAGCTGGTATCATATGTTATGACTCGTGTTATGCAGCCTGCATGACGCTCTCTTACAGAAAGCTTTTAATAACATTACCGTATAATTCATAAAAGGATTCCTTTTAGCTACATATAGCACTCTGTACGCCATGCACGTTGTCTAAAAGTTTACTGACGAGCAAGATAAAAAGATATTCTTATTATTCTTGGCTATGATATAAAAAAGTTGCGCTGTTGTGTGCGAGGTTTCCTTTCTTTCATATAATTCAACTCCAGATGACTTGGTGGATTCTGAGTAGGAAGACAATTTACAGAAAAGCTTCCATATAATGTACAAAAATAGCTTTGGAGAAACTGTCATTCTCTGTTGCTTACCCATTTTAATTTATTCTCCTCTCTGATGATGCCCAGAAAAGGTTCCATAAATGTACAAAAATAGTTTTGGAGAAACTGTTAGTCTCCATTGCTTACCCATTTTAATTTTTTCTCCTCTCTGATGATGCTAAGAAGCTGAGTAACTGCGGATGTTATATATTCTCCAATAACATTTTAATACAGTCCATAACGTGTATTAGGATCTTAAAATACAAATTGTTTAAATATAAAGGTTCTCAATACACCACCGTTCTGGAACTAACTAAAAAGCATCAAACATTTCTTCTAACCACATACAGATTGTCCTGAATATTTGTGATCATGAATTTGTAATGGCTGTGAACATATTTGTAAGATTTATAATATTCGAGTGTAGAGAGTTGCAGTGGAGAGAGCTCACACAACAGTTCATATGCAGTACAGTGAAGTTGTTAGCAACTTAAGTTAACTATTCATGCATCGATAAACTCGCATTCTTGTCTGCTTGTTTTTCATCCAATTCTGAGCTATGTTTAACGTTTCAGGTCTCAACTCATCGAGAACTATGGTTAAAATAGATAGGAAAATATGCACCGTACAAACAAACCGATAGAAAAATATCGCAAATTGATATTAATACATACAGATATAAGTATTTGGCATAAGCTGTCTGCCTTAATAATATTGGATCTTCTTGTGGGATACGATTTTGTCTATCTTTAAGATTTTCCTATTATGCAAAAGTTATTTACAATGAAAAGTACTTCGGAGAGTATACCAAAAATTACAAAAAACACATTTCATTAGTCATAAAATATCTTAAATATACCTATCGCAAAATAGGTGAAGCCAATTATAAGAAATTAACATTTTCGTAAGTTTTTCCGCATAATATTTCTGAAAGGAAATTTATATTGCATTTTCTTCCAGTTTTGAGCTTTGTTTAAAGGTTCAAATCTCCAGCTACACGGAAAGTTCAAAATCGATTGCAAATCGTTTCTGCACAATGGTTCCAAATTTTTCGACATAGGAATCCACATCATGATTGGACAACATTAGCTAGCAGTTTTCTTACAGCTTTTCAAATGACCAATTCAGTAGGCTTGCTAGGAATGAAACTTAGAAAGATAGTCCGGTGGACACAGAAACTGTGATGGGCTACATATATGATTGAATCATCTTTATTTCCATTGCGACTTATTGATGATTTACTTTCTTATTTGGGAGATACAAAATAGTTTGTTACATTAGATCTTTTATCGGCTTATTGTCACGTGCCCATTGCAGAAGATAGCAAAAAGTATTCTTTATTTGTCACTTTTCAAGGTCAGTTTGAATTTGAAAGACTGTCGTTTTGGATTGACTAATATCCCTCGATTTTTCAGTTACATAGCCGAAAAGTTGCTAGGTGATCTTAAGTATAGGAAAGCACTTGTTTATTTGGATGATATAGTTGTATTTGCTAAAAAGTTTGGGGATTTGTTAGCAAACTTAGAAGCTGTTTTTCAACGTCTAGAAGGTCATAATTTCAAACGTAAACCACAAAAGTATTTCTTTGCTATGGAAAGAATTGCAGTCTTAAGTTTTGAAGTCTCAAAGGATGGTATTTCCCCTGATTCACATAAAGTTGCTTCAAATCAAAAGTTGCCAACTCCTCAAAATGTTAGGGATGTTAGGAAAGTTCTAGGACTCTTTAATTTGCTTATAGAAAATTCATCAAAACTATGCCACCATAGCTGAGCCTCTGATACAGTTGACTAGGAAAGATCAAACTTTTATATGGGGTAGTGAACAGCAATCTGCATTCCAAAAGTTAAACCAATCTTTGATATCAGCTCCTGTTTTGGCCCTTATACTCCAGCTACATACACTGAACTTCACACTGATGCTAGTGGTTTAGGTGTTGCCTGTGTACTCTATCAGAAAATTGATAACGTGTTGAAACCTGTTGGGTATGCTTCCAGAACATTGTCAAAGTGTGACAGAAATTATAGTATTCCAGAATTGGAACTTCTGACAATTGTGTTTGACCTTACACATTTTCGTTCCTTTGTTTTTGGCTATAATGTATTATTGTTTCAGACCACCATTCTTTGTGCTATTTAAATAATTTGAAAGAATTGACAGGTCGTTTAGCTAGATCGAGTTTAAAGTTGCAAGAATTTCATTTCACAATTTGCTATAAATCTGGAAAGAAACATCATGATGCAGATGTTTTCTCTCGTTTTCCTCTGTTGCAACATACAGATACTGAATTCGAACGATTAGATGAGCTTATTACTTGTCGGCTGTCCCTAGTTGAAGTTGCAGACCCAGAAAAGAAAGATCCTGCACTCATTCCAAACACTGATGCACTTAAAAATCCTAATTCTGCTCCTGTTAAAATTCAGAGACAAGCTTCCACCTACACACTCAAGTATGGTGTTTTGTATAGATAGAATGCTGGTTGTACGGGAGCTCTACATACATAGGCAATTCCAGAAGCTCTTACACATTAAATTCTATCATGTCATGAAAATCCTCTTTCGGGTCATTTAGGTTTTGCTAAAATATTTGCAAAAATTTACTGTCGATACTATTGGATCGGTATGAAAAAGATATATAAGATTTTGTTTGCTCGTGTCATAGCTGTCAAACGAGAATAGGCCCAACTAATCAGAAACCTTCTGGTCTATTACAACCTATTCCTGTGACAGCCATTTGTGAACCTTGGGGTATTGATTTCTTAGGTCCTTTTCCAAAATCCAGTTCTGGGCATAATTATATAATTGTTGCAACAGAATATGCCTCCCTTTGGGATGAATCTACATCATTGCCCTCTGCTACAATTAATTGACCGAAATCTTAATACATCCTTCTTTGACCCAGCAGGAAGAGGTGATCCAATTTTATATCAACATTTATTCTGATTTGTTGGTCATCCTGAAGTTTACATTTTAATTTTACCAGGATTTGGTATAATTTCACATGTTATTTCACATGAAAGTGGTAAAAGGGAAGCCTTTGGAAATTATGGAATAATTTGTTACTAAATTCATTTCATATAACATTATATGTCGTCATGGAGCTCCTGCTACATTAATTTCTGGTTGAGGTTTAGTCTTCCTAAGTGAAGTTATTCAAGAGTTGTTAAAATCGTTGTCTGTGTCACCTAACATCACCAGTGCTTATCACCCAGCCTGCAATGGATTAACTGAACGTTTTAATCAAACCCTTTTGAATATACTTAGTCATTTTGTTGACTCTAATTAGAAAAATTGGGATGTTAAATTTCCTTATGTAATTTCTTCATACAACTCCTCAGTCCAAAATACCACTAAAGTTTCCCCTTTCTTTTTGATGTATAGTCGAGAACCTACTTTGCCTAGTCGAGTGCAGTTGCAAGCTACATCTAATGACCTTTTTGTGTGTCAGACTCTTAAAGATATTCAGAAGGCTCGTGAAGTTGCCATTAGTAATATCAAAAGGACGTAAAGAAATAATATCTACAAATTAATAAACTAATTTTCGATCAGATGTTTAATGAGTAAGTTTGACACTACAACATTCAAGTGATAGGCAACATATAGGGCGAGAAAAACTACATGAAAATTACGCTTCTTCTGATTCAACAACCAGCAATGGATATTCACGGAAGAGAAACTGAAATAGATATAACAGAAATTACAGAAATTTAACTTCAGAAAGCTTACCTCAGAAGAAATGAAAAGGATACTTTGAAAATGACCTCTAAATAAAAAATAGCCTAAAACACAACGAAGGACAACTAAAATTCTCCATTTTCCAGCCTAAACCGACTCATAATTAACACATAGTATGTTAGGCGTCATCTTCAGACACTAAATTAAAAGAACGGATTTTTTTCTAAACTTCCTGGCCCTAGTACTATGATAGTGAACTACAGTAGTAGAGGGAGGGGTAGGTGAGAAATAAGATACCCCCTACACTGAAATGCATAACAGCCATAATATTGATGTAAAAATGTTTCTTCTGAAATAGACAGAGACAAGAATTCAAAATATTGCCGCCAAGAGGATATCGTTATAATTTTTAAATTCACATAATTACACAGATTGGTAATCTGCATTAATAATAATAATGATAATAATAATAATGATAATAATAATAATAATAATGATGATAATAATAATGATAATAATAATGATAATAACAACAACAACAACAACAACAACAACAATAATAATAATAATAATAATAATAATAATAATAATAATAATAATAATAATAATAATAATAATAATAATAATAATAATAATAATAATAATAATAATAATAATAATAATAATAACACCCTAGAAGCATTTATCATCCGCCTTGTTAACACTAGCCTGATTTGTGGATATTCAAGTTGCAAGAACACAATACAGGTTATTGCCTAGGTCACTCTCCACATCTCTTTTCGGATGAGTGAACTATGACCTCTCTGAAGAGTGAATTCAGATGGCTAATAGTGGAAACTCGTGCAAAAACAAACAGATAAACGGCATTACTCCACCATTCCCGATGCATGCCCTATACCGTTGGACAATATTGAAGTGCAGCAGTTGAGCCTTCAGTGGACGAGTTCGAATAAATCGAAATGCAAACACCACCACATGAGGTCACACGTTCACAAAATAGAAAATTAATATTCAATGAAGAACAATTTTGTAAAGAAGAGAGACCTAAAGGTATAATTATTCCGTTAAAAAGGACACCAACGGCAGTGGAGAAAATTGAACGACTGTATATAACTTAGCGAAAGAGGTTCAAAATTCAAAGTGTATGGGAGAAAAACTTTGAATACCTGGCAAACATTGCCCACATTCAAAAAGGTTCCACCTCAATGAGATTGAAAAACGTGTAGTGTGTAAAACTTTACTCGAGTTTTAAGAACACCTTGCGTAAACTCACGAATGCTGTTGAAGAAAAAAATCACTTTTGAAGGTAGAAGGACACATTCTTGAGACTGTGCTGATGTTTTTATGGTGAGGCTGTACGGCGCTATCTTCCCGCCTTCTCTTACCTCTCTAAACCGAGCCATGCACAAACAACTGCACTCATACTTCAGACAGGTATTGCTTGTTATTATGTGTTTCAAATGGGAAAGGTTCTCGGCTGTAGCGAATCAGATGCGTTAGAGCCTTCACCGTTGCCACCTCTTTATCCCCACTCTTTTTATCTCTCTCTCTCTCTCTCTCTCTCTCTCTCTCTCTCTCTCTCTCTCTCTCTCTCTCTCTCTCTCTCTCTCTCTCTCTCTCTCTCTCTCTCTCTCTCTCACTTGCGAGTCTGCTTGGTGTTAAACATAAGGGAACGCAAACTAATTTTCCAAAGCTTCATTATAATGCAGTAGTTAAAATCGCAATCACAACATGGATATTTGTATACTACGCACATGTTTTAAGTGTATAGTTTAAATTATTATAGTTTATGAAATACTTATTTTTCTAATCCAACGAAAATGTCAGCGGTGCATCCGTATAGTGTGAATGTTACTTACGCTAAGAGATAATTCATCATTGCCATTGTCTTCATCGTCTGAGTACTGCAAATTTATGATGACAGGTTCCAAAATCTCGTCACGTGCTATTTCTTTCCAAAAGTCGTCTTCTTGTAGTTTATCTTTTAACTTCAGTCAGTTTTAAAGTATTATTTCTGTTTGCAACATAATTTGAGCCCACATTAACTCAATTGGATTGTTCTGGCAGTAGTAAGGGGAAAGGTGGTTTATAATACCTCGTGTCTCATTTCAATTGCAAGTTGATCCAGCTGATAAATTTTCCCTGGTTTGTAAACGGAAGAACTGAATAATGCTGCTTTGAACTCTCTACAGTAGATTCACATTACGAAACCATTCATAAACAAAGAAATAATGTGACCAGACACGTTCTGCCAGGCCAGTAGGAAGTGCATTGATTCCTCTCGTTCGAATTTAACAAACACCTTGGCTTATTCAAAGTAATTTTTATCACCTCATGTCAAACGTTTACGTTTCAGTTCTGAGTAATTACAAATATACGTACAGCATACATGCCCACCAATAATGCTATTCTATTACATTGCTTATGTCACGATGCATTGTTACAATTAATTAGTACTTTATTTGTATTAGGAAAACTATTAGAGCAAAAAAATGGGGTTTTACGGTTATGTTAAACACATTACTCTCTCCTTCCTCATGGATCACTTTTCGCGAAGTATGAAATTTTATCTTAGAGCGGATAGTATTTATTAGAGACTGATTTTTTTGGCGCTCTTCACACACCACATAGGGGGAATGCAATACGACAACACCGCAGAGCTCCGATTGGTTGCTCACCTAGTAGCGCTCAAGGACAAACATCATCCCATTTGAAACAGATACTAGTCAAGCGGCTAATTTATGCAAGAAGTTAATACCGAAATTAAAGGATTGCAATAAGTAAAGAATCGTGATGTATTTCAGAGAAATCTTGTATCTTTGTGAAACGCATGCACGTGCAGTTGAGCTGAGTTGTTTTAACAAAATAAACAATGTTCTTAGCAGGGTTCTAAGGGGATAGCACTTGACTCCGTTTGAAAAGGTATTCTTCGGATTCTTAATAATGGCATAACCAAGACTAATAATCACAATGGACAAAATAGTCACAAAGGGAACCTTTGTGTTAAGAGAGGGCTTCCAGAAGTGAAAGTGACACACACATGCAGCTGTAGTGAAGGCAGTTCGTGGCTGGCAAGTCATTAATAAGGTCATCACTTCTATCTTGGTCAAAGAAGATCAGAAGCGATGAGATAAGGTATTTGTCGGTTCATATATATGTGAAGAACGAATTAAGTTTTATCGAGTAATAAGCATTCTACATACGGTCACTCTGAATAATAAAATATTGATAACCTTGGTCGGCAACTTCGAGTTTGATGTGATGATAAAAAGAAGCAGTCATTAAATCAGTTTGAAACGGACATTCCAGTGTCATTAGAACTATTCTTCTCATACATACTCATACATACCCTGAGAGTAACATCATTGCTCATACCCTGCGCTACCCATCTTATTTGCATCAAACTGTCGCGCCAACGTGGAACTGTTTGCGCTACCCACATCTTATTTCCGCTTCAAAGTATACAGTAGATACGCGAGAGCGCAAAGCTACGACTTCAGTACCAGTTTAAAACCATCATTTCTTTGTGTACACTGATATCTATAATTTGCTGTAGTGTTTTCCCGTACTTGGGGTTGGCAGAATCTTATCATAAGGAGTCCAAAAGGATAGTCCCTTATAATTTTGTAATAAATTGCGTTACTTGCTGTTAACCAAATAAAAAAGCTCAATTATGGGAGAAGTGAAAGGAGAGGATGAATAATAACCCCAATATGGATGTAGCAGCTACTGTTTTGTAAAGCCTGTTCTATATAGTAATTTATATCAAATTACGACGTGAGTATGGAGAGTAATCAATGGCTACTGCGCTGCAAGGGCTGCTAGGCTGTATGCAACGATTATTATTTTTTTTGCCCGCCTCGGTAACATAGATGGTAGCGTGTCTGCCTCACGTTCAAGAGTTGCCGAGTTGGAATCTCGGTCAAGGTGAGTTACCTGGATAAGGGTTTTCCGGGGTTTTCCCTTATCCTTTAAAGCGAATGTTGGGTAACTTTAAGATCCATGGACCCCGGACTCATATGAGCATCATATCACCCAATTCATTCACCGTCCGATATGACTTAACGTTGGAGGTCGTAAATTAAAAAAAAAAAATAAACTTTCGAAATTATTAGGGAATAAGACGTAGGGAGCTTTAAAGAACGCATGTAGCTTAGGGCCTGACAGAGTTCTGGAGCTATTGTCGTCTTTATTTATTATTACTATTATTATTACTATCTATTATTATTACTATCATTATTGTTATTATTATCACCTGGCCTTTCTTTTACATTTTCACTCTGTTTTTAAAATAAGTGAAAATGTAGTGTTCCATATACTGTAATTTACCTTTTGGCAATCTAAAATCTTACTGTTTTAAAAACCAGGCACAAAAAGAACACAAGTGCTAACAATATATTCCGAATAGCAGAATAATGTTTTGTATTAAAGTGAAATGTTTAATTCTATCAATCGAAATAGAAATAGAAATAAGGTATTCAATTGAGCAGGAAGCTTGTCACGCCACAAACAAAATAAATAAAGACTTCTGATTAATTCTAAATAATGATTAACATTCTCCAATGCATCATATTTAAAAACCGAACATTTTTACCCGTGTAACATTACTCGATATGCAAATTGTTTCCACCTACCGCAAACGGCTGTCAATTAACACAGGGATTTGGTAGAACCGGACACGGTAGAACAGGTAAATTAGCAACAAAGCAATCTCTCTTATACTGACCCATCCCCTTCCCCACCTAAAAAAAACCAGCATGTGTTTAAGCCAGCGTTTTATTCCCATAAAGATAGCTGAATGTTCGGCTAGGTATAGGGCTACAGACGATAGGTACACAGCAGACGGTAAATAAACATTGACATTATTTTTAAACACTCTTAAACGAAAACCTTGTTTAGAATGTTACAGAAAGTGGCGTATAATCAACAAATTAAACAAATGTAATTAACGAATAGAACTCGACGTAAACAACACAGAATTCCAAATAAATTTGGTTTATTTGCGAGCAAATGTCTAATACTAAATTATCTATAATATGTATCTGCAATATGTATGTGGTAACACGGTGTGCCCCAAGCGAACTCGAACCTCCGCATTCCCTGCAGACACAGCCAGTTAAAGTAAACAGCTGGACTCTGCAACCGCTGGAAGGGCCCGGCATTTTTCCTGCGGCGGAAAAGGTAAGTTTGTTTGGAAAAACTGTAGGGGGTTTCTATTGCATTCTACAATGTAATATGGAATATATTTAAGAAATAATTGATATCAAAATATAATTATGTAAGTCAGAAGAGAATATTAAGTTTTGGTACTTCAGCATCCTATGTACTTCTGTATAGGCTAAAATTATTTCTGAGCATACTCACTTCTCGCGACATTTACAAGAGATAGAAACCGTACACCACTGAACAAATAAATAAAGCTCCTATTGTAGTGAAATGACCTGACTGCTTGAGGAGTGCCAATAAAATTGTAACTTGGAAAGAGTCACACAGCAATGTTAGAAAATGCAATCCAGGGCAGGAGGGAGAGACAAATAGAACGATTTTACGCAAACATGTGTTCACAATAAGTAATTTTGTTCTACAGGATAGGTCTACAGGCTGAGACTCAGTGGAACTAGTCATGCATGTTGAAATTTAAGTTTATTGCCTCCTAAAAGAAGTGACATATCATTTGCACCTTTTCTGAATCTTGCTCCAAGTTATCATTGTAAAACGAATAATATTTTATCATTATCCACTGACGCTACACATTCTCCACATTCTAAACCGTTAATTTGTTCATCTAAATGAGAGAGATGATATTAATAGAGTTTCCCTTTGACTACCCCACCCTCTTGCTTTTTTAAACCAAACCTGCTTCAGAAAACTCTAATGACAGGTTTTTACAGCAAATCTTTGCTTAAATGAAAAGTGTACTGTTAAATGCCCCCTGTTAATACATACGGCACCGCAGGCGGTGACACAAATGATACATGAGATGAAGATGGAGCACCAGTGGAATAAGATGATGGCGGAAACCGGAGATCCCGGAGAAAATCCGCCCCAATGCCACGTTGTCCACCACAAATCTAATTTTGCAGTCGTCTGAGATCAAACCCAGGCCGCCTTGGTGAGAGTCGAGCGGTCTAAAAGCTCAGCCACTGCCCTCTCTATGCTTAAAAAACAAACGTTTCATTCAATACACCACATATTCCCACCCTTCTTAAGCTTTGGATAGTTACATCACTTTCATTCTGAGTGGAAAACATTCCCCATTTTATTGAAATAGAAAAGATGCGGAAAAATACTGAATTCCCAGATATCAGTTTTGGAACGTCTTGATTTTGTACAATAATCTTCTGTCAGTGGGTTGACTGCCGTTGTTAATGCGCATCTTACTTAAACGCATTTATAGTAATGCCTTGGCTTCGGAAATGGACATGTCGAAGTGCACTACCTTCATGCATTTAAGAGCTTATTTGTAGAGTATAGTATAGATCTTTGTGTATTTAAAATCAATTAATGGGATGATTTAAAGACAGAAGTTCACAGACAGGGCAGACACGTGGAATATCGAAATGAGTAAGGATAATGCGGCTCTAGTCTTAAAGCTTATAAGGACAAGATGTGCACATTCCTAGACGGTATTGTAGTGTCCATAAAAATTTGAAAATAAGGGATATTTGGCATGCATGATTATCAATTCTTGCAGGTTACTATGCTTTGGATTAGACTCCCCGCCCGCTTCTGTAGCGTAGGCTATAGCGTAAGCGTTAGCGTCTCTGCCTCAAGTCAAGAGGTCCCGAGTTCGAATCTTGGTCAGGGTGAGTTACTTTCCTAAGGATTTCTCTGAGGTTTTACCTTACCTTGAAAGTTTAATGTCGTGTAACTCTAAACTCTACGGACCGTGGGCTTATTTGAACATCGTTACCCCATTACATTCCGATTTGATTTAACTTGGAAGACGTAATTAAAAAAAAGACGCAAATTTATATACTGCATAAATTATACAAAGAAGGCGTTTGACCGTGCACTTCGCCTAGGAAATCCATTGCGTATGCCTCTCTTCAGAAGAAAGGAATGGAGTAACGGAGCCACAGGACGCGCGGAAATCCATAACAATACCTGGTTCGAGGACCTGTCCCACATCCGAAGCATTCCAGCAAGGGCGATGAACGACCCGCCAATCAAACAGCCCTACTAATATATAATGGAAGGACTCTTTCATTTGAGCAAGCATCCGCGCCATATGTTCTGCACTTACACTACCGTCAAAAGTTTTCCATTACCTATCACAACTATGGATTTGTGGATAAAACAGGGATTTCGTTTTCAATATTCTATCATAGCACCGTTCTGCTAATAAATAGGTATAAAAATGTAAACATTATCTGCTTCTGTTCTGTATTTAACTGGTTTACTGCGTAGAGGAGTGCTGATGAATTCACCAAACTACACTGACGTGCCTTTGCCCATGACGATTCCATTCGAATAGGCCTCATTCCTTCAGCAGTCTGTGTAGCAAGCAGTTCACATTGGTTTACAGTACATTGCGTGCATCTAGCAGTGTGTTTGTATAGTTTGTTTTTGTTTTTGTAATTTACGTCCTTCAACGTTGTCATATCGGACGGTGAATGAAATGGGTGAAATGATGCTCAAATGAGTCCGGAGTCCATGGAGCTTAGAGTTACCTGACAGTCGTCTTTCAGGATAAGCGAAAACCCCGGAAAAAACATCATCCAGGTAACTCACCCTGACCGAGATTCGAACTCGGGACCTCTTGAACGTGAGGCAGACACGATACCATCTACGCTACCGAGCCGGGCTGTGTTTGTATACCTGATTAGGTTCATACCATATTACCTCCTAATGGGACGAAAGGAGTAGTTCGGAATTGGAGAACGGGCTGTTGCTGTAGCTCCGCATGCAGAAGGCTCTACTAGTAGGACAACAGCAAGGAAAGTTGGCATAGCCCAATCTACATAGGTGTTTATATTGCAGTGGTTCAAACAAACTGGAGCCAATGCAAGTTTTTCTCGATTTGGAAGACCCCAAGTAACATTATATAGAGAAGATCGGTTCATATGTGTACAGAGTAAACGTCAGAGAACTCGTACAGTACCTGAAATTCGCAAGGAAGTTAATAGTATGCAAACAGTTCTATTCTCTGTCTCAACCGTGCTACACCACCTTCGTGAGCAAGGTTTAACGGGGTGCAAGGCGGCCAAAAAAATACACCCTATATTGCGCAAACAAAATAAGGCGAAAAAATTACAATGATAGAACATCATAAAAACTGAAGCGTTCAGATTTGATCCAAGGTGCTATTCACGGACAAGTCTAGTTTCAAGTGATTGGAAGACATCGTAGAAGGTTTGCTAATTGACTTCATGGAGAACGTATGAAGATTCAATGTGTGATGCCAATGGTGAAGCATGGTGGAGGGTCGGTTATGGCGTGGAGATGTTTTGCAGGTGACAAAAGTTGTTGACCTAGTGAGACTAAATGATACATTACAGACCGAAGAATATCACAGGATACTGATAAAAATGCTGATCTACCTGGCAAGAGACTTACTGGTCGTGGATTTATTCAACAGCAGGACAATGATCCGAAACATGCTTCTAAGTTGTGCAGAGGGTATGTCAATAGAAAGGAGTAATGTGGGGAACTGGAAAATGTGGTGTGGGCAAGTCAATCACCTAATTTAAATCCCACTGAACTCTTATGGGACGAACTTGACAGAGAACTGAAAAAACTGAGGTTATTTACTGTTGAAGAACTGTGGAATAATTTGCAGACGTGTTGGAGTGCAATGTCTGCAAAAACACTACGTAATCTTATCTCCAGAATGTCAAAACTTTGTGCAGTGGTTCTGAGGGCAAAGGGTGAATGCTTTGAGGAGGCTAAGTCTACGCTTTATTGTATTGTACTTAATACCGGAGAGAGACAGTATTAATTTTGTTGATATTTTTTTTTATTTTTACGACATGTTTGTACACTGAAATAAAGTATTTAGGTTTTTACATAGGTGATCGAAAACTTGACTGGCAGTGTATATGCGGCACGAAATATAGGTGCACACACACAACATAGAAAGGTAACGGCATTAAAGGGAAATGATGGAACAGAACACCTCAGCATTCGCACCTCGACTAAGCGAAATCACAGAAACCACAAGGTCATTGTGGAGTTCAGAGGGAATCGAACCCTGGGCATCCTGAAGGTGAGCCTCACACGTAACCGCGGAGCCATTATGTGAACTATCTATGTAAGCCGAGTGCGTGCACAAATACGACCTGCGGAACATATTACGTTCTTCTTGCATTCGCTCTATTACTTTGAGAGCGATTTCGAAAGTTCATGAAGACCTAAAATGTTCCTGTGCATATAATTGTCAGAATATACACGTAATTAGAACACTGACTATGAACAAATGGGTTTTCTTGAGAGGTAAAACAAGCCGATGGTGCAAATAAATCCAGCAGACTTGCTCTTTATAATAGATGACATTCTCATTTTCCGCTTGAGGGAACTTGTCCCAAACAAGTTTGAAGCCGGTCCTGTTAGG
Source organism: Mantis religiosa (assembly GCA_030765055.1). Classification (NCBI taxonomy): domain Eukaryota; kingdom Metazoa; phylum Arthropoda; class Insecta; order Mantodea; family Mantidae; genus Mantis; species Mantis religiosa. The sequence goes on from CM060950.1 coordinate 136,372,759, forward strand.
TGAAAAGTCTCAGTAGTGTTGTGCTTTGCGTTATTATATTACATAAACCTTTCTGTAGCTTTCACACGATCTATTCTAGGGTCCCATATATGTATGTGGAGGATAGCTTAAACAGGATTTGATTGGATACATAAGAACTAATGCATTTATCTTTAAGTAATTTATTTTTATCCTATCTTTTACACGTAGGTGCTTGTGTTAACTTCAGGTTGATTTAAACATGCATAGGAAGATGCGGTACTTTTTTGATTATTCTAGTGAGAGGATTTAATCTATCACTATAGTCATGACTATGACTGATAAGGGATGAAGTGGTCATCTGAACCCAAAATTGATCATTGGTGCTTACCACCCTCAGGAGGAAGGGCCCTAACTGTCCCGAACTTGACACACCGCGGTATACTCAGAGTCGGCTTCTTTACTGGAGAAAACGTGGAGATGACTCATGTGACTCAGAGGGCCAAGGTGAACTTTCCAATGAACAAGCATCTATGACACCCGACCGTCATCGACCGACATTGTAGGTAAACCTACCAAAAACATTAAATGTGAGACAAAATAACAGGACATGGGGTAAAGGCAATCCGTGATGGAAGAGAAACTACCACAGCTTTCGCTTCGCCGACAGAGAGAATCCACGAAAACTGTTGCTCCTCAGGAATCGGAAACCAGAATGATTTGCTAAAATTATATAGCTTTACATAAGCCACTTTCGGTCATATCCATTCTATATATTTTTAACTCCTCTGCTCGCATTTGCAATAACTATGAATACTGCATTATTTTACCAGTGAATACGTCAAAAACTAACTAAAGGCACGCGCCGGAGCCTCTCTGAGAACAGCAAAATTCTGAAGACGAAATGGTCTTTTTTTTTTGGGTAATTTACGTCCTCCAACGTTAAGTCATATTGGATGATGAATAATATGATGCTCAAATGAGCCCGGAGCTCATAGAGCTTAGAGTTACCTCACACTCGTCTTTCAGGATAAGGGAAAACTCCGGAAAAAAAAACCTTATCCAGGTAACGCACCTTGATCGAGATTCGAACTTGGAATCTTTGAACGCGAGGCAGACACGCTACCATATGAGCTACCGAGGCGGGCTAAAAAGGCCGTTCTCGTGGCCTAGATGGTACTGCATCTGCTTCACGTTCAAAGCTCCTGAGCTCCTATCCTGAACGACGAATGTCGGGATGGATCCTGGAAGCCCTATGGATCCTGGGCTCATTTATACATCATTACAGCCGTTTCATTCATCGTCCAACATTACAACGTTGACGGGAGGAAAATCGACGAAAAATCCTTTAAATACCAGCATTTTCCCAAATCAAGCTACACATTACATAGAGGATTTTTAGAATATTTTGATTTTCTCAAAAATGGCTCCAATATTCCTTTTTTAAATATCATACAATTACCTATACAGTTCCATGACAAGTGAAACGAATATCCTATATTTTCTTTGAATAGCCTTCCGAAGTCCTCTTGATTTTTATGATTTTTGCATCACTGGTAAACCGTAAGAGATAGTGAAGCTCTAAAGTGCACATAATTTATGTAAATCAAAGTTTTCATGAAGATTGACTTTTCCGAAATAGTCCTTGTGATTACTTTGAAATTTCAAAGCAGTATTCATTATGCTTCTTTTTCAAATACTAAGTCCTTATTCGTTTTTTTAATGTGTCCACCGTGGTAAGAGAATGGAATGTCAAAGCGATCGGTCTTATTGAGAAACGCTTGAGCCTGCTGTATATCCCTATTTCCCTTGTAGCCACAAATATGTAATAAAAGCATTTCTGCAAACGTTCATCTGGATAAACATGAAATACATAGAAAAGAAGCCTTTTTAAGTATACTGTGGAGGAGTAAGTTGAGAAAGTCATGCGAATGCACACAGGGCTGTTTTTCTCTCCCTCATTCCGCTAGGAATATGTGCGGGAGATCGATAAAACCCCGGTGAAACGCCTCGTTATTTAATCTTATATATCCTAATCAATAATTAATAACAATTTCAAAATGTCCTCTTACTGTAACTCTTTAACAGAAAGTTAGCGAAGCACTGCGTCACGTGCAGAGAAATCGAATATTAACAGACGGTGAAAAAGTGGTGTTTCTCAAGAAGGAATACTTGTGTTGTTACTGAAAACTACAACGTAATTATAACTTCGATTTCGGCTCAATATAATGCTACTCGACTCCTGTTTGTTAGGAGGTATTATTGATGAAATTGCCGTTGTAATTATTGCAATGATAGTGCTAGAGGTCCCCGAAGTAATATACCTCCGTGGGTGGTTAAACATTTAGCCACTCAATCTGTGGCAGAGATAAATGCACCACGATGACGGATTTCTCATCTCTACGCCGTTGAACATGTAGCTAGAATAGCCATGAACTGACGTTGATTCTAGAACCGTTTCATGAAACTGATTTCATTTAGAACTGTGATAAAATATGGGTCCAAAACAGAAAGAAGAAAAAAACGTTCGGTATTCTTTTGTTTTGGGATATGACAGGAGTAATAACATTCGAATAACAGGTAACTGTTGTAAGTACTTGAGGAGGTAAATACTAGAGATAAATACGTGGTACCCAATCGATATCAGCGTGAAAGAACGTCCACAACTGCTGTGGATATCTTCAAGCCTCTTTGGGAGTTTCCTCGGAAAAGGTTTCGCTGCGTTGACTGTCAGTCTCTATTTTTATACTGAGAGCAAGCAAGTAAATAAACAATGTTGTGTTCAGGCAAGGCTACACTGAAAATTCGCCGAAAATGTTGAAAATCATGGAATTTTCTTTTTTGGCCTTTTTTGGTAGCTTATGGTTTGTAGTAATAAATGACGTGCTATTTTCATCATTTGCACCATTTTAGGCCATCACGTGACAATTTAAAGAGACCTTTACAATCGTTAAAAGAAACAATCATTTACCTTAAAGTTAATTTTCTGAGAAACTTCTTTTCTAACACTGCTCAGTATACAAAATGCCTCACGCGTCAAAGTTTTCAGTTAACTTGGTGAAACTTATAGGATAGGTCCACAATATGTAAATAAGAAACTTCACATTCCCCTTTTTTGTTAATTCTCATGTTTTGGAAATCATATAGTGTTAAGGAATAAAAAAACATTAATATTTTCAAAATTTTGAGAGCTAACACATGGAAAATATTTTAGAACAAATGCTGAAAGAATATTCCAAAAAATAAGAATGTGGATCTTTTAAAATTGCTCTGTACTAGCCGAAAACAAAAAGTCAATTTAAAAGCTCAAATTTTTTGACGCGCAGAACATTTTTAATTTTTACAATATTTTCTAAAAAAATTAATAATTAATGAACTATTTGGTGCAGCAACATAAAAATTTACATGCAAGTATGTGGCTAAATTTTCTTAATGGCAGGTTTATTATTATAGAAGTTGTAATTTTCAGTGTAGCCTTGCCTTAACAATGCTGTTAATCGCATCAGCACATGCGGTGTACAAACTTTCGTTCTGCAGGATATTTTTAATATGCAAATTAATATGCGTATTTACATATACTGACATGGAGTTATCCCTATCAAGTACACTTTAAACACCATCGGTCAAAGCCGGATATGAAGTCGCCACCTTGGAGTAAGTATACCAAAAACACTCTCAGCTGACTGGTCCAGATTTCGGGGGAAAAGCCCCCAGAGATGGAGCTAGAGGAAGATCAAGTTAATCTATCCTCACCGTCATTAGCTTCTGAAGTTTAATAGGGAAGTAGTAAATCTGTCCAACAGAGGACACAGAAGCAAACATACTGCAATGGGGATTTTTGGCCTAAATCTGGAACCTCAACGCAAAAAGATTGTTATTGCAAAGGTAATAGACGACCAAATGATAATCTTCTTAAAGACAATTTAGTTAACAAAGCACTGTTCCTGAAAGGGATGGTTTACTTAATTACAATAACAGTTATAGGAAATAATACAATGAGCCTTAAGGTTTCAGTGTTAGCAGACATTATAACCTGATTTGATCACTACTATAGTCCATCATATCTCAAAAGTGAAGGCTTATATCAACATATGTGTCGAGTGTGAATTATTTTAGTTTTATGAACGACGTTTTGAACAAAGAACGTATCTGTAATTGAGTAAAAAATAATTATGTTGGCAGGTGTGTTATAACTTCAAGATTCATTTCCTGGTACTTCAGTTACGAACAGGGACTGCGTCAGTCAGTAGAAGGCATCAAGATTATTAAACGCTGAACCTAAGAACCGAAAAAGGCAGGTAAAGACAAAAAGAAACTAACGAAGTTGGCGTATCATTAGAGTGCTCCCCCAGGATAAGTGCAAATGTGAGTTTCAAGCCCCTTTATTCACATAGCTGTTAATTTTTAAAATTGAAATCCTGCAGCGTGACTTCATGATTTATAACCTGTGACTAGGAAGAATGCCAAGAGCATCTCCCTGCAGATGGACATGAATTATAATACGGTTAGAGCCCATTATAAAGTATGATACTATCACTCATGTGTCCATAAAGCAGGAACATGTAGTAGATAGCATACAGAGCACGCATTCCCCGCAATCTGGGCCGGACCGTAAACGACCACTCTGTAATTTACTTAACTAAAACAAAGGAAGTCTCAATTTCTTTCTTTAAGCAGTGTATTGGAAATCGATGAATATGCCAGTACATACAATAAAAGTCAAAGTTTTGCAGTTTAGCTGATCACTATTACGAACTAAAAGCTCCACGTTCATATGATGACGATATGCGACATCTAGAGTTATATACATCTAGCCTTACAGCACAAGCAGACGAAAGCATGTTTTGGCTACTTAGCATCTCCTAAAGCCGATTGGTACCACAAACCCATTATGTGTTCTCTGTTAGTAGTAGCTCGGGAAAACAAACGGATGATGGGATAAATGCTCATAAAGAAACACGAAGAAGGAAGTGTCATTTGGAATAGGGTTTAAACTCTCGGGACTTGTCCTGAATGTTCTACTTACCTCTTCTTTTCTATCATTCCCTTCCTTTTAGATGATCAAATAAAAGCTTCAAGAGAAGGAGAAGGAAGGTCTTGAAGCTTGTCTTCCATAACGAGCCCCAAACCCAATCATTTTCCACTGTTAACTCTGATGATTTGTCCTCTACTCCACATGTGTGATTTGAAGCTTCAGACATATTATACATAACTGAGGTTACCATCTTTATGTTTGACTGCTATGGATAAAGTAAGTGCACTAATATGCAAGAAATTAATTTCCACCACAACCTCAGTAAAAATTCCCAGCCACATATTATCATTCTTCGTGAAGTTGTAGAGTTCCTGTAGTGGACTTCTTTATACGTAGAAACAGTTACTTGCATTAGGCATATGTAGGAAGCGCCTCTCCAGCTAAAATTTAAATGAAAAGAGGAAAAAAGCGCAGCGCTGCAGAAGTTCTCATTCTATTCAGAACTTCAATTAAGTTTCCACCCCACGGGAGGAACCCAATATAAAATTCAGCCAAACTTTACCTTCTGCGTTGGTTTTGTGTCGTGCTGATAACTGCAATATATAACATTTGTTAAGACTACGTTGAACAATAGTATTTCATCGTCCAGTGTTTCACAATTTTCCATCGTGCAATTATTGCGCTTGATTCTTAAATAAATTAGACTTTCTAAACGTACTCCTCCATACCAGTGTTATCGCTTCAAATAGTAACAAATGGGTCTCACCAACAAAGACCTGATTATTATAGATTCAAATGTAAACGTGATAGGGAGTATTGGGGCATTTGCAAAATTGTGGATATGGTTCAGTGGTATCTGAAGCATAAGCAATTCAGTGACGTTAACACGGTTACTTAAAGATAGAAATATGTTAAAAAGAGCCAAGGTTGTCGAATTTTTTAAAAAAAGTGCATTTTTTTTTGTAATTAAACGCTACAAACCTTCTAACACAGTTTCTATGACTTCTATAGGCGTACGCTATTTAAAGCATGCCACATAGTGATTTAAACGTCTACCTGTAAGACTTAATTCCTATAAAATTGGGGTAAAAGGTTAAGCTTTGCCGACAATCAATTCATCAAGGAGAGGCCTAAAGAATCTTCGGATACCAAATTAGCTGCAGAGTAGAAAAAGGTTGAAGCCTGCGAGCTCATTAAATTATTTTTAAACATCAAGAAGTAGGAAGTGTTGTTAGTTTAACATCATAATCCTTGAAATCTCTTTTCTCCGGTTCCATTTCACTTTGCTGTATACCATGTCGTTCTAGGTATAAACGCATGAAATATTGTAGACCTCCGTACTACTAACGGATAAATAAATTACTATGTCAATTTCTTTTAAAGTAACTATTATGAAATTATTAAAGAATGACACTCATCGAGTAAATTCTAAGTAAAAAATTTAACTCTCATATTTAAAATTCATGAATAATTACGAATGCATCTATAGTATCCAATATACTGCTAAACAGTTTGATTATAAATGGCTTGGCAAAACACAAATAAAACAATAAACTACTAGTAATAATAAATAATAATTAATAATAATAGTAATTATTATTATCATTATCAGTATCATTAATTATTATTATTATTATTATTATTATTATTATTATTATTATTATTATTATTATTATTATTATTATTATTATTATTATTATTATTATTATTATTATTATTATTATTATTATTATTATTATTATTATTATTATTATTATTATTATTATTATTATTATTATTATTATTATTATTATTATTATTATTATTATTATTATTATTATTATTATTATTATTATTATTAATATTATTATTATTATTATTATTATTATTATTATTATTATTATTATTATTATTATTATTATTATTATTATTTCCTCGGCTAATTTTAAAACATGCACATCATTTTGTGTAAACATAATACTTAAAATAATGGATATTGTAGTAAAGCTATAGGGGAATCGAACGGAAATTTAAATTTTAGAATTTCACAGATGGGTATACTTAAGGGTGATGGGATTCTGTTTGGCGAATATCTATGCGTTAAGAGAATAGATGATTATGAGTTCTTGCCAGGTTAAATCTAAGTTTTAGCGAAATGAATGCACAAAGGACTACCGATTGGCTAGGTTTATGGAGCATTCAGTACTACACGGAGGGATACAACTGACAGGAATGTTGATCCTTATGAAGTTGGTAAAATAAGATTATACCTAAACCTAGTGGTGGTTCTCAACTGTTTGAAATGATTTCTAACTAGCATTCCTCCCCGAAATGGACAGGTACATTGTATAAGTACCTACGGGTTGAAATTACAGCTAGGAGGAACTTTGAATGAGGTACTTCCTTGGAAATGCGTGGTATCCTATTATCTTCGCCATATCCTGCATTCTAAGTGAACAAATTTGTATTTTCATCAAGCAGTATACTTGTTTTATAAGAGGTTGAAATAAAGTCAAGATAATTTTTAAAAATATCCAGAACTATAAAATTGAAAATAAGGATTGGGGAATTTTTGCAACATATAACGTAAACTGTGACTTTTGCCAACTACTATTACAAATGTGCAGTATTTTGACCATGTGGTTGAAATAGTGCGGATTACTGCGCAAGAGGTTGAAATTGTTATATGAATTGATTATTTTAAGAGTTGTAAGATACCTTACCACTTTTGCCAGTTACTAGAATCTAAATGTACTCGGTTTTATCAATAATACCAAATACATTACATATAAAAACATTCCTTGAAATATGGCGGAAATGTTATAAACGATGTGCAACACCCTTAAAGTAACTCAATTTTAAAATAATTGAGCTCGCATTCGTATAAAAATTACTATATCTACAATTAAGTGCAAACATGTTGTTTCATATCCATATTCACCGCAGATCACACGAATATAAACAAGAAAACCTAACCTCACAATTTTTAATTATTTGGAAACATATAGTCTTAGACCATTTGGAAGAAAGGGCTTTTCCAACCACAAAGAATTGACAAATACAGATATGTAAGATGTGCCACCACAATAAAATAAAAACAAAATCTAACAGCCGGGTTTAGCCGGGCTTATGGAATCTATACTACGCCTTATGCAAACTCTATTTTTATCTTTATCCATTTTAAATAAAATTACATAAAACGGTTTATAAATTCTGCAGATAAGATCTAATTGTTACCTTACTACCTTCAGGTTACTGGATTTCTTTCTTTTACTTTACTTCTACTCCAACAATCTAGTTCAAATCTACATTCCTACTACAGCGTTATTTACTATAACAAACTACGAAAGTCTGTTTGATACATGTTTAAAATTCCTCTTCTGCAACTGCTATCCAAAGCTTCCTCCTACTGTTATCCATCATCTAAAGGAACTGTCATCAGTAGATGGAGCTGGTTCTTCAGTTCCAGGTATCCGGATTATCATATTTCCTCTTCTGCATAATCATTGGTGTCTGCCGGCTCTCTCTGCCGGTGTCTCTCCATATACCTCCTCTAGTTCTCCTGTGATTCTGCTTCTTTACACCACTTTTTTTTTTTTTAATTTAACTCCAGAGGCTCTACAATACGAACAACTCCCCTAAGGGAGGGGCTCGGTAGTTCGGCCCGAGGTTCCTCTAGTGACGTCAGAGGTACCATGAGTGCTAAGGGTCCGCAGCGCCCGCACCTCGGCAGCTGAAGGGGACGGATCCCTGCCCTACGGCATCTTTATACCACTCCCCAAATTCCCCTAAAATAACAAAGCTTTATAACACTGTCTCGCCGTTAGTCCTTCCAGGATCGAAGTCATTAAAAGTCTACCATATTTGCAATGAAGCACTAATTAGCCTTGATCCTTCCATATTCCAGAAACGCAATTAGATTATTATAGATATAGATTATTATATCATAATTAAGTATCATAGTCATGTTTTATAATGCACCAAATCGGACTACATTATGCATGTGTGCAATTATTATAGCATATATTATAAATTTGAGATATTTGTTCCACCTGCTGTGAGAAGATAAAGAAGATGAAGCACATTAATTAGGTTGCTGATTCACGGACTATAATGATGGAAGAAACAATGTTATTGTAATTCCCATTTGTAATTGGCGGTATGATATCGAATATAAGTTAGCTTCTCACGCTCCACCCCGTGTAACCTGTTGCATTCATCAAACGGAATAATATTTTACCATCGAATTTCTGAATCTACATGCAACACTTCCGTGACAGATTGCTTCATTATTGGAGAGAAAATCACGGGTTGGGAGGGGGGGGGGGTCATTGGGATTGGGATTTCATTACGGAGGGGATTAGGTACATAGGCCACCGCGCTAGGCCCATTGTTCCTATGCCCCAAGTGGGAGCACCCCCGGGAGGAAGGATGAGGCGAAGGAGACAGAGGGCAGAGTGCCTACAGATTACTTGGATAGACTTCCCTCGACAGGCCAGGACAACGAACTCGCTCCCCTACAGCGGGACGGCAACGAGCCCAGCAGTCGAGCCCTAATGGTCCCAGGCAGGCGATCCGAGCCCCAAAGGTCCCTGGCTGGCGGTCCCGAAATGGTCCTAGCAGAGGAGCGGAGACCGCCAAACGACCTACCGGAGGAGGAAGCAGTTTTCCTCAGAGCATATCATCCTGCCATGCACCGCCGAGACTTCCACCGACACTTCTACCCTGAAATAGACCACCAGATCAAAGATGGTATGAAATGATAATGGAGATGAAATGGAGGGAGAGGAAATTCGGGGGATGTAATTAACCTACCCAGCATTTGTTTAGCAACCCGGGAAAATCCCCGAAAAAAACCATGGGTCAGATAGTTCGGCCACGGGAATCGAACCCGGGCCTCCCGAATGCGGGCCTCAGACGAAACCGCCTGAGCCATCCCGCTCGGTTTGGGAGGAGGGACTAGTCTGGAAGAGATACCGAGTTAATATTTTTCTCCTCCAGTAAAATAAACGATATATCAATTGATTTCATACTGCACTCCACACCATTACTAACATTTTGTGGGTGAGAATAAGTTGTGGGAAGGATACACCACATATCTTAATCCAGCATGTAGGTGGAAAAGCGGCCTCTCTGCCAGCTGAAGCAATAAGACTGACGTCATTAGGAACGTAAACAACGTGGAAAACATAAGGCTACAAAGTAGGAATGTAGGCAAGCAGTTGATCTCATGTTCAGTCTACGATGTCACCGGCTAAATATACCCACTGTATTCGATAAAACTGCAAGTCTCATCTTTACGATAACAAAAATAACAGCTGTCCCAGCAGGACTCCGATATTGAAATCTCCTGTAGGGCAGAGCAACTTATAACTGGAAAAGCATATTGTGAATGACAAATTTTATTTCTTTAGAACTCCTGAAGTATCTTTCATAACATATTAGTAGAAATGACTACCATGATTTGTGATAAGGAGAACCTCACATTTTATCTTCATGCTGCATATATGTTTCGCTAAAAAGAGAAATTTATATCTAACCGTCTCTTGGTCTTTTCCACCAATCCATCCGGGTATACTGCTGAATCTTAAGAGTATTGTGAAAACCGTGTATAGTTTCATAGGCGATATGGGCAACACGTACTTTTAATGATTCTTAAAGTACTTTCTTGCATTACTTTTGGAATAAGCTTAGTTTTGGTATTACAGAGTTCATAAGGTCTATTTCATCTGCGGTTTTTGCTTAGGTGACATTATGACTTCGAGTAAACGAGTTTATAAGACATAATAATCCAGGTTTTATAGAACTTGTACCATGTTTTGCAACATAAATTATATGTTCATCGTCTGCTGTGTCAATGCATTATACTAAACACTGTTAAAAATAATCCCGAAGAAATCATAATACAAAATATAATTATGGGTTTAGCATTATATTTTCCCATTCTGTAAGACTTTATAGCCAATGGTACAAAAATTACATAAAACGTTTATCGATTAAAGCAGTTCCACACTTTCACGTGACAGAGAAATACGACAAGGAGTCGGACCACACTTCAATTCCTTTACTGGATCTGTAAATCTTAGCGTTGCATGACTCCAGAAGTGAAATATCGTTAACACAGCCCGTTATATCTTTTCAGAAGACGTTTATTTAGTTGTGCTTTGTCAAAGAAATTCCATGTCTATCTGGGCCTTCAAGAAATTCGCCCGTATAACAATTTACACATGGAGAATTGAACGGGTACATGTACCATGACAACACCCCTCCACTTAGAGCATGATCATCAATGAGCAACTGTAATCTGGATGGACTCCTCGTGTTACGGTCACCGTCATGACTACATCCTAACATATTGATGTACTGACATCACTGAGCACCTGCCAACTGGATGAGCTGCTGGTATTCCAGTTAAGTCACGATGAGACTCCATCACCCTGGCACACGAACATCAATTACCACCTCCAACTGGATAGACTACTCGTGTCACGGTCGAACGATATTTAAAATCTGTTTCGGCATACTCATCTTTCACAACAAAGATGTTCAGCATATGAGCAAGAGGATTTATCATGGCTATAAGAACCTCAGGAAGTTGGTGAAAACACGACTTTTACTTACACGTGTATTTTAACTATTATAATTGTGGTATATATAAGATGCATATAATGCTGCGACACTGCATAAATTCCCATAGCAACATTGTGTAGTTCTGTTCGGTAACGACGAACATAAAGTCCCACTTACAAATACATATTTTTGAGACAACGTTTAAAAATAATAAATTTTCTCTGAAATGAATTTAACAAAGTTTCTATTAACCCTAGCACTCTGTGTAAGTAAATTCCGTTATGAGTTTGAAAAATTATACATCTATACCTTGTTTCACGTAAGCTTGCCCAGTATCTCTTAACGGTCACGTGACCTAATCACCTCTCATTGGTTGCTGTTGTGGTAATGACTGTTTTGCGGTAAAAATTAGTTCGTTATTTAACATGGTGATATATCATTATATGTTGGAAGAGAATTGTCAAATTTATATTTTCGTAACTGTTTTAATTAAATATATTACGCAACAGAGTTGATTTATCTGAAAAGCATGTTAATTCTTAAACGAATTAAAGAGGAGGTTCCTTTGCTCTCAAGCACATGGTACGATATCACGTGATTTAGCGGTAGTGGTGACATATGTTTATATGACTTTTATCACTGACCTTGTTTTGAACTGGATTAGTCATGCATCGCCATTCGAGAGTGCGGGAGCTAAATTATTTTATTGATCGTTTATTGCGCATGTACTTATTATATTTATAATGGCAGAGTCTACCGCCAGTTTTTCGCTTAAGTATCGCAAGGATAATTATTTACAAACAGGCGAAAAAAGAATTGCGTTTCATGTGTTTAATGCACTCACAGAGAAGTCGAACAGCTGTGCCCTGAAGTTACAGGTGTGAGTGTTAGATCCGTAGGAACATCGCGACATGAAATTGAGGAAACAGGAAAACTTACCACTCCAGGCAAAAGCAGGAATAACCAAAAGTGCGTGCTCGGAGAAAATACGTGAAAAGTGTTGTGCGTCGTCATGTGTGTAGTTTTTCTTTAGAAACGAACTCCCTAACATAAGTAACATTTCGTCTGCTGTAAATGAGGATGCAAATTTACCAAATTTCAGCAGATTGCTTATACAGCTGGGATTTGTGAATGAAAAAAGAGGCAAGAAAAATATGCTAAAAGACAGAGGCGATATTGCTGTGTGGCGAAGACGCTATTTAAGGAGAACCACACTGCTCCGAGATACAAATCGCTAAATATACACGAAGAACACACGAAAAGTAAAGTATGGTGTGACACGACTTTTAAGACTGAAAGACAAGCATTTTTGAAAGGTATGTGTGCTGGTTTAAAAAATCCCAGTGGAAAAGGCCAAAGGCCTTTCATTATAAACTCTTTCAGTTTCATTGCTCAGCCATTCTGTTTCAATTTGCTCAGTTCATTATAAACTTGTATTTTAGCATGCCTTCATATCCTTATTTGTATGATTTTTGTATGATTTTATTTATCTTCCCGGCTATTATTACATTTACTGTAAGTTTGAATGTGACGGGAAGGCACCGCCTATGGCGTATGACGCGAAAGCATTAGCCAATTAGGGCGAGGGGGAGGGTTGTTGAACGCGGAGTGATACATTTCAGCCGGGCAAGGTTATATGAAACAGAGAGTAGTAGTAACACTATTTCGATTATTGTTCATAATTTATTTTTAATGTTTTCTAAAACAATTTGAATACAAGAACTCATTGTCTGTATCTTCTCGCTAATCGTGGTAAATATTCCCCACAATCAGCCCCAACGTACACAATATTGGAGGCAAACTGGACAATAATTTTGGATAAAGGAGGTCTTGTGTTTAAAAAGCAGGTATACATTAAACCTGCTTTAATACTGCTACTTACTTGAACTTACATAAATTAAACATTTTACAGTTTCAAGGTGTATGAATCACATGTTTTACTTTAGCGATATTTTTTCTATGTTATAGTTTCCAAGTTATAGAAAATTCAACTAAATTGAAGCAAACCTCATTGGCTATTAGCATTATACTAAGATACATATTTATATTAGGATATTTTAATCGTTATGCTCATATCTCTAATGCATGCTATATTCACCAAGCCTATTAAGTTTGATGAAACAAAAGTGAGCACATGTGAAGTTACTTTCAGAAACTTCAGCTTATAAATTTTATTCCTGATGCAATAGTTTTTCTCCTACATTTTCACCAATCGTTTTAGAGCCAAGTTTGGGGAAAAAACACACATCGGCCCACGGTTCAATTTCCCCTAAGGTCGGATTGCTTATTTTCTATTCACCATTTTAATATAGTTTTAATAGCACAGCCCCTGCATTACGAGCAGAACGCAACGCAATATGATTCACTCGACAGGCAGGTTTAGGTGAAACAGGTAAGTAAGATTAGAGATACCGACATTAATGTAACAAACATATCCAATTTGGCACATGGTCAGATTATTCGGCAAATTCGGTGTTATTAGATGTAACAAGCAAACTGCGATTGATCATGTCTTGGTCAATTCCAAAGGTGAAAATGTATTGAGAAGAAGTTCTGAACGCCAGCCTTACCATACAAATCATACACAAGCTCATACATACTCATAATTATAACCGTAACTCAAATTAAGGCTTGAAACTACAGTATAGGTAGAGTCAGACCGAAAATTGCAATGCAAATAGCCGGATTTGAACCACCGATCCCCCAGTCTCCGTCCGGAGACCATTGAGCTACCATGGCAACGTGTCAGCTTGACATCACATTCTTCACTGTCTCGTATTCTTCCCGGTAAATCACTAGAAGTTCTTATATACATGCGACTACCTTAATGGCGAGTTAGAGGTATTTTTAAAGGCGGCGCGTGACCTTGCTCGGATATGCGCGGGTGACGTCATGCAAATCAATGGTGGAGGTAAGATCTCTGCTTTCACCAGCAGATTGCTGATAAGACAACTGGTTAGATAATAGATGACTAACCTGACCCCTTTTCCTTACAAATAACAAGTGAACTCGACCATACGCTACTGCTCAATATTACGTGATACGCCACGTCTAAGAATACCTCTATACTGTGCTGTAAGTACTTTTAAGGCCCACTGGACTGTAATTTTGGATAAAGGAGGTCTTGTGTTTAAAAAGCAGGTATACATTAAACCTGCTTTAACACTGCTACTTACTTGAGCTTACATAAATTAAACATTTTACAGTTTCAAGGTGTATGAATCACATGTTTTACTTTATCGAGATTTTTTCTATGTTATAGTTTCCAAGTTATAGAAAATTCAACTAAATTGAAGCAAACCTCATTGGCTATTAGCATTATACTAAGATACATATTTATATTAGGATATTTTATTCGTTATGATCATATCTCTAATGCATACTATATTCACCAAGCCTATTAAGTTTGATGAAACAAAAGTGAGCACATGTGAAGCACGGTTCAATTTCCCCTAAGGTCGGATTGCATATTTTCTATTCACCATATTCACCATATTCATTTGTCTATTCAGACAAATATGAGGTTCAATTAATGGCAATTAATTGTTCTTCCACACTATCTGTGCGTAGGATAAGGTTTGGATAGCTAGTCAGATTGAAAAATTGAATGACATAGTTGGGAACTTCCGGTCTCGGAGAGGACATGGTAGCTTCATCGTTAAGAGCAACCCCAGGAAGTTGGGAGATCCGTGGTTCAAATCCCGGGTATGACATTGAACTTTTCAGTCTGCCTCTATTCAAATCTTGTCCTACACACGGCCAGTGTGAAAGAGCAATTTCCAGAAACGACAGTATCTCAAAGTTATTGAGGTTTGCTACAGCCTAAGAGCTTCGACTTGAATGCTACTCCCGTTTTAGAGCTTGTAGAAGCCACACAGAAACAGTATTTTTAGTAGCCGTACAATTTTTTTTAACATCCAGTCCTAAATTTTGAAGTAGTGGAAAGGAACGTGCTCATTTTGTTAATGTGTAGGAGTAATTTACATATCTGATTTTTATATAATAATAATAGTCTAATTAATAATAGTCTAACAGTCTAATATAATAATAATCTAATATTAGCTCGCAATTTTAAAACGCCACACATAATCAGCGCGGCGGTAATACAATAGTGGTTAAAAACTGTGACAAACTGCAAGCTTGGTTCCACACATTTGACCTTTGATACTGCATAGCATTACTTCCGGTAAACAGCACATGAATAAAAAACAAGTGTCTATTCATATAGCATATGATTATGACACGGTCTGAATTTTACCATTACTACACACCGAGGTAACCTAAAACAATGCAAGTGTTGGTGCACCTACTGTTGATTTCGAGCAATGTAAAGAATGCTAGTAAAGGCTGCATTACATAAATTTCAACAACTTGCACAATTTAAATTCAAACCCTATCTCATTCAAAGGCAGGGAGTTCGTTCGACTATGGACAATATAGGACAGAAACTCAAATCCAGCTATCAGAGGCATGGAGGGAGGGCTTCACTGAAACATACGCTGCTGGCACCTACACTGTAATTAACGTTTCCTGTTTGTTATCACGAATTTTATTTCACCCTTAATGTTCATATACCTCTAATGCTAGAAGTTTCATTCCCCGTGTATGATTTGCACGGACACATACTCTGATTGCACTTCGATATGACCATCCCTTTGTTCATCCTGAAATGGATTATCGAAACTTTTATAATCCTATCACATACAACCTCATCTAAAAACTAAAATGAAATGCTGCTTTGAAAATTTCCAAAGCCGCCATAGTCGAGAAGATATATTGCTGCACCGGAAAACTCCATGTATTCACCTGAGATATCATTAATTTATTTTTGTTCCGTATGTTGAAAGCGTCCCAAAATTGACGTTTGAAGCAGGTATTTTACAAATATGCCTTATGATTTGGCACAGAAATTGTGGCGTCCTGCCAATGGTGAATGAGTTTTATAACGTTGCTTCAACGCTTGAGGGCTCTGTTTGTGATCCTTTAAATATAATTTTTAACGATTTCCGTCTTGGATTTAGACTACTGACTGAATGTTTTCTCTGTTCCTCTATTTATGTACATTAATTGCTTCTTTATCCATGTATGAGTAAGCCTAATTCTTGTAATTGGTTATTGGAGACTGCTTCCATACTTAAATGTCACATGTTGGGCCTATGTTATTAGCAAGCATTAGAATTTCTAAGCATTAAAGCCTTGGTGGCGTTATGTTACCGCTCTTCCTCATATAGCCCTTATCGTTTGCAGACAGCTTCCAATAGACCCGGGTTTTCCCTCCGTGGTAAACCTTGTTTATATTCTTTGTATTAACATAAGGCTTGACTGCAGCCAGCTTGAAGCCAAATACATAAGAGCTCCTGTGTCTGCATATAAGTTGAAGAGATGCTTTCACAGCAACACGATAACTCCTACTCTGAAGAAGTAGTTATTCGGAGCTCAGACACAGGTATATTTTAAACCTGGAAGACAAACTGGACTTTTTTTTTTAGTTTATTTCGATGTAACTCCCCTAACCGGTGTCGAACGGATAGTTTTTAAGTACGAAGTTGAAAGCAATAACAGAGCCAGTATTTGAGAGGCGCGAGGAGCGCCTTATATCCGTTGAAGATAAATTATATTTGTCAAATGGTGCAGATTTGTAAGTAAGAGGTTGAAAATATTAGACTAGTAGCTTAAGGCAGTGTACAGGCTGTAAAAATGCATAATTATAAGGTTCAGTAGTAGTTAAATGTGTACAATATTTTGCTAATTTGTCTAAATATTCATGACCAGAAGGGCTTTGTTCACACGCAAGAGCCCCTTAAACCAAAAGGAGGATGCCTATAGAGAAACAAGCAGTAGACGTCGCATTCGTTACATAAGGACTCTAAACCATATAGTACTGTCTGGTGCATCGCAGTTCTTAACCATAACTACAGCAAGTGATTGTGGTTACGGTATTATTTTGCTCAGTAGCTTCACACTTTGCAGTCTTCCTTTGCGTGGATATCGTCAAGTTGGAATTGATCAATGGAGGCTTGTATAATAATGCTAAAGACACTGATGTTTATAATCTGTGAAGAAGCCGGAAGGAATGTAAGCTAAGCTTGGATGGTTCTATTAAAAACATTTCCTAACATGCATTACTCAATCCACAGAGGTTTCAACGATGGAGGAGTGTTTAGATGACTGAATGAGTGAGTGGGTGGGTAGGTGCATGAGTGAGTGTGTGGGTGGAGGGGGGGGGGGGTTAACGCCCGCCCATCGACTTAAGATCATTTCGGTCCGTGTATAAAAATTCCCATCTTCCAACCAGGAATCGAGCGCCAGACCTCTGAACGCGAGAGCTGCTAAGCACCATAGCAACCGAAGTAGACTGTATGGAGGAGATGTCAGCGCAAAGCCATGCACCAAAGTTTCAATTCTTTCCAAGATTTAGAAAGCACATAACTTAGTCATGCACAAAAGGTATAGAAGTTGGAGGAGCCAGTTAGAGGATCTACAAATCTGATCACAGCATTATCTGTTTACATCGTTTGTTTACTTGCGTTGTCTGTAACTTCTCTCCATTCTCATGACAGTAGGACTACATCCAGCATCACATTTTGGAGATCCTAGTAAGTAAACAG
>CM060950.1:136391848-136546861 GCA_030765055.1 Mantis religiosa
TTTGGGCTGTCATACCTGGATTTATCTATTACAGTGCATTTTTCTCTGACTTTGTTGCAGCTTATGATGAAATGAGAGATTCAGCATTCTGTTTATTCCAGGTAAAATCTCTCAGTTCACATGAACTTCACTGCAATTAATTGTGATATTATTATTGCTACATTACTCATAACTGCATTCAATGTGTTGAAGTTCTGTAGATGTAAACAATGAGGATATAAATCTATATGTAAATAAAGAGGCTTAACTGTACCGACTAACCCTTTTTATGATGAATGCATAGATAGAGCATTAATAATATAATTAAATACTGCTCTTCATCAAGCAGTACAATGCCTTTCATATTGATTCAAATTATAGTGAATCATTTGTTCATTTTAAGCGGAAAACGCCACCTGGAAATGTCTTGGGTACAAACATTAAAAGAAGAGAGAGAAAGAGAGATGACTATTGGGAGCGGCGATGATGATGGTGATGATGATGATGATGATGATGATGATGATGATGATGATGATGATGATGATGATGATGATGATGATGATGATGATGATGATGATGATGATGATGATGATGATGATGATGATGATGATGATGATGGATAACCCTCAATAACTGTCTTTAGGCTCTGCTATGCAAAATGCCTACCAAGTTCTCCAAACAGCCGTTAGCAGTAACACCCGTAAATATTTCTTTCAGCTTCATTGGAGCTTTCAAAATGAATGGGTTGCTATCTAAAGAAACGGAAGCGAATAATGGAAATGGTTTTTTCTGTGTCAATTTGTTACACATTTAATTTCTCTTGGAATAGGCGAAATGCTTCTGTAATAGTACTGCTATTTTATACTTCTATTTTTTTATTCGTAAATTATATTCACAAAACATTCAAGAGCCATGAATGTGTTAATATATGGAATGGTTTTAAAGAAGACATTGTCAAGTGTTAAAAGTGAGATATATTTTATATAGAATATGAGCTGGTCAGCACCCACTGAAGATGGTCTAAACTAGACCGAAAAGCGCTTATGGAGATATGGAGAACATCTTATCTGAGTGAGTAATCTCAAAAACTGCATGACAACTACTCATATTCTATATATGGAATGGTACTTAATTTTACTTTCCATATAACATGAAGATGCAAACCCTCCCAGTTTCCACTGAGAGACGGGTGGAAAGCAACTGGGTATGTTGATTCAAGTAATTGATCGTTTTCGAAATCGCAATTGACATCACTGTCTTTTATAACAACATTTGTATGGTTTATTAAATAGTCCTACCAAAAAATATGCTCGTTTTTAACTTCGGCAACTTCTTGGCTATTTGTTTGGGATTTCTAAGTCACGTATAACACTGATAACCCATGATTCGTTCTATTATCGTTTCCCTGTATTACTGACATATTTATTTTACAAGATAGTTCATGAAATTATGTAATAAAGTATTGGGTTACTGCTTATTTGTATCGCTAAACAAAGATTTGTAGGGTATCTAATTTTCTTATAACCCAGCTGTCATTACACTTATACTACACAAAACAAAGTAGATGTTTTTAAATCCCTGTCTGAAAAACGGTATTGCCATTCATATTGGCCGCATGATACTTCGTGTTCTACTTCGTTCATAGATTATGTTGAACAAGCGAGAGGAACTGGGCAAGCAAATGACTCGTCCCACCCCTGTACGTAAACGTGATTCACTGCTGCTACCTTAAAATAAATTTTTGACCCCGATTGTAAAAGCTGCCCTTGAGTTGAAAATAAAGTGTTAGTGAAATGACCACGCAACCCATCTGATCCTAAAGTGAGATAACATTCCGGAAAACAGTCTCCAATAGTAGTTTCTCTTCTGGGAATCCAGCTCTTGTCTTGTGGTTGTAAAGCTGACAGTGAAATACTGCTGTGAACAAATAAAAGCCAAAGCGATACTACTGGTATTAAAAACACGTCGAAATTTTTCTCTGACTGAGAAAATAGCCTTGGCTCCCAATGCTACGCCATCCTAGAATTCTCTGTGGTGCATCGCAGTGAAGCAAACCCCGCTTTAATTTGGCGGCTGTTTGGGGAACGTATCACTCCCCAAAGTCGTTAGGAAATAAGAGCACATGGATACACAACACATTCGTTTAGCTTCAAATGTTCTCTGGGGCAAATCCTGGCAGAAATGTCTCTATTAAATTACGGTAATCGCATTTAGAGTCCGGACATGGAGTTACACTACCTCCCGATACTCAACATCCTGACCATTCTACAATAGAAAGAAAAATTATACGGTTACCAAACTTTTCCACATGAAGTGTATAAATACAGCTAAAGCTTTTTACAAAAATTTCACTGAGTAAAGCATTTGGAAATGCAAGGAGGCCGGAATGCAGGAGGCTGACTTTTTTATGAAGGACCTGTGCATATATTTAAGAAAAGAATTGATTTATTTAACCACATTTGAAATGAGCCACCTATTTCACTTGTACTCTTGCAACAGTTTTGGTTCAAATTTACAGTGGTTTGCAAGTTGTATGAAACGCTAACGGAATCGTGGACAGCGGCCAAAGGGTTATTAATTGATGGTCCGTAGTAACAAACTCCACAAGGTATTGTTAATGTTGATCAATCAACTGAACTTCCCCCACAGCTTCTCAGCTAACGTGTTGCATCCAAGTATTCACATTGTGCCAAGAACAATAACATGAAATTGTGTTGGGCAAGCTTTGAGTCCGCAGTTTTAAGGTTTCAAAGCCCAGTCTCCTATACGGTGACTACCTTTCACTGAATGTTTGGCTTTTGATTAATGAGAGTAACGGAAGAGCGCGTGACGGTAGAGAAACTTAGAAGCATCACAAGGGACCAATTTAAGGACCTCTGCGGTCGCCAACATCAAAAGCTATTTAACAACGAAGCCATATAATATTAACAGTATACAGACCCAAACGTGCTCCGTTGTGCGGTTGAATGCTGGGCCAAAATATATTGTATAAGCCACTGAATTCCAGCACGCCGCACTACTTAATACGTAGGCCTTTTATTTGCCCTAACTGCAACATTAAAATAAGCCCTAGAAAGCGATTTCCGAAAGAAAAAAACTACACGTAATTAGAGGTGGTTAAAATTCAGATATTTTGGGATGAATAAAATATTTGGATTTACAAATAACCAAATTGTTTCATACAGATTGCAACCGTTCAATATATAAACTACGAAAACAACAACACAACAAAACAAAGGGAATCCGGCATGAGAGAATTTAATTGTTTGCTTATTTCTAACATGGAAAGCATTGCTGACACGCAAGTTGCTCTACTGTGGAAATCAGTGACGTAATGTCCATTAAAATGAACAGAAGGGGAGACAGCAACTGTTTCGTTAGTCTATTGAGAATTTCTATAAGAGAATTACAATTTCCTTTTCAGTTTAAGTAAGCAATTTCATGTACAATAAGCGACATCAAGATACAAACATGTTGCAACTTCGGCTATTCAGTATAGTAACAGTGCATACAGGATTATGCGAATTAAAATATTCTCTTTCCGGATCATACATAAACCAAAGAAAAAGAACAAAATTGAGCTATCAACTTCACGTTCTTAAATAGGAATTTTTAATTACTCTTTAACAAGAGAGAGTTGGTATGTTACTCAGTACAGGTAATGTTTGAAACCTGCGTGCATGGTGCCCCAATACCTCTACTCTCTAAGACGGAAACTACACTCTAACATTGCACTAACTGCTGACGAACAATGTCAATTTCATCGTGCGAATTTGATACAACCATTCTGAAATATAGTTACAGAGCAGTAGTCAACTGTTGCACCATATTATTAAATGAATAAAAATATTTGAATGCTTGCGTTTTACATGTGCTTATACACAACGTTGTAAGTAAAACAGGATTGAGACTTCGTTCACTTTTGTACTGAGGAATTTGCCCACGAGGAACGTATATATACACCTCTTCTATATAATCTCCCTTTAACATACACAAATATTATTTCTTGCAAAAACGTATCGTACACCTACAGTTTTAGTAACGTATTTAAACATATTCCATAATTCAATATTTGGTGGGCTTCACTTTTGCCTTTATCACCGACTATAGTCCCCGTGGCATAGAATCCACTGGCTCTGTCGCTATCTTTGGTTCAACTAAATTCCATTCTATTTGAAGTGTCCCTTTCAAGCGTTCTCTGTTGAAAAGGGAATGCCTTCTAATGTTCTTCTCTGAAACAGATGGGGTTGATATCTGATGATTGAGGTTGCTTTGGTTTGTTGTAAAGCAGTTATAGTAGCCTCGTCCATCGCATCCCAGGCGGCGTCAAAAGCTTTCCCTTCTGACCACGCCTCCTCACATGTAAGCAATTATAAGGGTTTTCCACCCTTAAACATATGGGTGGTCCTTCTTAAAACGTTCACCAAGTTAAAGCGCTGTTGCAATATTTTTCTTGTGTCTTCAGAAATTAGCTTAGACTGTGCAAACGTGCTTCCTATGTGTGTTAATTAAGCTTATATTTACAGAAGTTACATAGTGTTTTTCTTAGTATAGTTTTATAAATTTATTAGTGTTTAATAGTTATTAACGTTTAGCTCTTGCGTAATTTAATTAAGATGTGGATACCATGGGAATAAACCTAACATGGATATGCTAACATGGATTTCCATAAATACTTGTAATATATATCTAACAGTATTTCTAAACTTTCTCGAGTTCTAAAGCGTTTATGACATATTTAATTATTATGTGGAATGTACGTGATTATTTATTTAAATTGTGTTTAGCAGAACACCCCCCGCCCCAGAAAATATACTGCTTAACTTTATTCAAACTTATAAAATTAGCAGACATCCTTGTAAAAAGCTTCGAAAATTTAAAAAGAGTAATAGAGTTTCCTTACTAGTTTTTCTTTAATTCCTTGGTTCGTTTTTTTAATTTTTTTATTTATTTCTTTTTTACTTTTGAAGTATTTATTGCTTTGTTAAATCAACAGAAAGTCACCACCTGTACCTGCCATAGAATATAGGAAAATGTTTTAGGATAAAACGACTCACGATTGCAATAAACAAAGCTCTAATGTGAAATCTTTGCTTATAAATTATTATTAACTACCAGAATAACCAAAGTGCTTCTTTAATTTGCAAGTAAATATCCCTCACAAATTCATGCACACTGATGCAATTTAACGCCTTTAAAGTTGTAATGATGTTTTACTAAGATATTATGCTAATAATACGCATTTACTTCTTGTACGTAATAGAAGTACTAATAGCATAACAGCATAGGTAACATATCTCTTTTCAGTTATGTTATAAAGAGTTGTAACATTATGTATTATTATAGAAAACATTAATCATTTACAATTTATTTGAAAAGATCAATGACGATTTCCTACAGTGAATTCTGCTTTATTTATTTATATTTTGCCTCTAAACGTTATTTTCAACAACGGCAACACTGGGTTTTCTCAGCTGTAAACACGTGCCTAACATTCTTTACCTCTGACCCCGGTTGGTGTTTCCTAAGATGTTTATGACATTGTGGTTAGGGGGAAGAACAGTTTTTCCCTACAAAGAGAGCCGGTTGGGGATGCTTTAAACGCGGCCACTATACAAGCTAGTATTTCCAACCCTATGTTTGGGGCAGCTGTTCTGCTGAAAAATAAAATTGTTCTTGAGAACTACTTTCTGAACAATAGCACAAAGATTTTGCTTTAAAATGCCTTGCACTTTGTATGGTCCATCCTTCCAACGAAAAAATGTAATCGACCCATACCTGAACCGCTTATACACCCCCAGACCATCACTGAGCCGTGTTTTACTGTGCGCACTAGATGTTTTGAATCCACCTACACATTCTTCTTGCGTCGGATCATACGTCTTCCATTGGAGCCAAAAACATTAATCATACTTTTGTGGGGAAAAATAACTCAAGTGTGTTGTCTTAATCCGGCACTCTTTTGTGAAATATAATCATTTTATGTGATTTCTGTTACTGACACAGAACATCTTATGTGTTCTCGACCATAATAACCCAGTTTCTCGATAAACACTACGCACATTAGTGGCACAAACATTGATACCACCTCTTTCCAGATCTGCAGCCAACTTCACAGGGCTTATTTTCGGATTCTTTGTTATATCCCGGATGATAAACCTTTAATCGTGCTCTGTCAGCAACTTTGGTCTTCCAGTTTATCGACTGTTTTGCTCCAACCTGCCAATTATCGTCTCCATAGTGGAATGAGGAGTATCAACAAGTTGAGATATTTCTTGTAGAGATTAGCATTCATTATTAGTTTAATAATTAGTTTTCTTGTTGTTTCGCTGGTTACCCTGCGACTAAGCCATTCCGTTTGTATCACTGCTATTGACAGGTAAGCATACAAAGGAATATTGTGCCTTTGAGTTAATTTTCTCCAAACACTACCTCCGATGTATAGTCACATTTTACGCATATTCAGGCAACTTTTGGTGCATTTTATTTAATTTTTACGATAATAGACTACGCATTGCGGTTTTACTGGCTCACTGATTCACTTATGTAGTATCTCGTACTCGTCTAGTATACTGCATATCTCTCGACATCCACGATTCTTTGCAATAATCTTATATATATACATATATATACATATATATGTATATTGAGGCGGTCCTTGCCCGTTAAGCACCTCGTTGAGCCCTCCCGGCGCTCAACACCTCATAAGATAGGATATGTGATAGGTGAGGACTACGGATGAGAGGTTTCCAACAGGTCGGGGGTTTTCTCAGGGTAGATCTGCATGAATACTCGCTTTTGAGTTCCACGGAGTGGGTGCGTCCTGACAGTGTGTGGGTATTATCACATATAAGACACCACGACCTTTGAATGTCAAGTTTATTGTTACAATTAGTCCTCTCCACTCGCCACTGTTGACGATGTTATTCGCACATTAGGCGCGAGATTTGAGATTTTCCCGTTGCTGTGCGCATGACACGACTTATATGTATCTGTGTACGCGTTGTTCCTGAACGTCGGTAGTGAATTACTTCGCACAACATAGTATTTCCGGAGGATTATTAAACAAAAGAACGGAGTTTGGTAAAATCTTAATGACGTTGTAACGAGTACAGTTTCTCTCATTCGCTAGCACAGAGTGTTCGATAATCCCCTAATGTGAGTTACTCCGTCCATCCACGAACGCGGACTCTGATGAAATTTCTGTACTTGTTGCCTCCTTCACACGCCGAAACAGAGTGTTTTTCCTAGCAAACATCGAACGTCGCCATTACACAAATTTCCCCTTCCTTTCGCCGAATTTTGGACACTTTAGAGGTCATGTGACCTGTTGCTTGTCCCTTATAGGTTGTGTTTCATCCCTACTCTTGAATTTAATAGCAATTTCTATTGTATGAGGTATGTATTCCACGCGAATTTCTCTTTCCCATAGTCAAGCTAATTAATGCATACGCATGTTTGAAAATGTGTACCTTAGATTCCAGAGTCTATTCTCTCGTCACGTATCATATGCAGGCCAAGACATTGGCTGGCGCCGAGGGTCTATCCTTGGACAATGCCAGCTTTGTCGGCTAGGAACACAAAGAACCCGCCTGTGAGGGAAAATGTTCATTTTACCCTCTCTCTTAACACGTTGGTTCATGCTTTTAATAATATATATCGGGATTGCCTGTTTAGTATCTGCACTTGTATATTTAATCATTATCCTCTATATTTATTATAACTTTGTTTAATTCATATTGTGGTAACTATCCGCCCTTAATTATGCATGTAATAAGACTTTCGGGGTTATTATGACGATGTTATGCCTAACAGGGACGGTATCAATATATATATACATGAACATTCAGTGCATTTGTTTTATGAGATGTGACGCCTTGAGGCAATCATATGTCTCTTCCGTAAGTGAACTTCACTTTCCTCGGATAAATGCTTATAACCAGACATCGAATCCCGTACACCTTAGCAATCAATGTACGCGCACAGCTATGCAAGGTCAAGCGCGACATCAACAAACGTCCGATGTCAACAAGTATAACGAAGCGCTGTGTGTGTACAGTCCAGTACGGATACAAAATGTAACCTACGTTACAATAATATGCCATCCTCCTCATTGCTTTCGCTGCGGGAATTACAGTGAACAACCATGTCCGTTCCTAAATTGTCGAATATGAATTTTCTGCCCCACTCCCTGAAACAACATAAACATATTGGGAGAAAGTTCGTTCAATGTCACAAGACGTTAATGGTGAATATGAGTAGTACAAATCATTTTCATACGTTTGTCCTAGACTTAGTTTATTTGTTATATTACGCAGCATTGAAAATCCAGCATTTTTGTGTTGAATACAGGACAATTCCTTTCTTTGCTCGCTTGGTAGGTGATGCATTCCTATATTGTTAATTTTTGCAGACACCTCCTCGAATGCTTTTAGACAGCTCGAAAATACATTCTTCAAGCTGTTTAATGGTTGTTGATAATATCCAAAACGTTTGATTTATAAAATGGAGATTGTTAAATAAGTGTTCTGAAAGTAATGCTATTAGCACAATATGTCCTACACCTTGCACTCCCTGGAAGGCAGATCTACCTGCTTGGCGAGCTGCAGTTGTAATGAAACTAAAGCTACGCGTTGCGAACCGGACTATCTCTGCGTGTTGTCCTCGGGACTGACGTCAGCAGTTATATACTGCGAGACTCGTAAACTTCATATCCCTTTAAAGGTGCACGGGCTCCGATGTCTGCTTATAAAGATATTGATGAATTTCTTCTATGGCTGTAAACAGATGCTTATTTCAAAGTTGCACTCATTGATAGTATACTCGCTTTCATTTATGCCGTCCCAGCAGTTTTTTGAAAAGCATACTGCTGGTCTTCACATTTGAGTATATATAGCAAGGAACAGGAAGCTGTGTATCTCTGTTTACATTTTCGCACACACAGCGGCGTTCTGTTTTACATGTGTTCTACATGTACAGTTACAGATTATTCACATATCAATATATAATTTCGAGCAATAGCTTTACTCATTACTTATAATAACCATGTTTAAGTATATAAGTAAATAAGTAAATAAAACACTGCTTTGCAGGAGTACTCCAAGAGATAATGCTTTTAATGGCAACATAGTGCAAAACTGACGTAAATTATAAGTGTTTACTCTTAGGGAGGACACAGTAACTAAACATTATTTGAATACTTTCACCAATGTACATATATTTACATCACTCGATAAAACCCTATTTTGTACGATTTATTCACGAAAGATTGTTTTAATGACAACATAATATAAAACTGAGTTAAACGATAATTTTGACTATCAAAAAGGACACATTCACTACAAATATATCAGGAATATATCCAATCTAAATAAATCAATAAATGAGAAATTGTTTTGCACAGTTTTTCCACGAAAATTAGATTTTAATGGCAACATAATGTAAACCCCAAGTAAATTATACTTCTCACTCTCAAAGAGGGGCCGCGCCGTGGCTCAGTGGTTAGACCGCTTGGCTCTCACCAAGGCGGACCGGGTTCGATCCCAGGCAACCGCAAAGTGAGATTTGTGATGGACAACACGGCGCTGGGGCGGGTTTTCTCCGGGATCTCCGGTTTCCCCCGCCATCTGATTCCACCGGTGCTCCATCTTCATCACATGTATCATCAGTGTCATCGCCTGCGGTGCCGTATGTAGTAAAAGCGGGCGTTAAACACTGCACATTTCATTTCTCAAAGAGGACCCTTAAACCTAAAGATATAAAGAAACCGAAACGAGGTAAGTCATTGCATATGTGCAATCGTTCCAAAGGACAAAAGTTGCCGATATGACCTACGTTGTTAGGACAGAATATAAATTTAATCAAATATAATGAAAAACACACACATAAGCTACTGCCTAGTCGAAAAACAAAGACACACGAACACGCACGCACACTACGTGCCAACTGAGAAGCTTGGTAAAATGCCCCGTGAAGTAGTAGGGACGGTATATATGGAACTCAGGGTGCTTGTACATTTGCTGTAATGACGAAACATTCATATAGAGCCGTAAAAGAATTAAAATTCTGTAAAACATGTTAAACAAATGTTCACTTATATGCGCTAAAATATTGGGCATTGTTTACTGGAACTTCATTTTCTCTGAATAGGTATACAGTGCCATTCCTGAGAATGGTTTAACATCCATTCTGCCTTTTCTTTTCTAAGGTATTGCTTAGAGTTTTGCAATCCACAAAATGTCACCTAGTGTAGGCAAAAATCTTTGATGAATCCAAACAATGATCAGAAATTCTTTAAGTACACTAACACAGTATACAATTAATTTAGGCTAATCCACAACTACTTGTCATTAGCAACAAAATCTAGCCATTATAACAAAGTGGCAAAATCAGTTTGACTTAGAACATGAAAGCACCGACTCACTTGACTTTTACCCGTACCGCCGATATTTCTACTTATTACTTCACATGTATGTTTCAGACAACACTACATTGCTACAATATCATGAGACGAGTTACTCAAGCCAGGCCATCCTGTACATGCTTTATTTACACCCATTGTTAGCAAACTTGCCACAGGCTGTGTTCTGTATCCTGTGGTTTACCTGGGCTTAATGTGATAGCAGTGAGGCAAGGGGGATAAGGTAAGTTTGGGAGAAATGCCACTCTCTCGATCTAATAGGTGCTTTTGTTCACAAGTATACACATGTTATATAAGTATAACGATTTGTAACATAACAGATTCTGCCATTGGCAGATCCTTGACTGAAAAAGCATATCTCCTCTTAATATGCGTAGACCGTTTTGAATCATCTGTCTCAATGGCTTTTAACTATATTTTAAACTTGCCTATCATCTGGTGTGCACTTTCGCCTTGTATATTTAATAGTTCAAGATTGCGATTGAAGGAACTCAAGGGGGACAACTCGACCCAAGGGACCAGACAGTGATTTAATGCAGGTTACCGCATCCCCAGGAAGAAGAGATGAGGCGAAGAAAGACTAAAGGCGACAGAGGGCAGAGCAGCGAAGCCGCAGAGAAGAACAAAGGTCACTAACAGCCTAATTGTCACACGGAGCATCACCCAGTGAACGGGAGACGAAACGACACCAGCGGTCAGGGCAGCAACTTCTAAGGGGGCCAGGGAAGGTGATTTACTCAGCGCACTCATTTGACCTAACCGTCCGTATCCGTCAGAATTAACGCCTTAAGAACCAAGTCTGGAAAATGACAACAAAACGAAAAGAATCTGTGGAGTACAGAATCCACCCCAGCATTTGCCTGGTGACATATCCACACAAAAACTCATGTGTTAGTACCGCGACCTCCCGAAAGATAGTCACACATACTACCGCGGTGCCACCTCATCGCTTTTTCCAGTGGTTTTCCTCTACCTGGTTCAATTTTTAGCATTCTTATTCCTTTGCCAAAAGTTTAAAACAGCTTTATATCAACATTTACATTACAAAGAATACCAGTTGCTTTATCATCACTAGGCTGCACAACCTTTACAAATGATACTTACAGAGCACCGACCAACTACCCAGCTACGAATTACCGCATGTAAGCGAGATGAGGGTTGAATTTACCTATCCTCGTTTACCAGGACTCAGAAGTCAGTGCTTCCACGTCTCAAGACCAAGAATCTGGAAGGGCCGTCGAAACGCTGTTTGAGCCTTCAGAACTGCTGAACAAGAGTGTGCCGATTGAACCGTATTGGTATAGCAAGATGCGTTGAACCTTTAGTCCTAATAATGTGAATGATTTGAGTTTTCTCCACAGCATCCATTCTATTCCTCAAGAAACGATAATATGATTGTTGTATTTTAAGTGTGTTTATTTATTGTTACAAACCATTAGTAACGAAGATCTTACCAAGCATTACGTTAAGGTTACCACGTATTCTGGAAGTTCTTGTAATTGGAAGTACCACAAAAATTCTACAATATTTCCACATACTATTTTTATTAAACAAGTACATTTCAGTCAATTATTTTCGCAAAAGGTGCCTTCTCTCACATATTTCGATAACTGAAGAAACAGCAACTGCAAATGAACGTTCATTTTGTACTTCCCGGCTCTAGTGGCCATAGCCAAGTCAAGGGTTCGTTTCTGATTCCTAGAGAGGGCCATTAAAAGAAAATAGTGTTACGGCAATTAGTGCGATCTAAAGGATACGAAGAATCAACTACCAATGGGGATTCTATAATATGCATATGTCTACTATTGTCACAACTATGTAACTTTCCTAAATTTCATATTCCGATTTATTTAGTTTAGCAAAATTTAATTAAGTTCCTTATAATCTGTCTCTATATAATGCGTCGAAAGTTATCTAAAATGCGTGAAATACGAAAATATTTATTGCGTTCATGTTAAGTATCCACGGAAATATTAAGTTTAAAATTGCGACGCGCGTTTTGAGGAAATTCCTGTGTAAACCCAGACATCTATATAAACAGAAAAAGGCTTTATACAGATTACGGTATTGACAGAAGTGTTTATGCAAGATAACCAATATGGGTTAAAAGCATGAATTCTAATTAACGAACTGGGGCTTTCTATTTCAGTTAAAATAAGGTAACCGCTAATTGAAGCTCTGAATACAATAGTTACCAACTATCGTAAAAATATTTCAAATAACCGAGCCAACAAACGAGAAAGTTACTGATGAAAACATCTGTCAATTGCAAACTTCTTCGCAGCGCCATCTCTGGAAGTAAATCCACCAGCAAAGTTGCTTATGTGATACAGGCGACATTAGTAACAGAAATCTAATGTTACTGCATATAACTTTTACAGCTGAACCATTTAACTTCTAAAGGAGGGTGGGGGGGCAGACTGCCGATATGACGTCAGCTAACACCTCTATGCACGTTCGCACTGAAAAAGAGCTCAGCGACTGACGTCACCGAGCCTTCTAGTGCTACAGCACGGGAGGAGGAAATTGTTTGAAGTGTTCGAGATGCAGCAATATAGGAAGAACAGAAACATATATAACACCCTAGACATATTGAAAATCCTAAACTGATATTTCGTATCTGAAATCCACTAAAATTCCAAGGATTTCATTTTCTATTCTTCTATCTAACGTGCCTGGCAACAGTCTGACTCTGACTTTCCAGGGATCCAACTTTTAGGCCAATTGGTTTCTGTTCGATTCAGTTCGCTAAAATTCTTAATTTACATAGTTGATTTTAAACGCAGGGAAATTATTCATTGGAAATATTTACCAACCTCCATAACATTTCTTTGAAAAACGAACAACCGTATCTGTCAATAATTTTAGTAGCATAGATTAGTTTCCATTTGAGCAACAATGCCACTGATTTTCTTTGTTAGACACCATCTACAAACTTTGACACTTGCTCCACGTGGATCGGAGTATGCGGCTGATTCATTCTCTTCCCTTGTTTGTTAATCTGCATCGACCTTAAGAAGTCTGAAAAAACGACTTTAATGTAATAAGAACGGCGATACTGGGTAAATTTTACATCACTACATTCCGGGTACAAAATTATTACATTAATGCTTTCTATAAAACGAGAGCGTTTGGGAAAACACGGTCAGATACGCGCCTCATAATCTCCTTTCTTCCAAACAACTTTCAACATTATTTACAGCAGGGTTCCAAAATGACTCCAAACGTGTGAAATGTTTCTTTTAATACGGTTTTGTTTCATTTTAACGTCCTTTTATCATGCAGATAACACAATACGATGAATGAATACTTGAAATCAATGAATATAGGTTCCCGGGAAATTTAAGCGCTAAAGTCACCTGACAAATGCGTTTTAAGTACTAAAGAAACCTCCACAAATAAGATTCTCAGCCAGGGCCCTTAACTCATAAGGGATTCCCACCGAACCCACAGCATGAGACTAAAGCTAGTTATCCTTAGAGCACCACGGTAGCTACTGCTCTCCGCCACTCTCTCTCTCTCACGGACCAACATGGTGACATCCTTCTTTCACAAAAAGTTGCGAATATTTTTAGTTGAGGTACAACCCTCCATTGGTTATGTTTACAGAAGTCGTCAGCAACCGTCTGCAAGGCTTAAGCTTTTGTGTGCGTTGATATATCATTGGCATCACAGAGAGAACACAGATTTTTACAATTTTTTTGACTGCAAAACTGTTTGGCAGCTTTTCCTGAATTATCTGTGTTCTGATATATAAAAACTTAATGAGTGCACGATAATGAGTCTACAAACAGAAGCACACCCTCTCAAGTAACATAGATAACAATGCCAAAATGCTTCCTTGAGCAAAC
The DNA here is from genome assembly GCA_030765055.1 of Mantis religiosa. Lineage (NCBI taxonomy): Eukaryota > Metazoa > Arthropoda > Insecta > Mantodea > Mantidae > Mantis > Mantis religiosa. Next base: position 136,406,099 of record CM060950.1, read on the forward strand.
AGCATGTGGTTTCCGCTTTGTTCGATCTATGTCGAGAGGTGGAGTTTTAAAGAAACCATGAACACTGCACAGACGGCGCACAGAAATACAATGTGTGATAAGTTACAACAGGCATACAGCTTGTTTTAGTGTCAGTTCTGCTCTATTATTGTAAGAAAAATGACATACAACAATGAAAAATATTTGGATGTGTTCATTTGGAAGAGAGTGGCGACCTTTCAGCTCCCGTTATGTATTACGAAACCCTTTGGTGCACAGATAGGTAATTGTATGTGCTTAGTTTAATGAAGGTTGTTTTGTCCATTATCATGTTTCAAAGCAAGCCTCTAATTGTATTTCTAGCAAAGAAACTAAACTGGAAAACAGCGAACATTACCCAAATGCTATACTCCATGCGTGGCCACAAAAATTACGTCTGCACCAAGTACTGTAGTTCTGTGAATAATGCTAGATGGGTTCTTACCTGAAACAAAAGAAAATGTCAGGTTAACCTACTTAACGAGACAGAATTTAATACACAATCTAAATATTAAGCGTAAAAAGGAGATTGGTCTAGCGTCTATCAATAAAACTAATTGGAAAGAAAAGGAATGTGAATATTCATTGAGCTAAAGCTATCTTATAGACGCGAACCATTCACGTAATACTAATCGATTATCCTTGGCTGAAGCTCGTACAGCAAAGAAACGTTACAGTTATTAAATTAAGGGGAGTGAAAATGCCCTATCTCTCCAATATTAATTAATGATCCATTATCTAGCAAACTACTTAAGTTCATTAGTTAAATTCCTCAAGGCATATTCAGCATTAAACTTAAAGTTAACTAATGAAACAAAATCATTTATTAGAAGCAAAGTTGTGTTCCTTTTAATATAATGGCTAACATTTTATAGAAAAATAATACGCCTTAAATTTATTAAAAAAATAATTATGCCCGGTACATAACAGAAGTTCATTAAAAGAACTTTATTTAACTACAAATGTGTAATAAAAATTTAAGCACCTGATGGTTGTAATTTAAGAGATAATGGGACATTTGTATAGAGAATTATTAGGTCTTCAGAAATTGCACATAAACAAGCTGAGAAACCTGCAAGCAGCATTACTTTCAAACATAGTTTTAGGATATAGCTTTAAACTATTTACTGTATCTCGATTAAAGCCATAAGAAATTCAGACGATTTGAGATATTCTTGCGTAAATAAACTCTTAATTTGGAAATGTATCATAAAAGGCACCATTTCCACTCCCCTTAATACCGATAGAGAAAACCATGAAAAGGGCGACACCTTGGACTTATACATATACAGCATACTAGACGAAAAAACTCCGATGAAAATTCGCCTTTAACCGAAGTTAATAAATTATTCAGGATGTAAATATTTTGTTTGACGATAGCACGAGTACTTTAGCAAGAATTTCTGTCCTTTTCTCGTTGTCAACACAGCATGTTATTCTAAGCATATAAAAGCATTCGATGCTTAGAACCTGCAGACATATCTGGCTAGTTCTAGCTCACATCACCATAATCATCATCGTCATTATGGTTATTGTTAGACATTCATGATGATAAAATGAAGATTCCGAGTACATAGGCTGCCAAGCAGTCATTACTCGTACAAAGATTATCACTCTAGCTCAGTTAGGCATTGCCGTGTTATGCATTAGCCCTTCCAGAATTTTCCTTCACGTGACACATATTTACACCGAGTCATATTTTCCTTCATTTGTTTATATATAACTCTAGAGCGTTATAAGATTTATTTCATTGACACAAATTGTTGTCTGCGTATTTTATTAGTCACTGATGTGCCTCAGCTAATGACTATGCCTAGCTGCATTTCCAGCAATAAATTAGCGGTATCATAATTATGATTATCAAAAGTCCGAATTAATGGCATTTGTTAGGCCTATAAGATAATGTCTATAAGCTGCCATTTGCGGGCTTTTCTAATGTCACAAGTAGGGCTCAGAACTTGGTGAAATATCATCCTTTCCTGCGTCATCACAGGCACTGCTATTTTTACTATGCATCCTTTTGCATTTTTGGGAGTTTTAATGTCTATTGTTAATTATTTAGGAAATTTTCTTTTGTTGCATTTTATTCAGCTTTCTTCTTTTAAAGGTACTTTTTTACGTTATTCACACGTACTGCACATTAGAAGTTCACATACGTCCGCAAACGTTTCTTCTTACGACGTAAGTAATTTACAAAAGTAATGTATATGCAAGCTATTTCATCAAAACATGTTTCTTTTGTGGCCACAGGACATAAAACATGAAAACGTTTTTCCGTTACAGATGCAACCAAATATACGGTGAAATCGGGAACCGCAATTAAATCATTTTACACTAAATTGGTTCACGTAACATGCATAGCGCATGCCTTTCATAGAGTCTGAAAATGCTGCATCTGCAGCTGTCGCTCAAGACTTGCTGGATGATCCTCAAATTAAGGGAAGTTTGGCATTTATCAGTGCCAACTTTTCAGTTCTGCAGAAACACAAACAAAGCTATAGAAAAGAGATGAGAGCATAGATGGGTTTATTGTGTTAGTGTAGGAATAGAGGGGTCATCCTCCTCTTAGGAGCCCCAACTGTGAAAATTGGTAAAAAAAAATGCACTTTGGGATTTTACTCACTAAATGCAATTATCTAAGAACGCATTCGTGTAAATAATTTTCGATATAGGTGTGGAAATGACAGTTTCGTAACGATTTAAATAACCAGAGTGGATTGTATCGTTTCCCCAATTGAAACGTTTTTGAGAACATTTCTAACTTTTTCCCCCCAAATTTTCTTTAATGTTTATCTTTTTTTGCAAACTTCACCGAACAAATGTTAGTATATTCCTCAATGATGCATTATATGTAAACACGTACTCTTAAAAACATACGTTAGCACAGTATCAGACTCGCTAATACAAGCGACTTTTCCTGTATGCTTTTCTCAGATAAAATATTCTAGACATTTTTCAGAATTTAAAATGCTCCGTATGGTGCAATATATAACTTATCAGCGTAAACCTTTAATATCTGCTGACTAAAACTTCCTACATAATTATTAGAATAAGGCAAGTGTGTTACGCCAGCAAGCTGGCGCAAGTTTGCATAGACTGTGAGAAGTCGAGAGTAGCAATACAACAACAATTATTTTTACAGAAGAATTGATTTAAAAGTATGTTTTCAATTACATTATTGCCTAGCAAAATATGCAACACCAATATGAAATGTTGAAAACTCATTACAATTGTTTCGCATGGAATCTGTTAGTAAAACGACTTAAATATCTTTCAGGAAAATATAAGGGCCGACATGGTATTGCTAGCATTGGCAAATTAAGCCTAGGCTGTGTAACTGTGTGGCATTAATTATATCAGAAGTAGCTGTATGTGCAAGAAGCTTTCAGGGCGTTGATTCTGTTCGTTGCCATGCACCTGGAGAAGATTAATTAGTTGACTCGTCGCGCCCTCTAATGAATACACATACAGACCATGTGCGTGTCCATAGCGCCATTTCAGAGCTATTGAATATTCATCTTCCTAGATCATACGGGGCATAACCTCAGAAGGGTCTGCATCCGGCTATTCCATTTCCTGGAACTATTCCATGCATGTAGAGTTAGTTATCTTTGATGTGCAGCATCCTAACAACCAGGGCATGCTGAAAATAAAAACAGGGAAATTTGTACTGGTAGGAACAAACATCCTGCGAATTCGATGGAGCCAATGCTATGAATAGGTTTCGTTCATACCTCAAATAGTTTTACACACATATCCGGAGCTTTTTAAACAAAATGCTCTAATCCTTATCTTATATACTAAGTATTTGCAAGAAAAATATTTAATATGTTGCTTTGAAAACGAATAAACCAAGTCATGGAGTTCATGAAGTACATCTTAACATGAGTTTTTAGGAGAAAGTACACCTTTTACGTTCATACGTATACACCTTTTACGTATCAAATCACTTTTCACAAAAACATATTTAAGCAGCCTTAGTACTTATTTATTACCTGAATGGTTTTAAAGCTAAAATGACACCAAACGGGATGGCTCAGCCGGTTTTGTCTGTGGCCCGCATTCGGAGGTCTGAATCGGATACACATAGCCAGCCTAACTGACTAATGGGATTTTTCGATGGTTTTCAAGGAAGGCCAGGTGAATGCTGGGTAGGTTAATTAAATCCTCCAAATTTCCTGTCCCTCCATTTCATCTCCATTATCATTTCCCACTAACTCTTATCTAGTGGTCTTTTTCAGGGTAGAAGTGTCGGCGAGTGTCTCGGAGCTGCATGGCAGGATGATATGCTCCTGGTAAATACTTCCTCCTTCGGTAGCACGGTTTCCGTTCTCCGGGCCGACCTAATAGGCCGTTTCCAGATCATGGTGGGTAAGATGCCGGTTTTGCTGGCCTGCCGGGAGTGTTTCCAACTGGTAAATAATAGCGACCCTGCCCTCTGCACTGCCATTACTGCGCCCCCTGTCTTCTCTCGCCTCCCCTTCCCTCCCGGGAATCCCCACTTGGGGCGTAGGTATAATACATCAAGTCTGGTGGTAGTGCCGAATACCCTTCGTACCATAATCCAATCTAATCCAAGCTCAAATGACAAATTAAATAATTAAATTAGCTTTCCTAAGTACTTGTTACATTTTAGGTTCATCTAACACATTTTAGTTGTAAATCCTCTGCTTTAACTTCAAACTTGCAACTTCATAGAGATCCGTGATATCTCTAATAATGTATGAAAGATTCCCGGATATTTATACAAATGGGTATGAAATATCGGCAGATCTCAGCTTCCTTCTCTCGACAACTTTCTCTTGCGAAAATGCTGTATAGTATGTAAGCATCTTATAGCAATGAAACGATTATCGGAATATTCGAATCACGCTATATGAAACTTTTGTTCTTCGAGTCTTATCGTTCTTCACATAAAACAAAAATCTCCCGATATCGATATACAGCAAATTAATGGTTAAAAAATACTGAATATGAAAATAATTAATTCCCAGGCAACCAACTTAAACATTAAGGTAATAGCCGGTAATTATGGGAAAAAGGCCATATTTGATTGCAGGTATCGGTTGAGTAGATTCTGACGACACACTATATACAGGCTGTCCCACCAAACTATGCGACTTCAAACATCTCCGAAATGAAACAAAATATGAAAATTCCAATTGGCCAGGAATGTACATATGTCAGGGTCTCACACAATGTAAACTTATGCACAATCCATAAAGGTAAACAAATAACCTTCCAGCACCAAGTTACGTCTTTTTCTTAATGGAACATGTATGCTTATTCCAGCAAAATGAAAACTACAGTTACAATTAATGATAACACACTTGGTTTCAGGTTTCTAAACCGCATACGTTCTGAAATATGCATAATTTCTGCAACAAACGAACTAACCTTCCTCATAGAGGATGTGAGATTGCAAACGCGTCTGTCAATGTGATTCCAGCATGATGGATGTCCCGCTCACTATGTACAAGTTTCCAGAGATTTTGATGCGAAGTTTTCAAATAGGTGGACATGGCCGGAAGGTCCTGTGCGATGGACAGCTCGGTCCCTAGACTTGACACCATTATACTTCTTTCTCTGGGACACAGTGGAAAAGTGTATCAGGAACCGCCAACGACAGTAGAGGATATGCAACATCGTATTACTGTGGCGTGTGCGGCAATATGTGTAGAAACACTGCAATCCATGCAACACTCTTTTGTTACCAGATTCCAAAAGTGTATTGATACAAACGGAGGGCACTTCGAACATTTGCTGAAGTGACACGGTTTCATCGGACAAGACGCTATTGGTGATTTGTGGGTGCATTTTCCATGCCGGATGTAACGCACAACAATGAAATTTCTGAGGGCTATAAGTCACTAGTAAATGGGTTTGGAAAAGCACAACCCTGTGTATTATCACTAATTGTACATCTAATTGTCATTTTGCTAGAATAAACATACATGTTCCATTTAAAAAAAAATGCAACTTAGTGTTGGAAGTGTTGTTTGCCTTAATGGATTGTGCATACCTTCTCATTGTGTGAGCCCCTGACATATGTACATTCCTGGCCAAATGGAATTTTCATATTTTGTTTCATTTCGGAGATATTTGAGGTCGCAGAGTTAGGTGGGATACACAATATGCACTAAGTATAAAGCGGACAAAGGACCGATTGCAACATATAGGAAACACACACAACTTTCCTACATACGAAAACGTTATTAAATGTTTTATTATACATGTCACACGTCGCATAGATGTAAGAAAATCCTATTGTCTTTTGATAAGTGTTTTGTTTTGTTAATTTATGTTCTACATATATTTTGCTAACGGTGAATTACCCTCTGCTTTTGTTGTACTTACAATCATTTTCTGTTCCTCGGCATTCAACAACAAAATAACGACTTTTTCACCAGTATGTTTTATTATGGTTTAAATATGATTGTGTGTTAATAGCTAGGTCTTACATATTCCTTTCATATTCTAATTCCATATTCTAATTATTATTTAGGGAGCGGAATTAGAAGCTGTGCTGTAGTCTCGGATGGTTAATTCATTGCCAAAATCTACTTTCTCACACTGTTACTCGTTCCACATCTCATTCCCTCCACGAAACGCGCGTGCGCATTACTCCACCTTCCTAGCATACTATAGATTAAAATAAAATATAGAAAAAAAAATCGTTATTAAAGGATTTCACTACAGAATTCGAGTTTCATTATTATATGTGAATTTGTTTCAAATGTGTTTACAACATAAACAAGCATTTGCTTGCAAATACTTAGGAGAGTAGCTTAATAACATATTAGTTTTAATTAAACTGATGAATGATTAATTATATTATTAGAAGATTTCATGAAGTTAAACAATTGCAAGGCAGACTGAAAATTTCTTTCAATCTGTGGATCAGACAGTACTTAGAAAACCTAGACAAACTTAAACAGAATTTCTTGATAGTAAATGAGGAATAATTTTTCTTGAATATTTACAGTACAACTGAAGTCTTGGGATAATTTTATATCAATTCAAAAAATTCAATGCATTAAGGGAAACTGCAAAATTATTTTCTCTGACTTTTTAAATTATTTTATTACTAGAACATCGATAGACAGGGCAACTAGTATGCAGGAGGTCACGGGTTCAAACCCTCGGGGCCGACCAACTTGGCTAACGGTTGGTCAAAGACTTTTCTCAGTCCTTAAGAAGAATGCCATGCTGTGTAATTTGATATGCGATTTTTTCTATTATCGCTTTCATCATTACATTTTATTTACTACTTCACCACCATATCAAGCATTGGACTGGGCAACCATCGGGGATATGGTATTACCCAAAATTTGCTTGCTCCTCGGCAGGCTGCTGACCCAAGACCTTGACTAGGTCCTTGGTGGTGTTAACCTCTACAAGACTTAGGAAATTCGTTGAAAAAGAAGAAGAAGAGGAGGAGCAGGAGGAGGAGGAGGAGGAGGAGGAGGAGGATATGAGGAGGCTACGTGTATGTAAAATCACAATCTATAAAAGTGAGTGTTCCCATTTAAGATCTGAAAACCTACTCGATCACAAAGATGAATTATGAAAATAGCCGAAAAGCACGGCCATTCTTTCTCTGTGTCTTAAGTTTCTTTGTGGACATTGTTGTAATTGCTGGTTGACTTGACAGCTGTATTCCAAAGTGTCTTGAACTGCCTCAGGTACAGGCTTAACTAATTTTTCTACGTTTTCTTAATTGAGGGAATATTATCTTGCTGTTGGCTTATGATGTCACATTTTAATCTTATATCCCTTCTGCTATTAATTTCACCACGTGATTTATTTCGATTAACGGACATTTTTGTGGTTACAGAACCAAACTTCTGTAAATTACTAATGGGGGAATATTGGACACCTGATACCGAAACCTACCAGAAGATCCTATGAAAAAGCAATGTAGCATAAGGAGGCCGAAACATCACCTGCCATCTTAATGCAAATCCTTGATAATGAAAGGAAAATTTTTAATGTAAATACAGGAAATAATACCTTTATTAACTAGCTGAATAAGCTACCTGGCTTATTACGTGGACCTGATGACAAGGGCTCCGATTATCAGTCTCCTTACAGAAAGGTTTAGGGACAGGGCACTACATCCAGTTATTCAAAATCTACACGCCACAATGGAGCACATTTCTGAGGCAGGCATGTCCATCTGGATCGCAAAATGTATTGCCGTTGAAGGAGCACAGCTTCGATGTCGACATTTTACTTATAAAACTGTCAGCTAATGCTTCGGGTGTGGCCCCTTCATACTACATCGCTTCTGTCACAAGAAGTTCGTAGTGAGTCGGATATTTCCCTTGTGAGATCACAGGTGCACTGAGCATTCAGGCAGATATGCCCATAGTGACGCGCATTGGGTGCGCACGCCCTCGTTGTTTGCCTTTTATTCACAGAGGTCAAGTCGATATTTAGTACATTATCATGTAAATACCAAAATCTAAAGTGAAATCCTTTTGCAAAATAAATGTTAAAGAAACGGAACTAAAGACATAAGCAGGGATTATACCAGTGGTAAACAGAAATTTAAGTTTTAACTCTGTGCTACGAAACAGGAATAGGTATTATAACTTCACGCCAGCATGGGTGTATGATTGGTACAATCAAAGAGCGTTATGTGATTTCAAGAAAAGCCCAGATTATGAATGTGCTTTTATAAAGCTCCGTGTTGGTGACACAAATACGAGTACGCCTACCACGCTACTTGCAACAAGGAAGTGGTATACCCAACAGAATCTATGGTATGCTATTACTTGAGCTGTGCGTTTGAAATACGTTACACATATTCATATGCCATCTTCGGTGTACAGGCAGCTAAGCTGTCACGAGTGGAAGAGAACAGCAGAGCTAATTCTCTCCCCATGGGATATATATATAAACTGGATACACTTTGTAAGCACTTTGTAACATTAAAGTTTTTGCAAAAGCGTCCTCAAGAATGCAATAACCATCGAATTCAGGCCATTCGTTACTATAAATGATGCAACGTGGTTTTGCTGAACATCGTTTATGCCGGTGACTTAAAAGGAGGTCACATATCAAGACATTTGTGAATCTCACAACTGCTACACCAATGTTACTGGTACTTTCTTATATTAGGGAACCCTTCCACTGAAAAAGCTAAATTTCACTACTTTCAGTGCAATTACGAGTAAATAAAATCGGAGGAATTGCTTCAGTGCATGTATACTTAGCATGTTTAAATTAGAATTAAACGTATTAAAAACCGTTGAGGTACAAATTCAAAACGAAGAATCTGTAGCGTTTAGCAGTGTCCATTAAACACTGTATATTTTGAAATACTTAAATTATAAATATATGGATTAAAGATCGATTTCAAAATTGTTTCTGCAAAACAAATATTAAATTATTGTTTATAGTTTTCGCGAAAAATATATAAATTAGGCATGCCACCACCAATTTATACTGAAATACATTTTTAAGTAAACATATAACCATGAAATAATTTTCAGTACGGAAAAAAATGCTTACATTTACCTCTTCCTCTTTCAAGACGTTGCGTTGAAAATTTCAAACAATTTGGACGAAAAATACACACGTTGTAAAGAATTTTAAAATTTACTAGAAGTCCGTTACTAAGCTATAAATTTCCCGTCAGTGTAACAGAATATCGACTATTTAACTGATTAAGCTGAAGGGTGTTTTAAAATTGAAACATAAAATACAAACAGACTGCGATTCAAGAGTTCAGGCAATTTTTATAATAAACAAGTTTTGCATCTTTCATAATGAAAATAAAAGAAAGGAGGAGAAAAGGCGAGTTCTTAAAGTTCTGACAAAACTTAAGGGTAGATTGCAAGGTGTACTCATATAACAGAAATGTTATTTGTGTGTCCCTCTTACTCAAGATTAACAGAACCTATTATAATGTAACATTATAGGTACAGCATAATAATAGGTCAACATATACAGCGTCGAAATAGATAGACTATGTTCACCGAGGAATTACTTTTCATTCCAACAGAAAGAAGCCTTTAGTCTGCGACAAAATTCACCTGGGCAAGTTACTAATGAATTGATTAAACCGTACAGCTATTGCCGAAGGTAATTTAATTGGAAGGACGTTTCCTCAATGACTTGGGCTTAATAAACAACCCGCGGTGACACGTAATACCTATATTTTATAATAGTTACTTTGGCGTTATAAGTAGTCAGACTGAGAGAAATAGGAAACGAAGTGCACAACCACACGTAGGCTTTATTGGGTCCGTTGTGCTTCCAACGTGATCGCAACGAAGCACGACCAGATCCGGATGGCAAAGTGCGCCTTACCGGGGCCAACCCCAACCTGAGGCCCTGGGAATAGATCAGACCGCTCACAGAAAACAACGGAGCCCCGCCAAGTAACAAGGAGGTATACTTAATAACGAAAATTCCACGGTCCTCCTTCAACACCGACCTCCGTCTAGTCCTATACGCATAAAACAGATCAAAGGCACAGAAAATGGACAGAAAATACCTGTCCGATGCAGAGCATTTACGTAAGACCCAAAGAGACTGGTATATTCTAAAATATATGATACCAATCCGACTAAAGGATTAAAAGTCCGGAGTGTTAACATAAATATAACCCCCCCTTACTCTGTATGGTTTATTTTTGTTCAGCTTCTACAAACTATTCTTACAAAACATTATTTTTCTAATTCATGTTAATCGAAATAAACCTTTACAGAATTAGTTCAATTACAAATTTTGTTTTAAGTACAAAGATAATATAGGAAACGGAGTTTATAGTCACATGTTTAAAAGCTAATGGCTATACGCCGCCCAACAGTCCTTCCACGAAATTTTAACAGCAACTGAATAGCGGCAACACATTAAGAAAACGACAAAAAATGAAAAATGAAGAAAATGCAACCCAATTATAACCGGGGTGTACTTGGAGTGGATGACGCAGGAAAATGTATTTGAAATAAACCGTGTTTTATAGAGGCATGTCTCATATTTTACCTTATTTTATTTAATTATTTAAAGTACGTTTTACCTTCATGGTTTACCCTCTATACAAAATAATAAAACTTCCGTCCAAAAAAGAGGATTTCAAAGGCATATAAACTTTTTTCTTAGTGTAAATATTTAAAAATAATGTTATCTTTATTAGAACTGTTAACAGTTACTTTTGACAAAATACAAAAATAAAGAAAAGCAGTACGGTGCAAAGAATAATTTCTGGAAGGGCAATTTCTTTGAAAATCTTCGTATCGCTTCTTTCTTTGATCCCGAGCTTCACTACACAGTTTGAGATTTATCGGACTTTTAGTTTTTGAGTTATTTTCTTCATATGCATGCACATGCCCGGAATTTTTCTAGAAATGTTACTTTTGGTTTCAGGGAATCTTAAAACGTGTATCTAAGGTGAAACCTCACTTTCAAATGTTTGGGTGGACTTTCTCCACTTCCTACATGTAGAGCAAATATGAGTTTTGTGTGCTTTAAAGAGAATTGAACTTCATGTGTAGTATGTTTCGCAATCTCTTTCGGTTTGCATTTAAATGCAATTATTATAGAACATTTCTTCCTAATGAACTGCATTTGATAAGCTATTTTTATTTGGCGTGTAGGTACCTCAGATATATGGTATAACAGCGCATCCTCAAGGCCCGTAGGCAACGGATTGAGGAACAGAGGTTTCCTGATCAAAGAGATTCCGGTATGAGTGAATAGTCTAACGTGGAACTGAAAGTACGAGAGATGGGATGATAGGAAAGATGATGGAGCATTCGGTGGAATGCTGGCGGGAGAAACCGGAGGACCCAGAGAAAACCCGCCCCAGCGCCATGTTGCCCACCACAAATCTCACTTTGCGGTCGCCTGGGATCGTACCATTTGTGCGAGCCAAGCGGTCTAACCACTCAGCCATGGCGCGGCCCTTATATATATGGTACTATAATCAAATTCGTTAAAAGCGGTTTTGAGGAAACAAACAATTTCGAAGAATGTTCCATATAAAGTTTGGTTTGTGGAGAACTTCTTGTCGCACATTCTGGAACTTAAATACTAAGATTGGTACGATAAGTTGTTGCGACACGCACGCGCGTGTGCGGCTGCACACGCAGACAAAAACACACACACACACACACACACACACACACACACACACACACACACACACACACACACACACACATACATACACACACACACAGAGAGAGAGAGAGAAAGAGAGAGAGTTTTCCTAAAACGTTTTCTTTAATACACAAATAGCTTCAGAGCATTGTACAAGTACTGCTGGAGAACCCTTTATATAGAATTTTTGGGTGAAATGCATACTTATTGTACCTACTAGAATATGTACATACGAGTGAGGTGATGTGGTAACGTGTGCAGCTTACATTCGGAAGGTCGCAGGTTTGATCCCCCTCCAGCACGCACTTTTTCTGCCATTTGTCACATATGCGAACACGTTGGCTATACAATTACCACAATTTCCTTTCCGTAGTTTCTCCTTTATCTCATTTCATTCTCTTCTTTCATGTGTCCTTTTATGCTCGTGCGCAAGGCAATGCTGGACATATGACATGGATGCATGCGCAAGTAAAGAACATTCCTCGTGGCTACTAAAAGGACTGCCAAATCAAGGCGTCCTTTGTCCGCCCTCTGAGGCACTGACAATAAAACGGATCATAGTGCCTGGAAATGTGAAGGGCTTTCTGCGTCGGTGGCCTCCTGTGTCTAACTTAATTCCCTCCTCCTCCTCCTCCTCCTCCTCCTCCTCCTCCTCCTCCTCCTCCTCCTCCTCCTCCTCCTCCTCCTCCTAGCTGTGCTAGCTACAATTGATATGATTAGGTCGCAGTGCGTGAGGTGTCCCAGCGTTTAAGTATCTACTGGTTTGTCTCCTAAATAAATTTGCGGCAATGTTTAAGAGATATACTGCTTGAAACGGATAGTCTCTCCCAGGTACCTTCACACTACTCTCCGATCACACAAGATAAACCCAAACATTAGTGCATTTATAGGAAGGGCAAACTGCACGCATATGGAAGTTAGATATTCAAGCCATGCTGTGCCAATACGTCAATGTTGCAAGTAAAAATATTTCTTGAGTAACATGCTTTGCTGTAAAGATGAAAGAAAAAATTATGAAGAAAACCACATCGCGACTATAGCTACAAATAATTGTTCTGATCCCTGTAATTCTTTTCCATAGATCACTTAGTCAATGTACGAGCTATTTAACGGAATAATTGTTAGTTTTACTTCAACACGAATGAAGGACCTGTGTAACTTTGGGCATATAGGCAGTGATTGCTGGCAAATATGAAAAAATGATTCGTGTGACTAGTAAGTGTCAACAAGAAAAAGATAAAACTAATACAATTCGTTTTCTGAATATAAATTACTAAGATAAGTTGTTTGTGTCCAGTGAGTCCAATGAGCTTGTTATAGAGACTAATAGAGTCCATAATTACAAAATATACAGAGAAACAGCTCTACGGTAACGCTTGAGAATTGCATTCGGGATTTTTCTAGTTCAACTCCTGTCAAACCGGCCACTCTTGACTATTTGTTTTTGGTAATTACCCGGATTGATAAATGAACGCCGAGGTGGTTGCTCTTCTACTATGAATTTCCTGTTCATCATTTATTTCCTGTTTCATTGTTGAGGATTAAGTGACAATGTTTGAGGTGTTGCAACTGGACGGCTGAAGGTGTACTTTGGAAGGGTTTCTTCTTAGAATCGGCTGGACTGCTAACGGACACGCCTTCTAGAGCGACATCCCTGGACTCTACCGACGTCTATGGGCTCTGAGCTCGTCAGGTCCCGTGTACGCGCACATTGTCTCATGCTTCTGGTCGATCTTTGGGTATACCTCATCATCCCTTCCTGGGATCATCTAGAAGCTTAAAGCGCAACACCCGCACAGATTCGGTGTTTTGCTCATGAGTCATGTTACCTTGAAAACATAAATAGGTTATTCTAAGACCAGAGAATTTACATAGTCCAGATCTATTTTCTCATAAACTGCAACAACGAAAGATTAAGGAAGCTAGGTAGTCTTAAGCTATCTTCTCCTGTTGTTCGAGTACCAATTTTCATTTAAAATTTTTCAAAAACTTAATCGCATGAAATGAAACTGGTGCTGTAATCTCCACCTGCAACCTTTTTTCAAACACAACCTCAGTCAAATTTGTATGCTAAACATTATGCTGCACACATAAAAAATAATACTGAACGTTTTAAGTTACTTTTAGGGCCTTCGGTGCATAATAATATTGATTTCCCTACTTTTAATTTAAGAAGTAACTTTTATCTCCATTTGCAAAACTTCCATAACATTTTGATTTAGCAAGGCCATTGTTCAACAAATTCATTATAAACTTCTAGGTATTCCCAGGACACCAGCTATTTATAGAATTCATTCAAAACAATATAGAACAAAGGAAACTCCCATTTGAACTCCACACGCTATTTAATTAAAACAAACAGCAGAGGGTCTGTGCAGATTAAACTACGCTGTAGTACAATCGATAAAATTTGATATCGTATGATATTCGGGGCATTGCCATAAACCCTCTTTACTGAAAATTAAAAGCAATCCCTTAATCTACTTTCTATTAGTTTACTATCAGTTTAAATGTTTCAAATGTTCTATTAAAAGTAATAGTTACATATTACTAGAATATAACGTAAACTGATATAAAATCCAAAATTAACCCGGAATTTTCTCAGAATGGTATTTCTCAAATATGAAAATTAGGCACCAGATGAAAGTTACATTAAAAGCTATTGTACCTCTACATAATAATAAAAAGTTCCAAGGAAATAAATGCAGAAATAAATGTTAGTAACAATAAAGTAGAGAGTAGGTGTAATACGCACTGATACAGTACAAAATACCAAATTTCAAAATGTAAAGGCTGAATCTGTAATATAAACATTAGGTAGATCTACACGGGCTCGATTTCCATTAGGTCAATTAATGTGCATTTTTTAATTGTTCCTGTCTGGTGGTCCAACGCTGGGGCGGATTATATAATGCAGTGAACTTCGATGTACCACATTGTCTTTTGTCAAGCTCGAAAAATGAGACTTGTTGGATGCGGACGAGGCATGTGATGGTTGAATTTTCTTTGTGAAACATCTGCGCAGTTGTTAGCTGTGAGACGAACACTCAGAGAAACCAGCCCATGGCGTGAGGCAGGCTTGTGTTAGAAGACCAGTGTCAGGATTTAATATGTGCAGACGTTAGGGACCCCTAGTGTGTTTTAACACTATTGTGCGTCCCACCTTCGCCTGACTGTTTCCGGAAGCACAACAAGCGAATGTGCACTTAAGAGCCGAAGTTCCCCTCCGCTTCCTGATTAACATAGCCATGTTAGTACGAAACACTGTAATTATAATATACAAGTCGCTCCATAAGGAGGAGGAATGACAGGTCTTGCTCTAGCCATTCGACACCTAACTCCATGATTTCTGAAGGTATTAAAGTGCAAGATAAAATGGACGAAGCCAGCCAGTCACATAGCCATGTTAGTTGTTTGTTCTCCATGTGAACGTAAACCAGCACACCAATTTCATAATATTGACATATAACTCCTTTGTTTTGGCTAAGTAAAACAGTGAGTAAACTAAGTGAAATGTACTGATTTAAGCTCGATCTCTGAGTAACTGATTACACTGAACCAAATCTCATATCTTTTCTTTCTCTAGTATGATTTTAGCAGAAATACACGTTCTGCAAATTCATGAAAGCAAAGAATTTCACTTCTGGTAAAAAGATTCCCGTGTATGTGTGTGTGTGTGTTTTTCTAACTAGAAAATAATTTCATACCTATGTCTTTGAGTCCCGCATCCACGGATGTATCATGAAGATTTTCAAGAAGTTCCCAGCATACAAATTACCACTTACAATATTCGAAATTGTTTTATTCTTTCCAAAACAACCCTAAAGATTTTGATTTAGTTTTCTTCTAATTCTTGTGAACTCCGTTAGCTGAGAAACAAACAGGAATAGAATTTGTAAGAAGAAGAAGAAGAAGAAGAAGAAGAAGAAGAAGAAGAAGAAGAAGAAGAAGAAGAAGAACTACGCTGTGATACACAATAGTATTACGGGGGGAAATATCCAAAGTGCAACAGCTCGAGTACACCAATGCCAAAAGCATGACCAGTGCATTCTTTTCTCATCCGACAGTAACAGAGCGCAGTAACTGGTATGGGACTGGTACTGCTTACCTCGACCGCTAATACATGGTTAGCGAGGACGAATTCACTTCCTCAAATATCTCCTCAGTTAACCCCCAAACATCCCATGCCCATAATACAGGTCGGCCCAGAGCCCAAACACCAAATGCAGGAACTCTACCGCAGTGCATCACATATTTTGTTTTTATTTCTTCAGCTGCAATCAAATTGCACTACCATTCTCTGAAACACCAAACAAAAACAATCAGCTGAAACGATCTGTGACGCTACAATGGAATTAATATAAAGCCTGCACGATGTTTCGTAAACTGCAGTACCTTCTTGGACAAAACCTATGACAATACTATACCATTTGAATAAACATGAAGTTTTTTTTCCATTTTGCATTAGCCGGATTCGACTCAATTTACCTTATGTTAATATAAATATTTCGATGTAATTCATATAGCAATGAACACAATCTAAGGAGCTTACTGAAAATTATGCAGTACAGTTCCAATGCGCTTATACATCTTAGAAAATGCGGACATTTTACATTAGGTTAACCTGCATATACGGAGAATCCCAACGTATTACCTAGGGGGAAAAAACACGATAAAGAAAAACCAAAAGAAGTTACGCACGCACACACACACACACACACACACACACACACACACACACACACACACACACACACAGAACTGTTCATTTGTCAAGTTTACAGCAATTGTCATAGGACATGGAAAGCTCCGTTCATAGCGCCATCGATTTGCTTTACTAGATAGCCGAGTATGCCAATGTCAAGAAGAGGACCAAACAGTAGACCACATAATATTCTGAAGTCCAATCATAAACCAACAAAGAAACGACATGACCAGGAAAATACAAAGCAGATGATGCGACTGGTTCATAAACAAAGAGGAACTTATTAACACACATTTAAAATGTTTCGTCAGCTTTGTTAAATCAATAAACTCCACAGATATAGGGTACTGAAATGAAGCATAAAAACTTCAAATAAAGCTACTAATTAATTTCAACTATTTTTAAAAGTTAAGCAAATAATAATAATAATAATAATAATAATAATAATAATAATAATAATAATAATAATAATAATAATAATAATAATAATAATAATAATAATAATAATAATAATAATAATAATAATAATAATAATAATAATAATAATAATAATAATAATAATAATAATAATATTGTAAAATACTGTAAGAGACCATTTTCACTAGAAATACAAGATATTGTAAAACTATTGTAAAAGTTGTATGAAATGAATATTGTAAAAGAATACAAATATAAGAATATTGTAAAATATTGTAAGAGAACATTTTCATTACAAATACAAGATACTGTAAAATTATTGTAAAAGTGGTATATAATGTAATAAAAAATGCAATTTAGTAATCTTAAGGAATGGGGCATACAAGGGAAAAAACGCGCACGCGCTCGGGCAAGCACGGACGCACGCGCGCACACACACAGAGGGCAGCCCGCAAAATAAGATTTGTAGTGGACAACAAGGCTCTGTGGCGGGTTTTCTCCGGGATCTCCGGTTTCCCCCGCCAACTCATTCCACAGTGCTTCATCTCATGTATCACCAGTGTCACTGCCTGAGGTGTCGCATGTAGTCAAAGCAGTCAGTAAACACTACATATTTCATTTCACACACACACACACACACACGCACGCACGCACGCACACACACTACCACCACACCACACCTGAACACATATATTTTTAACGTTTGCTTGTAGGCCTTCGGGAACATTATTATTTGTAACATGTAGCATGACTTCCGCACGTGGAGGTCGTGGTCAAAGAATCAAATTGGTGAAACTCAACATTTCGCCCTCAATGTTGGGGGACAACCTCAGGAGAGGAGCAGACATTGGCGAGAGCGGGTTGTTTTGTTAGTAGTTAACATACGCTATGTAACAATTTATTTGAAATTTGGGGTAACAATTTATATCTTGTTTGAGGGACAAACCATAGTGTCTGGTACCAATTTCAGTGGACATACTCGAATAAATAGTACTGCTCAAGGGGAGCCAGAGTGTGCAGATCAAGCAGAGGCCAGGATCTGAATCCTGACAACTATCTTCAAATTGCTGGTTTCTTCGATTGCCAAAATTAACTGGTTGTAGGAGAAAAGGGTATTGGGACAGACGAAGAGCTACGCAGGGAGAAGAGAGTTGTCTGTGAAGGAAGGAAGATATCAGGAAAAAAGGTGTAGAAGAGTTAGATTGGGAAGAATTCAGACAATCTTCCATCTCTCGAAATCATGCAATGAATGTCCCGGTGTGGTCTAGTACCATGCACACTAAGGGCTAACGGAATTAATGTATTGGTTATTGCCTTGATGGTGACTACCTGAAGACTTCCAGAAGGGCGAGGAGGAAAAGCTTGTTTGACTTCTACGAATGCTGCAACAAAGTCTGGTGTGGGGATTAAGGGCCTCTTGACAGCTAGGTCATTTGAGCCCGATGTAAAAATTAAAACCCCAAATACTTATGAAATTTAATCTTAGAAATTTAAAATAGAAATTAAAACACGAAATACAAAACCAAAGATGTGAATGACTAAAATTATAAAAAATAAGTTACACAAGGAATCTTACAAATCTAAGACGCTTCTAAAATTAATGCACAAGTATTAAACTCAATATTGGTGACAAACCACAGTGACTTGTAAACAGATACCGGATCGTCATCTAAAATTTGCTGCAGTATATCACCCAGGCCGAGGATCTGGCGCTCATGAGCGATTTGCCGAGAATCCAGTAATGCATGCGACACGGACAGTCGTACGACGGAGCACTGGGATTTCCTGCTGAATGTTAACCAGGTCTCTCAGATTTCCCGAAGTTGAGTACTCATGAATGCTTGCCAGGACTAACACCACGGTGAGAAGAAATGGCGAGGCAACGATCAGTGAACATTTTGATGCGGCATTGCAGTCGCATCCACCCGCCAATTGCAGGAAATCTCCACATGTGCTGGGCCCCATGTAAAAACTAACTCACACGAGCAACCGAGAGTTAAGTATCTTATTTATAAAATCAGTAAGGAGCTGTACTCCTGTACGGTTTGAACAGCGCTCACACTGTCAGAGAAAATATGAGGCATCCAGGAACTAAGATGGATGTAAAAAGAAATAAATAAAATGTTGTAAATAGCTAGGCTGTAAAACGGAACTGGCGTCCAACAGGCGATATTTGTGAGCCTTGCCTTTATTGACGAAGACGCAACCTGTAGCAGTAGCAACCTAGGAACCGTCAGTAAATAGCGAAGTAAAGTTCCGGTACTGATGAAAAGTTGTTTAAACACCGACTTGGAGTGACGATCTTAGCGTTATCCGAAACGCTAGATCCATGAGGATAACGACCAAGAGAGCACTGTGTATAGAGGCAGAGCTGTGCAGTGAGAAGGTCGCAAAATCGAATGCTACAGAGACGTGTTGTATTATGCCGCATATAACGATGAGCAGGATCCGGGTGTAGTACTAAACGACGGTTGATCTGGGTGACTTGCCAATTTTCCAACACAGGAACAGAGAAAAACTAGGCGACGAACAAACAGCGGAAGTTTGCCTTAACTGGCATGCAGACATGAAAACGACTAGTACCGAAAGTCCCTACAACATGCCTAATACCAGTATCATGCGCAGTCTATAAAAAGCGACGTCTGGAGGTGAACGCTGCGCCATCGATATAACTGACACAGTCCAGTTTGCACCGAACTAGGAAGCGATACAACCTTAACATTACAGTGCAATCACCACCCCATAATAACCTAAATAAAACCTTTAGTATTCAAAGGGATCGATCACACGATGCCCGCAGGTGACGAATGTGACATTCCCACGTGAGCCTAACGTAGATGTAAATGTTTAAGAGCTTATGCCGAACAAGGGGCACGGGTGAGCCATTCAAACTACGATCAGAAGGATGGTATACACCACGAAGACAATAAACGTGCATACACTGTGTCTTCGTTGGGGAAAAACGGAAGTCGGTGCGAAGCGCTAGGTGCGCTAGTAATATTATGGTTAGCTACAGTTCGCGTTTGATGGGCTGAAGATATAAGAGCGATAGTGGATCCCAACGCCGTCAACATACAGTGATATTAAGATTCCGCTAAGAACGACATATTGATGCCACTAATAACGGCAAAGTGGGCTTCACTGAAGATATAATGTTGGGGCACGCGATTCTTCTGGTTCCCAACATGTAAAATTACGTTTGCTAGGTGGACATAAAGCGACCGAGCTTATAAAACGTTGCATAGAAAATAGCTGAATAACCGCAAGCAGCTTAACCGCTGAGCACTGAGGATACCATAGCGTCGAGCAGTGTCATAAGCCTTCTCCAGATCAAAGAAAATTCACACAACATACTGCTTCAGGAGAAATGCAACGTCGATATAAGCCTCCATGTATGTAAGGTTGTCGAACAGGAGCGATGGCGACGAAAACCACACTGAATATGGCAGAGCAGGACGTTCGTTTCCAGTCGCCACACTTAGAGTGGCGTACGTGTTCCGCATTTCCCCGGTCAAGGAAGACGGAAACCTTGCTAATGCCACATGCGGTTAAATACATCAAGCACAAAGGTTATCGCCTTGGGTGTAAAGTGTAGCAACATTTTTCCGTGGATTTCATCGCGATCAGAAAAGAATCCTTTGCTATGGATAAAGAACGCACCAGCTGGGACATGATAAAAGGTTAAATATGGCTCACCACAGTCACTGTTAAAACCGAAGACTAGGAAGGTGTAACTACTAACGGGTTATACAAGGAAACGTCTAAAACGGAAGGGCTCAATGAGCAGTGCCAGCGTTGTACCTAGGTGAAGCGTTTGAAGGTAGTGGCACACTTATCCATGTAATGATCCAGTTTGCAGCAGGTCGCGCAGAAATGTCGGTAATGTGACATATCGTGCTCCCTGCAGACACTGGTGAGGTACGGAGACCCACAATAGTGACAACGCAGCGGAGCAATTTAACCATTCGGGAAGCGGCCTTAGGGGCAGCAACAGAGACTGAGGATTTCCAATCGCAGCTCTTGATTCCAGCCAAAGGCTTGACCTAGGAAGTTAAGGCCGGTAGAGAACAAGGCTGTGTAATGCTCTTTAACCCTAAACGCTAGTTGTATTAGTCCTGTCGATCGGTTGCGAGACTTGATCCTAAAGTCAGTTACGATAAGCATAGTCGAGTAATTGGTTAAGCCTAATAACTGCAGTGATAAAATAACCACAGAAAAAATGTGTGGGAATGATGGAGTGAGAACGGAACAGGCCACGAACTTATCTCTGAATTGCAGAAGAAGAAATGAAATGTGTAGTGATTAAAGCCCGCTTTTACTACATACGCCAGCGCAGGTAGTGACATTGATGATACATGAGATGAAAGAAGAGCACAGGTGGAAAATGACATGGCAGGGGACATTACAGATCCCGGAGAAAACCATCCCCAACACGTGTTTGTCCACCACAAATGTCACTTTGCGGTCGCCTGGGGTCGCACACGGCCGCCTTGGTGAGAACCAAGTGGTCTAAACACTCAGCCATGGCGCGGCCTAGAAGAAATGTGCGGGCCTCGGCCGTAACAAACATTGTTTCAGAGATACTCCCGTTCTTCTCAGAAGCAAGAGCTGTTCCAGACTATGGCCGTGTCGAAGGTATAAATATCGACATAAATGCAAATGAAGAGGTTGCGTTATCGTTGGAGACAGGTGTTGTTATGTCGGACGGCAGCGAGGAAGGCGCAACACACCGGACAGCAGTGCTGCCAGCGGTCGCTGTTTATTCTTCCTTGGTTGTGGTTGCTATCCTTCAGATTGATCGATGCTTTATGTTTGCCAATCAGAAAGCTGTTTTCTCTCTGAAGTTCCGAAGCGAAGCTGGCAAGGAACGATAATTTATTCTGTTCAAGTTGTGAGAGGTTGTATTGCATATCGATTGCTCCATCATCTGAGGTTGTATTAAGAGCGATGCAAGGGCATTCTAAAGAAATCCAAGCCTGCTCTAGCTCATTCCTTCTTCTCTGTTGAAGTTATCGGGAGTTATTTGTATTGCTGCTCTGAATATTCCAGGGTAATAATGTTTGATGTTTGCAGGACTTCAGATCTTCCGAATTTATGCCCAGTGTATCTAATACCAACGTATGCTCAGCAATGGTTTGACCGTATTTACAAGTTAACATCAGCGTTAGAGTATGGATCCAGGACATTTTTGGCTGATCTGTGGATTTCTTATTGTAACTGCGAAAGGAAAGTTTGTCAGCCGCAGATTGTGGTACCTTAGCGACATTTAGCAATTATGACAGAGGAAATCTGGAAAAACAAAGTTGTCAGGGAGAACGCTCTTGACTGGATTTGGATTTGAACCTCGGATTTTGCGTTTAGTGAGGAAACCTTCTTAGTTACAATATTAAAGCTCAGCCTACAATCACTCCATGCCGAACTATGTACACCTGTTTTTACGAGCAGACGTATTTGGAGAGCCAATAACAGGCAATCTATATCAACTATTAACCGCCTGACGCAGGAAATCATATTAGTGGTGACCACATTCCGCCATCGTGAGAAACCTATTAAAAATTAGGGGAATGTTTTGGAATAGATTATTCACAGATGTAGTAGTCAGCGAGCATTTTGTAGAGTAGGATAGAGTATAAATTATCACACACTGGATGAATTAGAGGAAAACATAACATGAAATGAAATAACATTACTGTAGCTGAATTCAAGGGTATTAATTGGAATATGCTTGGCTGTAAGAGAGATATCACTATCAGTGTTTCAGATTTGAATTTTGCGGAGCCGTAAGTTGGAATGTTGTCAAAATCTGCCTCTTTTTCTAATATTGTTATTTGGTAGATTAGATCTTTGAGCACCTGCTCTACGAGTATTTTGCTTATTTTCCACCTCTAAATTAAGCAAAATACTCGTAGAGCAGGTGCTCTATTTTCCACCTCTAAATTAGTGTAAAACTTAAAGCACCTTAACATTGCAGCTACACAAGGCCTCTTTTAGGAACAGGCAACAGGTCAATGTTTGTGTGTTTGTTAACATTCTATATTCTAAGTAATCCCAAAGTCATGTTCAGGATGCAATACTAGTTTAAAAAGTAAGTACAGTATTATGCTTTCAAAATTAACAGAACACGTAATACACCACCAACAGCGCTCTGAAATTCAGGCTGTCTTAACGGCAGAAAGCAGTTCGACTCAGGTCAGGAGTTTTCTGCGGCTTTTTTCTGCGATTGGAAAAATAATATCCATGACTTTTTGGTATGTGAAGGGTGTCATGTTCATTAACTTAATAGAAAAGGTAAAGTTGGTTACCTGACAATACTATAATGCATGATTAGTCCGTACAAGAAGTTCAAGGAGACACGGTGCCACTTGTCCAAGAAGAATGTGTTGTATCACTGCGACAAAGCACCAGCACGTTCATCCGTGACGTCGCCGCCAAACTACATGATTTGCGTTATTAGTTACTGCGGCTCTTCCTATATAGCCCACGCTACTTCACTAGATTTCTTTTTGTTTTCAAACAAGAAGACCTAGCTCGCAGGAATAAAACCTAAACCAAATTAAGAGGTCATCGGCGAGACAAAAGCCTTTGAAGAGATCGGTATTTAATATTTCTGAAGGGGATAAAAGTGGTAAGAACTTTGCGAGAAGTACATTTCCCTAAAATGGAACTATGTTCAGAAATATAATTGTGTTTGAACGAATTGGCGTCTTCATTCGTAACATTGGTACGCCCAAGTATTCAGTATAAAAATTCCATTTGCTTGCAACAAAATTTCAATATAGGTTTTGTTTTATAGTTTATATTACAAAATAAGAAGTCTGGGTTTCGTTCAATGAGGCTGTTTCATTATTTAACAGGGAGAAATATACCCTTAAGCTGCAAGAAAACTAATATTGATCTATTTAAAAATGAGCTCATTCCAGGAAATAAGTATATAAATGTCATTAAAAATTAATGAACCATTAGTATATCACACCTACTTTCTATGTAAATTTGCATGACCACTGCTGCTATAGTTTGAGAGGTGCAAACAAATACCCATGCCTCCTCATTCTGACTACTTTCCCCTACAGAAAGAACTTTCGGGTTAACCGATATCCTGAAAGCAAATGAACAGCTGGAGCACCACAGATGTTAGAAAATGAATCAGGAGTGCAACATTTCCTTTCACGTGTGTTCGTTAACAACCTTCTTTAGGCATGTATTAATGGATTTCGTGGCGTTAAGGAGCGAAATGATATCATGAAAAACTGAAGATCAGCTACACCTAAACTAAGGCCAAACTAGGCAAAAATTAGTAAATTCCGAAAGCGATATCAGGGAGTGGTTCTTGCCTTTGTTTTTTTTTTTTTTTTTTTTTTTTTTTTTTTTTTTTTTTTTTTTTTTTACACTTTCTTACTCCCTCCCTCCACCCTGAATGTGTGCGAATACTTAAAAGCTAAAATCGCATTGATCATCCGACTAACATTTGGAATGACTTTGTTCCGGTTTTTATATTTTTATTTTAACAAACGACCTCTAACTTAAGCCATATCCGAGATGAATGAAATGGGTGAAGTGATGCTCAGATGAGACTAGAGTATATAGAACTTAGAGTTACCCGACATTCACATTTCAGAATGAGGGAAAATCCCGGTTAAGCCTTACCCAGATAACTCACTCTGAGCGAGACTGGAACTCATGACCTCTTCAATGGAAGGCAGACACTATTCCCACACATTTTGTTACTCGTTATGCCTTACAAGTCAGTTCACTCAAAAACAATATTTCCCTTAATTGCTGCTTTGACAGTCAGTCATCAGTTGCATGAAGTTGGGAGTGTGACACATTCGTTTTCCCTTATTTTTAACGGCAGACTAATGTTTCCTTACAGTAGGAACAAAGTAAAAAGTTCCAGAGTATCGGAAATAAAGGCTTAGGTGTGAAAGGATGAACAATATTTGAAACATCTATTTTAAGGTAAGGAGCGTGGCGAATAGGTGTTCGTGTTTACTAGACTAATATACGACTTATGTAGATGATTTCAACTTCATTCACTTAAATTATAGGCAACAATACCTAATGATTCTTCATATTTTATACTTTCTTTAAAAATGAAATGCTGTTTAGTGTTAAGAATGTATACCTTAGAATAACGTAGTCTAGTGCATGTAATCACATTTTCGAAATGACTGCTAGCAAATACAATTATGGATGCCATATTTTACGATTATATACCTTCCCAGGAAACTTTACTGCGTTCTTGTTTCCCGTATAACTTGAGAGAAAGTGATAAAGTAAGGAATGCACTGAAATCCCGACAGAGGCACATTGTTTCAAGCCTCACGTCTCGCGACGTCCTGCATTCCCGAATACACGTAATATGTATACGTACGGTTTCTCGCGGGAAATGAAACAGCTCCCATTAAGAACTTCGTTCCCTTCCTGTAAAGGACGGAAATTTGTTTCCTGTAATTTCTAGCCTGTCAAACGAGTTTATCCCATCTCCATCCTAACGCTTCGTTATTACCCTTGTGCTGTAAATTTATCGTTAGAGACGACAAACTATGGCTATCACCTGAAGTAATAAACTACGGAATAAGTAATGCAGACCCTGATTAGATCTTGCTTACATGCTTATATGATAGAAGTTTGGATGTGATTAACACCTCAGTAAACTGCGTCGGTTATGAGAGTTAGCTTAATATCTCAGCACTGCTTGGGAATATGACGTCCTATAATCAACAATAGTGAGCCAGTTAATATCTAACGACTAACTTCACAGAATGGGTAAGTTCAAGCTTCCAAAGACTTCTTTCCCAAAGATCAACTTCGAGATACAGGAATTCAATTATTTCATCAGTAACTTAAATGCTGGTTATTTTTGTTATTTGCATGCACCGTATTGCCAACTCTTAGCGAAGATTATGCAATGCATACAACCCCAGTCAAAAGAAATATTTGGTGAAACCCCTAAGACAACGCCTAACCAAGTATTGGTTTCCTTGCTAATACCTCTCAACCACACACAAGAATGAAAGTGGCATTGGTTTAGGTGTGAAATATTAGGGTTCAAATTTTGGCAATGCCATACAAAATATAAAATAATTTTTAGTAATATTAAATTAGTATTTTCACTTTACGAGAGTTTCCTTGCATGTCTTAGGACAAAAAAAGAGTCTTAAGTGTTTCTTGAACGGAATAAAAGCAGGAAAATGAAATGAGCAAAGTAATTTAGTCTAGTATGAAGATTCTTTGTTAATAAAAAAATGAATATATTTCGGCGTCCATGTCCCTTGTAACTGTAGTTTAGATGTTAATATCAAAAGAAGACTAACAGACAATATTTGAGAGGAAACTGGATAGGATTAAAATTGTGCCTTCTCTAAGCATAACAAATCCAAATTAATTTTGCGTAGAGGTAGAGGTATATACTGTTAACTTTAGGAAGAAAGGACATATCAGGGATTTTATGATATTGGGAGATTGGAGGGTACAGAAAAAGATTGACGATTCTGGTAAGAGAATCTGCCATGGTACGACGGGTATGAAGACTGAGTTTATAATTTAGCAGATTGTGTTAAGTGGGACAACCAGTGCAGTATTACACTGAAGTAAAAATTTATAATTACAACTAGAACGAGATGAGCTTGTTGGGATCTACTGGCTATCCAGAGGAACAGACAAAATTCGCATAATTTACTGCATGGAGTGCGCGAGGCTAGAACAAATTTCGTCAGTTATAGAGATAACTTATTTTCACATTTTTTTTCTTTTTCTCTTCTCTCTTTCTCTTTTCTTTTTGTAACCATTAACTTGCATGTTAAACATGCATGTACTGTCAATAACCCATGCATTTTGACAGAGAGAGAGAGAGAGAGAGAGAGAGAGAGAGAGAGAGAGAGAGAGAGAGAGAGAGAGAGAGAGAGAGAGAGAGAGAAAGCTGTAATAACTTTACTTGAATAAAGATACGCTATCTTATTACTAACAGAACATTTAAGTTTATTAAATCAAAGTTTATGATTTCTAGTAACGAAAGTAATGTGATATTGCAAATCGACACAATTCTTATTAATCTTCGGCGTGGAGTAAACATTACACTTGTCCATAAAAAGCAAAACATTTAAACGCCGTTACTTGCAGAATTGTTACAGCTATTCTTACTGCTACATAAATGAATGAATAACTAAATAAATAAACAAATATCTGAAAAACTCCGGTCTGGTACCTAATTACTTAAACCAGGACGTATATTCCAAACTTGTAATTTATTACAACCAAATCAACACAATTAATTACATAAATTCTCCAGATTAACCTACAACTGGAGTAAAAAGAAAGGAAAAACTAAAAGGAAAAACTTAAAACTAAAATAAAAACGAAAACAAACTTCCTATCAACTACCATAACAAATGCCTTAATTAAAATAATTTAAACATAATAATACAATTAATATTTTTAACATTTCAATTTTATACTATACTACCATTCTTCAATTACTTAAAAAATAAAATATATAACTTCATAAATTGCTAATAAATTTATTTAACTATTTAACTATTAACTTATTTAACTTTATCAATTATAAATTATAATTACTATATAACATATTATCTGAAATAAAACAATTTAAAATTTAAACAATCAACAAATCGATTCATAATATCATCGATTCATAATATCATCAATTCATCATCTATTATCATCATCATCATCATCATCATCATCATCATTACTACTACTATTATTATTACTACTATTATTACAATTATTATTATCATCATCATTATTATTACAATTATTATTTTTATAAATTTTATATATTTAAAACTATTAGATTAAAAACACAGATTTTCATTAACTAAATATCTATAAGCCATTAGTGCTGGTATCCAGCACAACAAAACTGGTATCCAGTTCCCTAAATCTAGCTAAAATCTAATACCAGTAACCAGTAAATAAAGGTACTGGTAACCAGTACTCATAAATACTAAACTAAAACTACATCACTAAATTACAATAAAATTCATAATTATATAAAACGAAATTATTCACAAATTATAGAAATGCTGAAGAAATTTCAAGCATAGTATATAAAGCACTTATAATAAATAACCTTCAAAATTACACTGCAATTATTCTTTTTCTATAGCAAACACTAAAATCTTTTCAATTCTTAATTATACTCTGCTTATTAAAATATTTCACAACCCATCAACAATTCTTCTTAAATCTTCTCTATAACGATTTACTAAAAACACCATTACATTTACTCTATAAAACACTTTTTCACTATTAAAAACAGAAAAAAAAATATTTTTTTTTTTTAACTTCTTCACTAGAACTTTCATATTTAATAAATAAAATAAAACCTAAAATTCCCTATTATTACACTTCACTATTACCAAACTATTTTCATTCTTCATCTGCTACCTGCTCAGGGACCGCATCTGAAGACAGAATCCCGGTTTTAGAAATTCATTTGTACCACCTCCGACCTCTGCCCCTGGACCCAGCCTCCTGAAGTCAACGCCGCCATCTTACTGGAACAGTGCCGCTCCCCTCTAATTACCTCCCCTCGCCGACTTATTGGATTAATTACTATCCCATCATTCTTCCTTTTCTTCTTCCTCTTCTCTATTTAGCATATTTGATTAATATACTATCATTCTCTTATTACTCTTCCTCTTCATCTCTGGTTAGAATATTAGATTAATAGACATCCCGTCCTTCTTCCTCTTCTTCTTGCTTTACTTCTTCTCTTCTCTCTTCTACTCCTTGTCTATTTACCAATCTTTCACTCCTGACAATTAACTCTTCCGTATGTGATGTTACTATAATTTCGGGTAATATAATAACCTCTCATTTTCTCACTTATCTTATGAGCCATGGACTCCAGATAAATACAGATATTTCTTAAGATATCACAAATGTGTATACCATTTAAATTAGATCTTTCTTCTCGAACAAATTCTTCTGTTATTTGACATTCAAATAATACACATTCCGGTGAATCAATTACTTTAGAATGTTTACATAAATTATTATTCAATTTATTAATTTTCTTCCAACAAGTACTATATGGACCATGCCCTGTAATATAATGAATAAATCCCTTAGAGGGATTCAAATGCATTAATTTTAATGTTTCATTAATACTGGGACAAAGGTTATATATTCTTCTTCCTGAGTGTGTATTATCCCATTCATGCTGCCAAACTGATAATAATGTTCTAATAATTTCACTTCTGGTAAAACATCTGACTCCTAAAATTTCTTCAATTTTACTAAAATTATTTCTCTTTAACGAAAACATGCAAGCACGAAGTTTGATTAATAGATCAATAGGCCAAATTCCTGTAGTAGCTAATAAACCCAATGTTGGAGTCGTATTTAGGGCACCAGTATGCCTTAGCAATATAATTCTCTGAGAGCTTCGCATTTTTTTTTTTTTTTTTTTTTTGTAAATTTACGTCCTCCAACGTTAAGTCATATCGGACGATGAATGAAATGGCTGAAATGATGCTCAAATGAGCCCAGGGTCCATAAAGCTTAGAGTTACCCGACATTCGTCTTTCAGGATAAGGGAAAACCCCGGAAAAACCTTATCCAGGTACCTCACCCTGGCCGAGATTCGAGCTCGGGACCTCTTGAACGTGAGGCTGACTCGCTGCCACCACGCTACCGAGGCGGGCGAGCTTCGGATTTGTTTCACTAATTTGATGTTATTCATCCTATGAGCCCATATTGCTGCACCATACATCACAATTGAACCAAAAATAGCATAATTATATGTTATTATGGTTGTCAAAGAAATATGAAATTTAATTTGTAAGATTCCTGTTAATTTCATCATTATTGATTCTGATTTATGTTTAATATATTCAATATGATTTCCAAAATTCAATTTTTCATCAAGTTTTAGACCTAAATATTTGATATATATATAGCGTTTTATATTCTCATTCATTAATTTAATGATCGGATACCCTTTTACATTTTCTTTGAATAAAATATAATTAGATTTGGGGGGTGCAATATTTAATTTAGATTTTTTACACCATTGAATTAAAATATCCACTAAAACTCTTCATTTATGCTCTAATTCAGTTCGGGAATTTCCTTGTATAAGAAAAACATAATCAGCAAATGCGGTAGTTTTTAAAATTACTGATTTTTCTTGTATTTCTTCCAAAAGGGTTTCCATAACGATATCCCAGAAGGCTGGTCTAAGAACTGACCCTCGCGGACATCCGTTTGAGATTTTCTTCTCTATGCACTTATCGGCACCATACAGTATTCATATAAAATATTACAAATAGTCCTTGGATAATTTAAATTTCGCAGTCTCTGTTTCTTACTGCTACAGTAGCATAGGCGTACACCTTTGTAATATATGAACTGAAAGGAGCTTTAGAAAGGGAGCTTTCCAGGCCCAAGAAAAAGCCTAAAGGCCGCGCCGTGGCTGGGTAGTTAGGCCACTCGACTCTCACCAAAGCAGCCGTTGTTCGATCCCAGGCGACAGCAAAGTGAGATTTGTGGTGGATAACACGACGCTTGGGCGGGTTTCCTCCGGGATCTCCGGTTTACCCCGCCCTCTCATTCCACCGGTGCTCCATCTTCATCTCATGTATCATTAGTGTCACCGTCTGCGGTGCCGTATGTATAAAAAGCAGGCGTTAAATACCGCACATTTCATTTCAAAAAGCTCAATACACTTCTCTGGTATTTGCCAGTTATGAGAAATGAAAATAAATGGGAAGAAAGAAAACAATTGGCTAATATTAATAAGCATGTACAGATGTCACTAACGATCGAGGGAAGACATTCGTATAATGGGTATCTTTAACAAAAAAAAATTGCACATTATGTGGAGAAGACGAGGAGGAGTAAAAAAGTGAAAATATGAACATTTAGAAGTGTGTCTTAACAAGGAGATCTCTCAGGAATCAGACTAGTTAACAGACTATAGTCACTCATTAAAGGCATTGGTCTGTTTAACTGGAAACTGTTAAGATGCAAAACAATACAATAGACCTCAGTGCTAGAGCATATATCCGATCTTCAGTTTAGGGTTAATCTAATTTAGTATAATCTAATCTAATCTCTGCTCTATCTGTGGGTATAAAATATTCCATAGTGTCAGTGGAGCATCTTTAACATCGCTAGTTTGGAAAATATTAGTGATTAATATAACGAACTGCTACAAATATTGACATAATAAATTAAAAAATAAAAAGCAAAAGTAATCCAGATAACTGCAAAGCTACAGAGAATAGAGCAGGATAACTATTTGTGAATGCATTGCAAGATTTAATAAAACCATCAAGTAAACTAATTTCGTTGTGCACTTCTCTTGCAAACAATATTTGTAGTTTCCTGACAAAATTTACCAACGTGCGAGATAAGATAATATACAGATGACATTTTGTCCATGACAGAATTATTGAGGGCCAGAATTAGGGTGCGTACAAAGAACTCAATGTGTCACAAAACATCATTTCTAGGTTTTGGCGACGGTTCAACATACAAAAGATGTTAGTTGAAGACAGTGGAAGGTGGGCCAAGAGTTACAATCTCGTCAACAGGCCGTTATCCAGAGTTAACTGCAGGACGGAAGCGGATGAAATCTGCTTGGCAAACTCTCGGGGGAACTTGCAATTGCCCTAGAATATGAATTTCTTTAGTCTCTCTATATTCGGAGCACAGAAGCGAGCATTTTGATTCATCTGAATCCAAATCAATGATTCAGACCTTGAGGTTTTTCTCTGACAATGATACTGAAATCACATGCATTGTCAAAATCTTTACCTTATATTCAAACCAGACATTCTCTCTCTAAATTTGCCCGTAATGAAAAACAATGCAGCCAATAAGGCAGAAATATTTAGTGCGTAATCAGAAAGCTGAAATAATTACATGCTCCCTAGAAACATGAAGTTGACTAGTGAAGTGTGCCTAAACTAAAACAACACATTATTTTCACACAATAAAGAATGCTTATGCATTTGTATTGCCTGGAGATGCAAAATAACTACGTTTAACAATAGTTTAAAACATTTATTAGTTGTTCTAGCACACGGTCTGTATGTAGCTTAGGATTTCAAAGATGATTTGGACTTGAAAAATATATGGCACTGGGATATAGATCTTCGATTCTTTATAGCGATGCTCTACAGCTGGGCTATAACAATACCACAGGACGAATCCTGAATTACTGTACATCTTTAAGGGTACTCTGCATATTTCGAAAAAACTGAACTTGAGTGGTAACACCACTAAGCTTTTTAACATCTAGAACGTATTTATTTAGCTTAATGTTTTATTATATACATAGTTCTATGCTTCAAGTTAACTATATTTTAAGAAAGGCCTCATACTTTTTATTTTATCTTATTTATTCCCGCGCTCCAAAGATAAGGTTTGGAACATTTGGAAATAAAATCAGAAGCTCGAGACTTGAATGACAAATCTCCCGCTTCTCGCACCAATCTGATTATCCGGAACTGAGAATTTGAGTACTTATGACATAGCAAGTTGCCTTTTAAGATGCAATATCTTGGAATAATTTATAGTAAGTTAGCCGAAGGGATATATGATATAAACTGGAACTGTCCATATGTGTTCGGTTGTTTGTCACTTCAGCTCAGCTACTGAGCTTCGACAAGGTACCTATGATAGATTTCCGGCATATGTTCTGGTAATTATATGGCACTCTTAGCAGTAAAAGCGATTTTAGCATAAAAATGAATGAAAATATATTTAATGTACGTCCTCCAACGTTAGTCATATCGGACGATGAATGCAGTAGGTGAAATGATGCTCGAATGAGCCCAGGATCACTAGAGCTTAGAGTTACCTGCCATTCGTCTTTCAGGTTAAGGGAAACCCCCGAAAAAACTTATTCCGGTAACTCACCGTGATCGAGATTCAATCTCGGGACCTCATGAACGTAAGGCAGACATGCTACCATCTACCTAAAGAGGAGGGCTAATGAAAAGGATAAAGAACACGATTATTGTAAGAAAAGCAAAGGATTTATTCTAGATACGATTCTTTAACAGCTGGAAAAATTTAAATATACGGGATGCAGCCAAACAGTACTATGATAATAGCAAAGGAAACTTAAAAAATCATTTTAAGTGCTGCTCCATTTAAATAAAACAATTATGGGAGAGAGCAGAGCAAAATACTGCGTGGACTGTGTATAATGAAGGAAAGAAACCTTGCGAGAAAGTGAGAAAAACAGACGTTTGGCAGCACTTCACTTATGGGCTGGAAAAAGAGGAAATGGCCAGGAAAATAACCAATTAAATTGTTTCTAATGGCGCCGGGTGAGAGAAAATAACTTCGCTAATCTGCTCAAGATGAGCAAAAAGAAATGGAATGTAAAACAGCTGCTTGTCGTGCTATGTACTGGAATTAATATTGAACAAGAAACTTGCGGCTGAGATTTTATCAACTATTGAACTAGTACGTCTGTAAGAAGAGGTAAGATTAGTGCTGGAAACATTGAAGTGAACTCGATAATATTCTGTACATTAAAGCAGCTATTTCCCACAGATAAACTGCAGCCGCATGTTGCCATTCAGCTGATTGACACTTTCGCGGAAATACTGCAGCTATTTTATTTCTTTAAGGAACTAATACTGCAGACTGCATTCTCAGTGTGGGGTGCACACTTCACCGCTGATCCTCCTCTTTTCCTAAAGTGGTCCTTGCTTTCCTAGTTGAAACTTGGGGCAACGTTCCTTACTTCAAGTTGATCAATGCACGCCATTCCGCGAGAAACCTCCGTTATAGGCTTGGTGGTCGTGCTTGCTCTTTCTTACATCGTTCGCTATCTGGAGAAAAACGAGCTTCGTAGAGCTGGCTCTCTTGGTGCGCCTGTGCTACCACACTGGTTCTGGCGGGCGCAGCAATTGCTTGAACAGGGGTCCTTGTAATCATTAAATAGTTCTTGGGGCTTCGGAGCGTAAAATCGTGTCATTCCATTCGCACGACCTTCAGACTCAGGTCAACCATCACACCGTGGGTCTTGATGGCATGCTATATATATATATATATATATATATATATATATATATATATATATATATGTGTGTGTGTGTGTGTGTGTGTGTGTGTGTGTGTGTGTGTGCGTGTGTGTCACCTCAGTCACCATCGCGTGTAAGAGACACAATCTTACAACTATCCGACCCAGGGTAACTCCTGCAAGACCACCTGCACAAACAAGTTGTAGCCCGATACAGACACTATTTGGCTATGCGGTTTTGGGCCTCCTGTTTAGTCGATAGAAAGCCCTCTGCAATGCCGGATTTGATTAAGCTTCCTGCTGTATCTGTACTGGCAGTGCTCGGCGCAGCTTTCCCTTTGTCCCGCCGTCAGCGACGAGGTTGTCTTCCATTCTTCTAAGGCATATCAACCGAGGAGACAAATCCTAGGGCTTCGACGTACTATAGTCCGCACCAGCCCTTACTCGTTTGGTTCGTCAGTTTGTCTGCTTGGCCGTTGGCAGTCCATCACAACACGTCCTGGCTGACCAATCGCCATCGTACATAGCTTCCTATCTGTATGAACAGCCTCTTGCTAGGTGCCCTGGCTGACCGCAGCTCCACAGGCACCTCTGAGGGATCGAAGACGTCCTCCGTGTAACTGCCAGACATTAGATGATCTCGTATCTCAGTAATGCGCACGAAAGGGTAACAAGCTTCCTAGGACACCTGACTAGCCGAGTGATTCATTTGAAACGCTCTTGCGAATCGTTCAACTGCTAGTGTGAATTCCTGCAGCGTCTCTGCTGGTCGTTGTTGAATGGACTGAGTATGCCTTCGGTAGGCTGCGACCAGGCTGTAGTTTCTGAAACGCCTTTCCAAAGCCTCAGGTTTGATTTCCTATACCGTCGACGTGGGACTCGCGTTCAGGTACTCTGTCACCCACCCAATGAAGCCGATTATAAATTCTGCTATCTCCTCTTCTGCAGACCATCGGTTTGTCGCCTAGGCTTTACTGTATAACTTCAGAGCATAACAACTCACTATGCGTTGAACTGAACTCGTTCAGTTCTTTCTATTCCCCCCACTACTTGCATAGATGAATAACCTAGCAACATTGTTTGAGGAAACGTACTGGATCGAGGATCGGTGAGGGCAATTGGGTTTGCAGTCACATACTCATGTTAAGCTTTCTTGAATATATTTAAGACTACAGAACTGTATATTACACATAAAGCACACAGATTCAAACAACCGAATAAAGGGTTCTACTGATCGTCCCTGACGTGGCAATCGTTAATAATTCTATAATCATATAAAGTAATTACCCAAGATCGCATTCAAACTTGAGTGAATCAACACTTGGTTTAAGAATACCAGAACTTAGTCGAACACGAGAACCATCAATACATATATTCAGTACAACAGATCCCTTTTGATTTTTTATACATTCAACTATGGTATGGATACCAATGAGGTTTCAGTTCACCTTTATCAACGACTCAGAAGAAACATACAGTGATTATTTTATTGAACTTAGTTCCCAAAACCCTCTCAATAAAACGCGAGTAAAACTCAAATAAATGTCTGAACTAAATAGTCTGGAACTTTCTCGCCCTGCTCGCAATTAACACGGGTGAAGCAGTACACCCTTCCGACGACTGGAACCTTCCTGGTACCAATGTTACTTCCGATGTAACTCCCACTCTGTAGTATGTCTTTGCATCGTAGACTCTCATATCCTAGTCACTTTGTGACTGACTCCCAGCTGTGAATCCTGTACCGGGTGAACTCTCGTCGTGACTGCCTGCCCGTACTGGGCGAACTCGTCTCTTAGCCAAGCCAAGAGCCAAGAGACGGCACCTACTATCTTCGGGCCGCCCTCTTCGAGATATATCGTTTGACGAGGTAACGTCCATAACGTTACAGGCTGTAGGCAGTGATGGAGGTTAATTGTGGGCGGAAGACTGCAAACGTTGACTTCCCATCGTACTTGGATGGCTTGATGCGTAGGAATGTTGTTTCACAACTTGGAATGTCGACCTTCAATTTCTTATGTCGTTCGCTAAGCATCTCTTCCATGATGGCGCTAAGTTCTTTGGCATTTCCGTTCACTTTTTCTTATATGACACTAATCCGCTTCCCGACGCCTTCCAGGGGTTAAGCAATAGTACAAATCTTTCGCTTTACCGCCTATTTCCTCAGCATCTTTCCTCACTACGGCCAATTGATCACTGATTTTGGTTTACAGCTCCATCCATCATTTCTTCCTTTATTACACGCTTAATTTCTGTTTTCTCTTGTTTCTTTTTGTTGTCTATGTCGTATTTCATTTCACTCTTAATTTCTAACTTCATTTTGCTCCATCTTGTTATGCCGGATTTTATTTAAAATTCCATCTTGTCCCCAAAGGATTTCACTCGCTTATTTCACTTCTCAGTTTGTCCCTTCAACTCGGATTATATTTGCGTCTCAATCCAGGATTTACAGTCTTCATTGTACTCAATAATTGCTGAAGTATTTCTTCCATCGCAACATTTGATCTAACTCCCGACATGAATGTGACAAAATAACACCGAGTTGTGCTCATTTCACTTTGTCACTAAGATTCTTAGCACAGCACTAGCTTAGATTTCATCTCACTTGTGTAAATGCATAGAGCTAACACGACCAGCTTCCCTAGCACTAATGGTTTCTTAGGCAAAATTTTACATTGACCAATGACTAAAGACCGTAACTCAGGCTTGTTGCATTATAAATTGATTTAGCATATTAAAATTATTTATTCTAATTATTTTATATATATATCCCTATCATTTCTTTATAAAATGAAAATTCTTGCTCATTAATAATCACGGTGTCAAATTATATGCACCTTAAAATAAGAACTCGAGAGGTATTCTGTGTCATAAGGCTCCTCAAATCACACCATTTATCAAACAACATTTTTAAATACGGTGATAATGCAAAATCTGCAATGCTAGTTCTTACTTGCTTATTATGCTCCTAAAATCACGCTAGTGAATGATATTATAAAAACAAAAATTATTAGTTAGCTGCTTAGTTAGCTTCTACATCATAGCTGCCAGAATTTTCTTGGTCTAACGAGATATGTGCTCGAAATATTGGCAGTAAAAATTTTCTTCTTAAAATACTTGAATTCAAATTGCTAAGCATTCAATATTAGCTTCTTGTTCTGTACTTCCATAAATTTCAGAACTCTTAACTTTTCATAGATTCTGAGAAAAGTGCACCCAAAGCTCTAAACTTTTAACTTGAGGTAAACTGCAAATACCTAAAGTAATGTCCCTCAGGCCTCAAACCCACATTATATTTAAGGACCGTTTGAAAATCTTCACCATTTACAACGCCTATAATTAGCTACATCATTGGATTCAGTTCATCTCGTAGATGATCAGATGGATCTTTCACCACTTTACACGCCCCACTACCTTTAACAATAGTGGAATGCAGTGAATAAAGCTAAAAAAAAATTATTAGTCTTAAGTGCACTTGCAAATACAAATCCTACATTCCACAATGTTCGTATTTTTTTTTTCAAAAACTCACGCTCTTTGATCTCTCATGGATTTGAGATTCGAGTTGTCATTGGTACAGCTTTCTCAAATTTAGTGCCTTAAACTGGAAATTACTCTTAATACTTTATACTGTGTATTGTTTTCGATTCTTGTGATCAAAGCGGGCCCTAAGTTCAATTTATATCTCAAAATATGTTTTTACTTTTATTGCAAAAAGCTTTTACCTTTTGTTTTAATTTACGTGCTCCAACATCAAGTCATGTCGTACGATGAATGAAATGGGTGAAATGATGCTCAAATGAGCCCGGGTGCATAGAGCAGTTTTTTCCTGTGAATATTTGTACTTTGATTTCCTGTTACATTTCTCTTCATTTAATGTTGACATAAGGATAATGGATACGTTTGCCCTTAGTGACTGGAAGGCGTACTTTGCAGACTATGGTGCACACCAATCCTTGAATGAGTTCGTTTCGTATTGGTTTGATATACGCAGCCTAGCGCCCTTTAACTGGGTAGCTCATATCGGAAGATGAAGAAATTAAATGGGTAATATGTTTAAACTTAACCGACATTATTTTATTCAAGATAAGAGACTCCCAGAAACATTTTATGCTAAACAAGATTCAAGTTTGGGACACCTTGAACGCGAGGTAAACAGCTTACCCTCACAGCACCCTCGTGGGAGTATAGTTTTGATGCAAAAATGTAACACTCAAAATAGTAAACTTTAAACAAATGTTTCATTACCAGTAATAATGGGAAACCGATTTAGAGAAATATTAAGCGGAATGGCAAAACCACATAAGACGGTGGTTGGGGTGGCAGAGGCGATTTTGTTTCCTTACCAACATAAATCACTGAGCACTATGTCGGCAATATTCCATGCACTCAACTGTACAGAACTTGTGCAATTTGGGTTGTTGTTTTGTTAACTCGTAAAGAATGCCCATTTCAGTCACCAGTTAGGTAAATAAATACCAAGAGAGATCATTCCGCGGTAAAATGTGAGGCCACTGACTTGAGTTCCGTCGAACGTCCGTCCAGACTTGTATTAACGTGATTTTTCATGATCCGTAGGTATATTTTGGGATGGTTTTTCATCTACCAGTTTATATCTATTCATTTTCCTTAATTCCGTTTCCTTCTCATATTTCAGATGTGCTTCTAGGTTTCGAGGTGTATATATAGCGGGCACGGATGCCTCCTCTGGGGATATAGTATTTCTACTGGCCAATAGAGGGCTGCCAGG
Source organism: Mantis religiosa (assembly GCA_030765055.1). Classification (NCBI taxonomy): domain Eukaryota; kingdom Metazoa; phylum Arthropoda; class Insecta; order Mantodea; family Mantidae; genus Mantis; species Mantis religiosa. Next base: position 136,445,111 of record CM060950.1, read on the forward strand.
TTCGACGAATCTTCAAGACAGGCGCTGTTATGGACTTCTGCGCGTATCTGCAGCTCTTTCATTTCATGCCTTCCTGCTAGGAGAGGTAGATGCAATAGTTATCTAGTACGCCATAATCCATGAGGTACATACCCTAAACCCCTTATGTAAATAAATATCATTTAACTCTAATGTTCTGAAATTATTATTCAAATTTTGAAATGTTCCCTGCAATATGGGATACCTGTTACTCGTAAAACCAAAGAAATGAAATACCTCTACTGGACTTGTTCGGAAACATCAACTTTTCAAGCTCCGATTGGTTTTATGATTGGCAAGTATGTCGCAGTACCCATTGATTCATATGGAAACAAATTGTGTGTAGCATGTATATTACGCTAGTCTGGCCTCGTTTCACACCTGACGGATGACTTCATCAATTGTCTTCGCACTGTTCATTGTTTACAAGTATCCTTTCCAAATTATCAGCATCAAGTTAATCGAATATAAAAATGCATATGGTCTGGTGGAAAAAAGTTACAGAAAATTAATTTAAAAACAAAACAAACAACGTATGAAACCAAGGCTAGAAAAATAAGCTTACCTCTCCTACTTCAGGGTATACATCTTGCTTCTGGAATAATCTCTTGAGCAACAGGTAGCACTTATCTAATACTCAGCAAGCATGAATATAATATATTGATTATAACTTAATGCCTGACAGGTCTAAAGACTACTGGAAATACTCCTTTTCAATTATAGCTACTTTACTTAAGCCTTGCTAAGACCGAAATTTGGATAATATCCTGATAATTATTTTAGAAATAAGTGAAAAATGTTCCAAAAGGATTTACAGCGATGTTAGGTATTTTTAACCACGCAACAATTCCAAAAACCGCAATAGCTCTCTTTAAATATCCATGAGTTGAACTTTTCAGGGAGAAAATATTTTACTCCCAGAAACATCTCAGTGCGTAAAATGACCCAAGGGAGCTAAATATTAGTCAAATATATTCAAATTTTTGCATTTGCCATTAGTACTGAAAACTCCTGTGCATACACCTTCACTCGTTCTTTATTTTAAAACTAACATTTTACGGCCAGAAATAAGTAAACATTTAGTACAAATTAGAAATGAGAATTATAATTATTTTCAAATGAACTGCTCTGGCAATGAATTTCATAATGAATTTGCTTTTCCTTTACAGAACCGCCGAATGCTGTTAAGCGTTTTTCAAGCTAATGTTTCTATTAGAAAGCTCCTTGGCAGCACTGTATAACGCAGCTTAATAATTCCCAGTTAACTCACATTTATTTTATAACTTTAGACACAATATTTCTAATGCAAATATTTTTTTAAATAATAGTGCCCATGCCATTTTTAACTGCGAATTGTGCACGAATTCATAGAGAAAAATTTCTGGGTATTTTGGAGAGGGAAAGTAAAGCCCTGTCGTTTAGGAAATGTTTTATATACAGATTGATTGTAATGAAGTTTCTTTCTACGTGGATAAATATAACCGAATTTGCTTTTTCTGGTTATGCTTTAAACAGTTTTTTCTGACAATGTCCTTTTTTGGTATATATCGCTTTCTCAGAAACGTTTGAAAGTAGTTACACTACATTATTGGATGATTAAAACATTATACACTGAAGTACTGCTACTTGGGTGATAACTCCTGTTAAGGAATAAGCTAAACAGATTGCTTATACAAATAAGCCTATAGTTTATTAATAAGCCAATTTACTTTATAAAGGTATATCACTGAAGTTAGAAGGAATTCATGTATATCGTGTAAAAATTTAAAGCTCATATACTAAAGAGCTTTTCAGGTAATGGCACATGAATTGGCGGGACTGTGCTTATAACCTACGTTTGATTCACTAGTTTAAAAGCTTGGAGTCATGTTTGAAAGTTTATACGCTAGAACAACAGACTACCTAGTACCTAGAAACTAATATTTCACTGGCGAATCATCCGTCCATACATCAGTTCATTCATCTGCTCTGCGTTTAACATGATTTCTGCTTCTACACACGGAGTAGGCTAACGGCATAGACTTACATGAAGGGGATTAAGACTGTTTATGCCCACTTCCACTCCCTCCCCGACTTAGACAGGATGCTCGTCCTCAAATTTTACGGAAGAGGCCTGTTCCAAAAAATTCCAAGATAGATCTCGCAGATTACTTCAATAAACAGAACGGTGTTATAAAGGACTGCTATTGTTTCGAAGACAGAGTTCAAATATTAAACAACAGCAATGATCAACCTACGTTTCTGTTAACATCTGATCAGAATCGGAGTACGCAAATACTGAATTGTTCTTGTGATGAACAGGCAGAGTTATTACAGAATCATATTCTGCAACCTTAATCTGCGATCAGTTTTCGAATAAAGATCTGAAGCAAAATGCATTTCATTCTGCAAATCGTAAATTCACTAAGAATCGTACTACACCCTGTTTTCGAATTCTTGACTATTCTTACAGGTAAGCAGCAGCAAGAATGTAAAATTACTTTTGTATGGCTAAGGACTCATCTTCCCTAATTCGCCTATTACTGCCATTGTTATTTGAAGTAGCCATAAACTAGATCTTCATTCAGTGGCTGAAATGAAATGTTATTTAGTAATGTTAAACGGCCCATCTATCTGTGTTACGATACGAGAGGCGGCGGACCACTGATGATACATAATATGATAATTGGGCAAAGAAACTTTCCACGCCTAGCATTTGCTTATCTCCCCTCCCGAGCATATGCCAGTTATGAGCACTGAGCAGAACTTAAAAACACGCAGGATGGTCCTGGCAGGATTTGAACCGGACCAGCCCATGACTTAATGACCTCGCCAGAACTGAACAATCAACAGCTCCAGCATTATGTTTCTTTAAACGTTCAATTGATCGACCATTTACTTAATTTTCTAGCAATTGAAGGCATCTTTACTATGATTAAATATACCTATATATTAGATTACTAACGGCATTAAAAGCGTTTATCAACACCGGACTTTACAGTACATCCTCCCCCCGAAAAAGTATTACCAATGCGGTGTATGTCTATGCTACCTTCACTCACCGTTCCTAAAGAAGTCCAGCGTAGAGGATCCAAAGAGCAATAAGAAGCACGATAAGAATGAGGTATGTGGTGATTAGGCTACCGGTTTCCGACGTTGGCTGAGGCATGGTGATCACTTGTAACTTGCGCACTTCACAGAGCTCCGGTTAGCGACTAGTGAGGAGGGCTCGCTGGTTCCAAACCCACCCACACTTTCTTTCAGCCCCACCCTCGTCACTTCCCGCGATCTAAAATTGCCACGCAATGAGGGCCCAACGCCGATGGAATCTGGCACATGCATGCATATGTCTCGGTGGCCGTTGTGACATGCAGATCTACCACTAGTAATTAACAGGCGTTGTATACACACCACACAGGTGAGTATAAGGAATGACCTAACTTGGGGGTATTGACGTGGCAATACCGCGTTACAAGCTTGTGGCAACATGCGTGGTTTCCATAATTAAGTTACAGCTGGTCAGGGTTCAAGTACCGCTATGGGATTATCTTCTTCCCTAATTAAGCGACGGTATCCATATTAATACTTAATAATGAGTTGCTTTTACCTCGTCACTTGGTTTAACCATTTAAGCAGAGCTGCACAAACAGGATGAACTGGAAGTGTCCACAGGCACAAAATCATTATTTAGCTTCTAACCAGGGCAAAAAGTCCAATGCTAATGCATACTTCTTCTCTAGTGTCAAAAGGTATACTCACTTGAATGTAAGTTAATTAATAAATTTACAATAATCAAAACAATCTACGTTCTGTCACTGTTAAAGAGAAACAAAAAGAAAAGAAAGCTGCAAGTAAACCTGTGCTATCACCAGTAACTGTATACAGATATGCGGTGCATGGATTTATATTAACTATAAAGCATGAACTGGGAACAAGCCGCTCTCATTGAATTTCTAATTTCGAAATATCAGACAATCTAATGAACACAGTCAAAATACCTGAAAGGTTGAAATCGTTGAAAGAGCCACTAAAAGTAGGTAGACAATTATGCACATAAGGTTATGGGTGGAGAACATTAGTTCTTTTCTCAGCAAGATAGGGTTCCTGCTCGCTATGTGTGAATTATGCGAGGCCCTTTAATGAATAATGTCAAATAAATGAGTAGGACGAAGGGAATAAACTGAATGGCCACCCAGATCTTCCCCCTATGGTTTTCTTTCTTAGGGATGCTCATAAGTATAACGTTTTAGCAAGAAGATTGCATACTATTTATAATGTGATTCACTTCATTAGGGAAACATCCTAGGATGTTGAAGCTGAGTCGTAAAATGGCATGCCTGAATGACAAATCTAAACTACAGCAACTCGTAAATGCTGAAGAATAACACTTCAATTTAAGAGTTACATCGTAAGTCTATGTAATATTATATTGGGGTTTCTTTTCATATTCCATTTCCGAATACCTACATTTGTCACTTCATATATACTATTTTGTCACCTCATGTAAGCTATGTTTAAACCGCCAATGTGGATGCTTATAAGTATTAGTCATTGTGTTCTATAGCGTGTATAATAAAAAGCAGGAATTTCTTAAAAGATGAACTTGACTTTCTGCAAGGAGAGTGACTCCAGATTACTTCCTACCTTAGAAAACCTTAGAATACAAAATCAAGCTGAGAAAATCATGACGTTTTAATGTGGCGAAAGGTCAAAACACATTACAATTTATATGATTTCAATAAAATTCATCTTATTAATTTTGTTTTAAAAATATCAGAGACTTTTAAGATGTCAGGGAAAATGGATTCTGATTTGACGGCTGAAAAAATAAAGTAAGACCCCATCATCTTTATCCTTAAATTCCTTATTAAAAACTCAGCTTTTACAAAGTTAAAAATTGATATCTATATAAGTTTAAATCACAAGTTGGTGTCATTGTAAAGTATTGTGTTCCAAAAATTGTAATACTGAATAAGTGGGAAATCTGGAATATGCCAGAATAAGTAAACTGTAAATACTTATCCTCTGTTTCGGAGTTTTTCACCATTACTCTATGCTGCTAGGACATCTTTAAGGACAAATCTTTAAGGATTTACTATATGTCGCTTTTTATTCATGTTAATAAAAGCTAAACCCGTGGCACAGTCCATATCGAACCAAGGCCTGCCAACCCTACTGCCGGCCTCACACCCACATACGCAAGGTAGAGGTGGGCGATCATCCAACCGATACGGGTACGAGATGAGGTCAGCATTTCGGCACCCCCCGCCGGAAAGTAAGCTTTCATAACCAGGGTCGCTTACCTATCGCAAGTTCCTCAATTTCCTGACGGTGCTAAGTGGGCACCGGTCCTTTACCCGGGAATTAAAATCCGCAACCCCAGGTATAGGATGGAACCCGGGCCACATTCCATGTCAGGGAATCAAAGCATGATGCCTTAGCCATCTACGTCACGGAGCAGGACTATTCATGTGAATATACATGGCTAATTTTAATTTGCACTATATGTATTAAATGTATACGTTTCAAGATGGCGGTTTATTTTCATGTGCTCTAATTTCCCAGTTTAACCTAAAAAGGTAAAATTTGGGGCCCGATCATATAGGAACGTTAGCAAATTCCTAACAGGAATACCAAAATCTTGCAGTTAGGTTAATAAATGGGAGCATTCACAATAATGTTTGTTAATTTGATCACGAACACGTGTTTCTCCGCGTTGTTTGAAACGTCACGCCTTATAAACTGTTTCTTACAGGCATGGAAAAATATAACAAGCGACATAGCACAAACAGAATAAAGAGACATTTAGCAATATAAAATACACTGTTCTATCGTCGTAAATCATCGCATTCTCCATATTTAATCGTTTTTACACTTTCATTACATTCTTTTGAGATACATTTTTATGGAATTGTGAATGGCAAGGGGAATCGTGTCACACGTTCATATTAATGTTTCTTTGTGAATAGCCCTTAAGCATTAAATCTGACGTGGTCTTAAACTCTCGTGGAAAGACTAGCAAATTGTCAGGTGGCCTCACCAACGTATAAGGCTTTGAAAGTATCCACATAGAATTCTAAGCTCTCCGCGTGCTTTAATATTTTCCAGAGTTATAGTCGTCTTTGACATGGCTATTCAGGAAAGCAGCAAGCTAGACCGAAGCACTCCACATTTTGAAATTAATTCATATTACACGTTTCATGGAACCTGGGCCCGTTATCAAAGACATAGCAGTAACAAAGGAACGCGTTTTTTTATAATTTTTTTATTGATCGATCAGCAGTACAGTGCTTTACAGATCAGAGTGAAAAGAAGGTAACAGTACAATAAGAACAATAACACTCAGGGGTAGGCTAGCAGGCCGCCCCCTAACTACATTAAGTTAGAACTCCAATAATACTCTCTGAGATGTAAGAAGATGTAAGACAGACATCAAGCACTAGAATCACTCGAGTCAGAGGTATCACTTAGAAGCAGGTCCTGTGGTAGTCTCCTCTTCAAGCGAGAGGGCTGGCGCGTGCGGACGCCGATGTTATAATTAATACACAGCTCCTGGAACTTCTTGCAGTGTGGAAAAGAAACGACGAGCGATCCTGCGAATGTAGTCGTGAAGAGGTAACAGTCCTAGTTCGTGATGGAGCTGCCGATTACGGATGAACCATGGAGCGTTGGTAGCGATGCGCATGAAGCGATTCTGTATGATCTGAAGACGACGCAGATGACATTTGTGTGCGGCCCCCCACACTTGGCAGGCATATGTAATAAGCGGACGAACGGGTGATTTGTAGAGTAACAATGAAGACTGTAGGCCGAAGCTGGAACGGCGATGCAACAGAGGTGAGAGTTTTGAAAGTCGTCCGGAGGCCAGTGATATAAGAGGATCGATATGAGCACGCCAGGTCAGTCGAGTGTCCAAAAGCACAAAGGAATGCGTGTTTGGAATTATTTTCGCACACTGTTCGACTATGTACCTAGAGCAATGTCAAGCCAAACGCAATATTTCAGTTCAGTGAGGCTAATAATTTATCGAAATTAAATAACACTCGATGCATTCGAGTTAAACTTGTACTTAGTAATCCGCCGAAAATATAAAAAAAAAAAAAGAAAAACATTATTGAATTAGTATCTTCAGCACTATGTTCTCAAAGAATACACGAGGGCTGTTCAATAAAGAACGATCATAATTTTTTTACGGTCACAATTTTTCGCACTAAAATCAATCTTATTATATTCTGTTAGCTTAATGTGAAACAAACACGCCGTAGTAGTTTCACTGTTGGTACTCCTGGTTCCCGCCTGTGAGAACCAGGCAAGTTCAGACATATTCAGTATCGCCTACCGCTGCAATGGAGGTAACGTGCAGTTAAATGAAGATCCAGGGTTTCTCTCAAACGTAATCACTGCTGATGAATCTTGGCTACATCATTTTGATCCTGAGAGCAAACAGCAAAGCTCAGTGTGAAAATCTCTTATATCACCAACCCCCAAAACAGCAAAAGTGGTTGCTTCTGCTGGGAAAGTTATGGCCATCTCATTCTTTGATATTCATGGAATGGTTTATCAGTATGTTGTACCTGCACACATAATCAGTAACTGGACAATACTATAGGGATGTCCTGAAAACATTGCAAGCCCATATTAGGCGCAAAAGACCACATCTCCGTGAAGCAGTCTGGATACTGCACCACGATACCACGCGGCCGCATATTACCAATGTTGTTGCTGAATATCTTGCAAAAATCAAAGTGAAGTGCATTCCTCACCCTCCCTATAATCTGGGTTTAGCCCCATGTTACTTTTTTCTATTCCCTAACTTGAAGAAACACCTTCGTGGGAGGCATTATTCATCATCAGAAGCAGTGGTGAAGGCTGCGGAGGCGATTTTGAAGGATCTCTCAAAAACTGGTTTCCAGCATGCCTTTCAAGACTGGCAGAAACGCTGGCAAAAGTGCATCACATTTAGGGGAGACTATTTTGATAAGGACCATCAAAATTAGGAGGATGAGTAAAGGTATGCTGTCAAAACAATTGTGATCATTCTGTATTGAATAGCCCTCGTAGTCAAATATTTTCAACCTTACAGAGTGTAAAGAACTTTGCCATTTAACGCTTATTGAATACGTACCAATGAGAATTGTTTCTATCCTCCAGAAAGTTATCTTAATGGAACCACAATACCACATTTATCTTCTTATCCATAGAATTTGTTTTGTTGCAGCCTTCTCCCTATTGCTTTGTTTTCCTTTCCAAGTCCACCTCCCTATTTCATTCCTGAGTCAGCTCCTCATACTTAATGTTAGGCAATCTATGAATTTTCTAATTTTCTGATAGAGAGCTTGGGTTGTTTTCATTTTTGGGTAGTGTCCGAATATAATTTTTTTAAAAGCTACATTTAATTATCAATTATCGCTACTTTTCAAGTTAGGCACTCTTACGTAGTTTAATGATCAAATCCCCCTGTGATGATGTAATATTTTAATTATGATAATTGCATCCGTAAATCATACAACTCATGATGTGGAATTGTCAAATTACTAACTACACAAAAAATAGTAACAAGAAACAAGAATTACAATAAGTTGTTAAGCATAATAATCAAATTAATAATTAAAATTTACATTCCTTTATTCCTACCCTTTTTAATTTAAATACTCTTCTACTTAGTAGTAACACTTTTGTAACATCTTATCTAACATTGATCTTTAACTTGGCAACTGTTGAAAAGAAAAAGAAAATACTTTTCTGCATGAAACATATCTATTATAAAATGAATAATAATAATAATAATAATAATAATAATAATAATAATAATAATAATAATAATAATAATAATAATAATAATAATAATAATAATAATAATAATAATAATAATAATAATAATAATAATAATAATAATAATAATAATAATAATAATAATAATAATAATAATAATAATAATAATAATAATAATAATAATAATAATAATAATAATAATAATAATAATAATAATAATAATAATAATAGAAATTAAACTGAAAGGATTCTTCATAAAAATATGAGATGCAATTAAGTTAAATCTGAGAAATTTTGGTAAGTGTATGAACGTATGAATAATCTCAAATATAAAGAAACTCCAGCATGTAAAACGGATTACTATTTTTAACTGATCACCTACACATTATACTTGAGAAACTGGATGTCTCGGAATAATTACACTAAGAATCAATTATTGAAATCGTAAAGTATGTCCTCAGAGTCAAAATACCTGCTGCTAGCCCGCCTTGGTAGCGTGGGGGAAGCATGTCTGTCTCACGTTCAAGAGGTTCCGAGTTCGATTCTCGGTCAGGGAGAGTTACCTGGATAAGGTTTTTTACGGGGTTTTCTCTTATCCTGTAAGACAAATGTCGGGTAACTCTAAGCTCTATGGACCCCGGGCTCATTTGAGCATCATTTCATCCATTCCATTCATCGTTGGAGGACGTAAATTAAAAAACCTGCTGCTATAGCAGCAATAAGAGGTACGGCAAATATCACCCACAACAACGTGAAAGCACAAAGGAAATAAGCTAAATCAGTATGCATCTGCTATCTATTGTCAAAATTACAATATCCCCTTATTTTCTACATAGAGTAGAAATACAAAGCTATCATGAACTTGGAATCACGGAGATACGGATGTGGAAACAATCACTTCTAACTTCTGGTACCTCGATACGCGCACAGCATACTTTATTATCCCAAAGAAACGGTGCGTAACCGTGCATAACCAAGCTTTTTAGGTAATGTTCATACCAAAGGCGTTCAACGTGCAAAACTGTATTCAAGCATAGTTCTTAGTGGACTTCTTTATAGTCTATAAAGGTTCACTTACTAAATTAACTGTTTGAAAACTTCAATAAATAGTTCCACATTAAGAAAAATAATAAAATATTCGAGTTTGTTCCATTCATGTCATACACGCAAGTGCTCTCGAGTTATTACACTAATTGTAGTGCATATTTCCTCTGTGTGCTTCTCCTTTTTTCTCTTACCCCACTCCTTTTTTAACCTATGTTTCTTTCACACTCTTTGTGCAACCCATACAGTGTTACAGATATTACTGCAAATGTTTGTACTGGTAACTGAAAACTAACAAAATTACATCAGTATTAATTTGCAAACTAATAATGTCAGTCAATAAGAATTGTATACTTCCATGTGGAATTTTAGCTCAAGTACGTGTGGTACAAGACATACATGTTTTCTTTCCCTCGAGGACGAGGGATAGGTTGCTGTGATGAGTAAAGCAGAGCAGTCAGATATCGTGTTAATGAATATCGAATATCGAACTAATAACAAATGGAGGAATCAGTCACGGTATTCTTCTTACCAAAATTTTCAGTATTTGTGCCCTCTACAATTTACACCTTGATATAGAAAGAAGAGCGAAAGTTTAAATATGTTTCATTGAGGATTACATGCGTATCCTTATACTTCTAACATATCCGTTGCCCCTTTTAACTGCCTGTGGATTTGAGTAATTTCTTCAGGACTAAAGAACCGAGATCACCTGGGCCAGAAAGACGGGTACTGAACAAAGCAAACTGAGTGGTCTATACTGATAGGCATTGTTCACTTCGCGGCTAATATAATATAGTGCCGAAAACATTACATAAATTATGTGTTAGTTCGAAAACTGTTACACAAAGAGAGAAATCTCTAACATAATACTGTGACATCTAACAGCCTGTATAACATGATGTTTAGACAACTAAGGATAAAGCTGCTTTGTGGCAGTACTGGTCCATGCAAAACCTGATTAAAATGTTAATACCACACAAACTTCAGTATAAGCTCTTAAATCCCATACTATCCACTTTTGGAAACAAAAAGACCTGTGAGAAGCATTTCATTAAAAAAAGAAAAAAAAACGTTGTTATTTAAAACTATTCAAAAGGCCAATAAGCGAGATTTAATTAATTTGAATTTCCTTATTCGCAATACCTTTAGAAATAAATCATGAAACTTTACCGTTCATTATAGAAACTGCGTATGTTGCATTACATGGTATAACTATTTATTTGTTACTTTTGTGTCCAGGGGCCCACTGTAAGTGGTCACATTGGTTATCTAAACAAAACCGGAAACTACCGAAAAAATTGGTTGCAGCTTTATTAATTGCAGACGACACAAATAGGATCGGATGCTTTCGCGGTTTTCAAATTTATAAAAACCTCAAGTATGTCAGAGCTTGCTGGCAGTAATAGAAGAATACATTCGGTGGAACTTGACCTTTCGTCTTCATCTATATAGGACAACTTTAGGAGAGAGGCAGGAACGGCCTATCCTATACAGACAAAACATATAGTTCGAAATCTTACACTGCCGAGCGTAAAAGATGTCGCCTCACACGCAAATAAAAAGGTATTGCTGAGAATGCCCTCGACATTATTTTCGAGGAGACTGAAGTCCATGCAACCACTAATCATGTTACTCCAGAATGTACAGAGAAGCAATAAAAATATATACACATTCCAATAACTTCAATAGAGATGAGAGATCTAAGTTAAACCAGGCGAAACGGCCAATCACAATAGAGTAGGCCATACAAAACCACTTCCACTTCCACCCATCCAACAGTATAAATTGCCATTACCTGCCTAGTGAAACCACAGCCCGTGTTTCAGAGTGCCCTCTCCTAAAGGTATCCTTTACAGTTCAGGATGAAACGTCATGCTTCATCAATTTCATTCTTCGAACATGGCTTCCAAGCTCGGAAGCCATTTCATGTTTTACTAAGACATACACTGGTAACTATTTTCATCCCGTACTAAGACTTCATTAGTTGAGCATTTCAGATAAAGCAAAGCAATAAGTTTGTGTAAAACAACAACAACAATAATAATAACAATAATAATAACAATAATAACAATAATAATAATAACAATAATAATAATAATAATAATAATAATAATAATAATAATAATAATAATAATAATAATAATAATAATAATAATAATAATAATAATAATAATAATAATAATAATAATAATAATAATAATAATAATAATAATAATAATAATAATAATAATAATAATAATAATAATAATAATAATAATAATAATAATAATAATAATAATAATAATAATAATAATAATAATAATAATAATAATAATAATAATAATAATAATAATAATAATAATAATAATAATAATAATAATAATAATAATAATATTCTGTAAAACAATCTCAATTAAGCAATGATAGAAACATCTGTCCTAGGGGATTCGAATATCTGCAGGATTACAGTCCGAACACCGACTTCTCGAACGCATACAAATGACGATGTTTAACACTAATTTAATACTGACTTTGGTTTAATCATGTATCATTTGCCCCATTCCTGCTGCACAAGAAAATCTGAAAACAGTTGTTATTAACAGAGAAAACTATTCCGGTAATGAAAACTTCGCCAGTCCGTTTACTGTGCTCCAATAACAATACCAGTATCTGTGAACGTTACAACGTTATGCAAAGTGCCCCGAATATCGCATTCAGGGCCAGATCCACCAAATGGAACTACCTGATATGAATGCGGGTGATATGTTGCGGACTGGCTAACAGTTTCCTAGCATCACGTCCAACGAGAAAATGATAATCTTATTTCCCACGTGAGACTGCTCCCGCAGCTACCAGAGAAGGGGTTATTATTCCGGAAAATGTATAATAGAGTGCCAGTGGCAATTTAATCCAGCTATAGCTGATGAAACTGAAACAATTTCACAATAACCGATTTGAACAGTAATTGAGACCTCCAAAATACAACTGTAAATATAGTAAATATAGGTATATATATAGTGCTAATTTACTTTATTACTTTTTTCTTTTTTCCGTTTTTCATTTCTAGAATGTTTCCCTCGCATAAGCTAACATTTAAAAAAAGTTAGGATGGCAGTCAATGAAGTCCAAAGTAAAACCCTGAAGATACAAAACATTGCCGACAACAGTTAAAACAATTTAAGAGCTTTTACATCATTGATTATATTGGCTGAATCAACTGAACCAGCAGGCCGAATACTTCTTAAACGAGAGCTGCCTGGTGGCTGTGTAAAACCACCAGGCCGAATACTTCTTAAACGAGAGCTGCCTGGTGGCTGTGTAAAACCACCAGGCCGAATACTTCTTAAACGAGAGCTGCCTGGTGGCTGTGTAAAACCAGCAGGCCGAATACTTCTTAAACGAGAGCTGCCTGGTGGCTGTGTAAAACCAGCAGGCCGAATACTTCTTAAACGAGAGCTGCCTGGTGGCTGTGTAAAACCAGCAGGCCGAATACTTCTTAAACGAGAGCTGCCTGGTGGCTCTGTAAAACCAGCAGGCCGAATACTTCTTAAACGAGAGCTGCCTGGTGGCTGTGTAAAACCACCAGGCCGAATACTTCTTAAACGAGAGCTGCCTGGTGGCTCTGTAAAACCACCAGGCCGAATACTTCTTAAACGAGAGCTGCCTGGTGGCTGTGTAAAACCACCAGGCCGAATACTTCTTAAACGAGAGCTGCATGGTGGCTCCGTAAAACCAGCAGGCCGAATACTTCTTAAACGAGAGCTGCATGGTGACTCCGTAAAACCAGCAGGCCGAATACTTCTTAAACGAGAGCTGCATAGTGACTCACTAAAACCACCAGCCGAATATTTCATAAACGAGAGCTGCATGGTGACTCACTAAAACCACCAGGCCGAATACTTCTTAAACGGGAGCTTCATGGTGACTCACTAAAACCACCAAGCCCAATATTTCTTAAACGAGAGCTGCGTGGTGACTCAGTAAAACCACCACGCCAAATATTTCTTTAACGAGAGCTGCCTATTGGCTCACTAAAACCACCAGCCGAATATTTCTTAAACGAGAGCTGCATAGTGGCTCACTAAAACCACCAGCCGAATATTTCATAAACGAGAGCTGCATGGTGACTCACTAAAACCACCAGGCCGAATACTTCTTAAACGGGAGCTTCATGGTGACTCACTAAAACCCCAAGCCCAATATTTCTTAAACGAGAGCTGCGTGGTGACTCAGTAAAACCACCACGCCAAATATTTCTTTAACGAGAGCTGCCTATTGGCTCACTAAAACCACCAGCCGAATATTTCTTAAACGAGAGCTGCATAGTGGCTCACTAAAACCACCAGCCGAATATTTCTTAAACGAGAGCTGCATAGTGGCTCACTAAAACCACCAGCCGAATATTTCTTAAACGAGAGCTGCATGGTGGCTCACTAAAACCACCAGGCCGAATATTTCTTTAACGAGAGCTGCATGGTGGCTCACTAAAACCACCAGGCCGAATATTTCTTTAACGAGAGCTGCATGGTGGCTCACTAAAACCACCAGCCGAATATTAAACGAGAGCTACATGGTGACTCAGTAAAACCACCAGCCGCATATTTCTTAAACGAGAGCTGCCTGGTGGCTCACTAAAACCACCAGCCGAATATTTCTTAAACGAGAGCTACATGGTGACTCAGTAAAACCACCAGCCGCATATTTCTTAAACGAGAGCTGCCTGGTGGCTCACTAAAACCACCAGCCGAATATTTCTTAAACGAGAGCTACATGGTGACTCAGTAAAACCACCAGCCGAATAATTCTTAAACGAGAGCTGCATGGTGGCCCACTAAATCCACCAGGCCGAATATAAATTAAACGAGAACTTCCTGTTAGCTCACTAAAACCACCAGTCGAATATTTCTTAAACGAGAGCTGCATGGTGACTCAGTAAAACCACCAAGCCGAATATTTCTTAAACAAGAGGTGCATGGTAACTCAGTAAAACCAACAGGCCGAGTACTTATTAAATGAGAGCTGCATGGTGGCCCACTAAAACCACCAGGCCGAATATTTCTTAAACGAGACCAGCATTGTGAAGAACTAACACCACCAGGCCGAATATTTTTTAAACGAGACCTGCATTGTGAATAACTAACACCACCAGGCCGAATATTTCTTAAACGAGAGCTGCATGGTGGCCCACTAAAACCACCAGGCCGAATATTTCTTAAACGAGACCAGCATTGTGAAGAACTAACACCACCAGGCCGAATATTTCTTAAACGAGAGCTGCATGGTGGCCCACTAAAACCACCAGGCCGAATATTTCTTAAACGAGACCAGCATTGTGAAGAACTAACACCACCAGGCCGAATATTTTTTAAACGAGACCTGCATTGTGAATAACTAACACCACCAGGCCGAATATTTCTTAAACGAGAGCTGCATGGTGGCCCACTAAAACCACCAGGCCGAATATTTCTTAAACGAGACCAGCATTGTGAAGAACTAACACCACCAGGCCGAATATTTCTTAAACGAGAGCTGCATGGTGGCCCACTAAAACCACCAGGCCGAATATTTCTTAAACGAGACCAGCATTGTGAAGAACTAACACCACCAGGCCGAATATTTTTTAAACGAGACCTGCATTGTGAATAACTAACACCACCAGGCCGAATATTTCTTAAACGAGACCAGCATTGTGGATAACTAACACCACCAGGCCGAATATTTCTTAAACGAGACCTGCATTGTGAATAACTAACACCACCAGGCCGAATATTTTTTAAACGAGACCTGCATTGTGAATAACTAACACCACCAGGCCGAATATTTCTTAAACGAGACCTGCATTGTGAATAACTAACACCACCAGGCCGAATATTTCTTAAACGAGACCTGCATTGTGAAGAACTAACACCACCAGGCCGAATATTTCTTAAACGAGAGCTGCATGGTGGCCCACTAAAACCACCAGGCCGAATATTTCTTAAACGAGACCAGCATTGTGAAGAACTAACACCACCAGGCCGAATATTTTTTAAACGAGACCTGCATTGTGAATAACTAACACCACCAGGCCGAATATTTCTTAAACGAGACCAGCATTGTGAAGAACTAGCACCACCAGGCCGAATATTTCTTAAATGAGAGCTGCATGGTGGCCCACTAAAACCACCAGGCCGAATATTTCTTAAACGAGACCAGCATTGTGAAGAACTAACACCACCAGGCCGAATATTTCTTAAATGAGAGCTGCATGGTGGCCCACTAAAACTACCTGGCCGAATATTTCTTAAACGAGACCTGCATTGTGAATAACTAACACCACCAGGCCGAATATTTCTTAAACGAGACCAGCATTGTGAAGAACTAACACCACCAGGCCGAATATTTCTTAAACGAGAGCTGCATGGTGGCCCACTAAAACCACCAGGCCGAATATTTCTTAAACGAGACCAGCATTGTGAATAACTAACACCACCAGGCCGAATATTTTTTAAACGAGACCTGCATTGTGAATAACTAACACCACCAGGCCGAATATTTCTTAAACGAGACCAGCATTGTGAAGAACTAACACCACCAGGCCGAATATTTCTTAAATGAGAGCTGCATGGTGGCCCACTAAAACCACCAGGCCGAATATTTCTTAAACGAGACCAGCATTGTGAAGAACTAACACCACCAGGCCGAATATTTCTTAAATGAGAGCTGCATGGTGGCCCACTAAAACCACCAGGCCGAATATTTCTTAAACGAGACCAGCATTGTGAAGAACTAACACCACCAGGCCGAATATTTCTTAAATGAGAGCTGCATGGTGGCCCACTAAAACTACCTGGCCGAATATTTCTTAAACGAGACCTGCATTGTGAATAACTAACACCACCAGGCCGAATATTTCTTAAACGAGACCAGCATTGTGAAGAACTAACACCACCAGGCCGAATATTTCTTAAACGAGAGCTGCATGGTGGCCCACTAAAACCACCAGGCCGAATATTTCTTAAACGAGACCAGCATTGTGAATAACTAACACCACCAGGCCGAATATTTTTTAAACGAGACCTGCATTGTGAATAACTAACACCACCAGGCCGAATATTTCTTAAATGAGAGCTGCATGGTGGCCCACTAAAACCACCAGGCCGAATATTTCTTAAACGAGACCAGCATTGTGAAGAACTAACACCACCAGGCCGAATATTTCTTAAATGAGAGCTGCATGGTGGCCCACTAAAACCACCAGGCCGAATATTTCTTAAACGAGACCAGCATTGTGAAGAACTAACACCACCAGGCCGAATATTTCTTAAACGAGACCAGCATTGTGAAGAACTAACACCACCAGGCCGAATATTTCTTAAATGAGAGCTGCATGGTGGCCCACTAAAACCACCAGGCCGAATATTTCTTAAACGAGACCAGCATTGTGAAGAACTAACACCACCAGGCCGAATATTTCTTAAACGAGACCAGCATTGTGAAGAACTAACACCACCAGGCCGAATATTTCTTAAATGAGAGCTGCATGGTGGCCCACTAAAACTACCTGGCCGAATATTTCTTAAACGAGACCAGCATTGTGAAGAACTAACACCACCAGGCCGAATATTTCTTAAACGAGAGCTGCATGGTGGCCCACTAAAACCACCAGGCCGAATATTTCTTAAACGAGACCAGCATTGTGAAGAACTAACACCACCAGGCCGAATATTTCTTAAACGAGAGCTGCATGGTGGCCCACTAAAACCACCAGGCCGAATATTTCTTAAACGAGACCAGCATTGTGAAGAACTAACACCACCAGGCCGAATATTTCTTAAATGAGAGCTGCATGGTGGCCCACTAAAACCACCAGGCCGAATATTTCTTAAACGAGACCAGCATTGTGAAGAACTAACACCACCAGGCCGAATATTTCTTAAACGAGACCAGCATTGTGAAGAACTAACACCACCAGGCCGAATATTTCTTAAATGAGAGCTGCATGGTGGCCCACTAAAACTACCTGGCCGAATATTTCTTAAACGAGACCAGCATTGTGAAGAACTAACACCACCAGGCCGAATATTTCTTAAACGAGAGCTGCATGGTGGCCCACTAAAACCACCAGGCCGAATATTTCTTAAACGAGACCTGCATTGTGAATAACTAACACCACCAGGCCGAATATTTCTTAAACGAGACCAGCATTGTGAAGAACTAACACCACCAGGCCGAATATTTCTTAAACGAGACCTGCATTGTGAATAACTAACACCACCAGGCCGAATATTTCTTAAACGAGACCTGCATTGTGAAGAACTAACACCACCAGGCCGAATATTTCTTAAATGAGAGCTGCATTGTGAATAACTAACACCACCAGGCCGAATATTTCTTAAACGAGACCTGCATTGTGAATAACTAACACCACCAGGCCGAATATTTCTTAAACGAGACCTGCATTGTGAAGAAGTAACACCACCAGGCCGAATATTTCTTAAACGAGAGCTGCATTGTGAATAACTAACACCACCAGGCCGAATATTTCTTAAATGAGAGCTGCATTGTGAATAACTAACACCACCAGGCCGAATATTTCTTAAATGAGAGCTGCATTGTGAATAACTAACACCACCAGGCCGAATATTTCTTAAATGAGAGCTGCATTGTGAAGAAGTAACACCACCAGGCCGAATATTTCTTAAATGAGAGCTGCATTGTGAAGAAGTAACACCACCAGGCCGAATATTTCTTAAATGAGAGCTGCATTGTGAATAACTAACACCACCAGGCCGAATATTTCTTAAACGAGACCTGCATTGTGAAGAAGTAACACCACCAGGCCGAATATTTCTTAAATGAGAGCTGCATTGTGAATAACTAACACCACCAGGCCGAATATTTCTTAAATGAGAGCTGCATTGTGAATAACTAACACCACCAGGCCGAATATTTCTTAAACGAGACCTGCATTGTGAAGAAGTAACACCACCAGGCCGAATATTTCTTAAACGAGAGCTGCATAGTGGCTCACTAAAACCACCAGGCCGAATATTTCTTAAACGAGACCTGCATTGTGAATAACTAACACCACCAGGCCGAATATTTCTTAAACGAGACCTGCATTGTGAATAACTAACACCACCAGGCCGAATATTTCTTAAACGAGAGCTGCATAGTGGCTCACTAAAACCACCAGGCCGAATATTTTTTAAACGGGAGGTATATGGTGAATCACCAAAACCACCAGGCCGAATATTTCTTAAACGAGACCTGCATTGTGAATAACTAACACCACCAGGCCGAATATTTCTTAAACGAGACCTGCATTGTGAATAACTAACACCACCAGGCCGAATATTTCTTAAACGAGACCTGCATTGTGAATAACTAACACCACCAGGCCGAATATTTCTTAAACGAGACCAGCATTGTGAAGAACTAACACCACCAGGCCGAATATTTCTTAAACGAGACCTGCATTGTGAAGAAGTAACACCACCAGGCCGAATATTTCTTAAACGAGACCAGCATTGTGAATAACTAACACCACCAGGCCGAATATTTCTTAAACGAGACCTGCATTGTGAATAACTAACACCACCAGGCCGAATATTTCTTAAACGAGACCAGCATTGTGAAGAACTAACACCACCAGGCCGAATATTTCTTAAACGAGACCTGCATTGTGAAGAAGTAACACCACCAGGCCGAATATTTCTTAAACGACACCTGCATTGTGAATAACTAACACCACCAGGCCGAATATTTCTTAAACGAGACCTGCATTGTGAATAACTAACACCACCAGGCCGAATATTTCTTAAACGAGACCTGCATTGTGAATAACTAACACCACCAGGTCGAATATTTTTTAAACGGGAGGTATATGGTGAATCACCAAAACCACCAGGCCGAATATTTCTGAAACGAGAGGTGCATGGTGTATCAGAGGGGTCAGCATACCGAGTATTACTGAAAGAAAAGGTACTTGGTGAACCAGTAAAACAAAGAGGGCCGAGTATTTCTGAAACCAGAGGTGTATGGTGGATCACTAAAATCATTAAGCACATCACTTCTGAAATGAGATGCATATTTCTGACAGCAAAAATACATTATTCTATAGTCATCCCTGCTAACAAATGTAGACTTCTTATATTCGCAAGTTCAAGGCCAGTCACAGTGGGAAGTCATCTAGTTTATGCCGAGACTCAAAACCCCTTGCGTGTGGTACAGTTGTATTCCGGAAGGACGATACTTAAAGTTTAGGGCCTGGTATTTCCTGTCATTACGGAGCTTGCAAATTTTTTATCCGATATTGATAGTACATTTTTCTCGTCCGTAGGTTGGCATCACACGCCTCCAGCGTACCGCCAGGTTTGCAATATAACGCCGTATATACAACATATAATTAAGAAACCCCAGGATGAGCAAATTTTGAAGGAATACTTACAATACGAGGAAAATTAATCTTTGGAAGAAATAACCTATCGTTGAGAACTACAATTTCATGAAACGGTTATTCTATTCCGAAAGCTAATTAATGGTTAAATCACGTCTGCTGATAGAAATATAGAAAAAACTGTTCTAAAAATACTCGGGTCAAAATTTAGTGGCAACACTGCTTGCATTTGGCGCCCTTAGCGCTAAATCAGTAAGCTGACAACAACGAAAAACAAGAGTTTCTAATGTTTATTAGCTGTGAGTTTGAAGACAATTTTATTTAATAATACATTTTTAGTAAGTTTAATTGTAGACTGTTACCTTTAGTGCTCTAAATATTTTTAGAAAATACGAACAAAGACGCTTCATTAAAATTCAGGTTGCAAGAGGTATCAATGCTCGACTATGCCATACAGGATTATTGGAAGCTTGTGGTACACAGTCTTTATCATATCGTAGCGTGGCTAGGAGGACGAATGCATTTCGTAGTGGAGGGAAGACGTTAATCAAAATCGAAGAGCTGGCAGACCGCAATCAGCAAGTAATGATGTGCATCTGAATGCTGTTAGAGCACTGCTCTAAGAACATCGTTACTGAACTTGCAAGGGAAGTTGGAGTTGCTCCTGGTACAATTCTCCAAATACTTAAGAAGTTAAAGATGAGGAAAATCCGCTCTCGATTGGTTCCACTCAGTCTTACAGAGGAAGCAATGTGGCACAGAATGGAAACAGCGAGATTACAGTTAGAACGCCATGAACGAGAAGGCGAGAATTTTCTTCGACGTATCGTAACATCAGATAAAACTTGGGTTCGATGCTACCAACCAAAATTAAAGAGACAATCAAATGAGTGGCAGCACTTTGATTCACCACGGCCCAAAAGGTGTCGACAAGAACAGAATCCAGGATGTTCATGTTGCTTATGATTTTGACGGTGTTTATATCACTCACTCAATTCGTCAAGGGAATCCTGTGAATGTTGCATACTACAGTCACTTTATGGAACACTATTTACGACAAGCTGTGCATCGTAAACGTCCAGATCCCATGCATTCTCATCCCACTGTGTTACATGATGGTGCTCGCTGTCACACGTCTACCCCTGTTGTTAATTTATTTCGCAGATGGAACTGGGAAATTCTGGAGCATTCTCCATACTACCAGGTATGAGCCCATGTAATTTCGACCTTTTTGTGAAAACTAAATTACCACTTAGAGGAGTTCGCTTTAGAATAAGATAGACAATTATAGCAGCATTAGGACAATATGTTCGAACATTAGGGCAACAAGACGCTGTGGATGGCATCCGTCGGCTCCCTGATGTGTGGAGACGAGTTCTTCGTGTCGGAGGAGATAACTTCTAAGCACTGCAATACAGTAGCTGCTCTAAAAATGTTTTATTTGTTAATTCAAATATTGCCAATAATTATTGTATGGCCTAAATACAATTCTAAACAAACCTAGGTTCTTTTTCTATCATGGACAGTGGGTATAACGGGGAGAAAACGATTGATTGACAAGTTTTGGCATCTACGGCTATTTATAAAGTGGGCATAATATCAAAAGGTACGAAACAAACACTGTAAGAATACGACTGGATGAAGTTTTTGATAACCAATACAATGCATATTTTGACGTTCAAGTGCGGCATTTTTCTATTATTTTAGAATCACGTTAGGAGCTCATAGAGTACTTCCTTCCAAAGCAATAACCCGGTTTCTGAGTTCGGCTTCTAAATCCTCTATTCTCTCAAATCTCGTCAACCGGATCTTCCTAATGAGATGTTCTGCGTATAAAAGACAGGAGTCGGATTCGTTTCAATTCCTGCTTCTAAGCCCTTCGCATCAGCATTATATGCACTCGTCGTACGCACCAAATGACGAACTCTAAAGCTTATGTTACGACTTACTTAACACCCACATGCGGGTTTAATTATAATGGCAGAATTTAACGCCAGAATTGGAAGCGCATATAAGCCACAGAATGAAGGAAGAGGGCGACTATGGGGGAGCAATTCCGCACAGAAAAGAGGGAGTAACTAACTTCCTAACAGTCAGCTAAAAGTTATCCTGGAGAACACAGAAATTCTGACAATTCACGGATACGCATATCAAGTTGCCATAAAGTGCTGCAACACAGGTGTGCATTGTAAAGCAAGATTCAGTCAGTGGCCATTGCATTGTTTGGATGAACTTAAGAGGTGGCTAGTGAAACATCTACAGAAATACGAGTGAATAGATAAGTACTTAGTGACTCACGAGAGATGCAGTGGTATGAAGGGAACTCTCATTGAACATTATACAATTGAAAAGTCGATTGCAGAATATATTAACCAACTTCATCCACTTGCAGTCTGGTACGTTATGCAACCAAATAAGAATGAACCTACGCAAAGTTCGATCTGTTCAATTAGCATGACCAGAATATACAATGTCAATAATTTCGAACACGCACAGAACCTCTTCCATGAATATTCAAGCAATTTCAATTACTCTGAAATGTTGTGCAATAGAAGCATATCGCTTGACAATTTAGAAATCTGCGTTTTCACATCAAAACGTTTCAAATATTTATTTCAGACATCTCGTTACTGCGATGACCTATCATGTCATTATCAATTTATTCTAAATTATTCTAAATACGTTGTAACATTCTGTAATCCAAACGATTCCTAAAGTAACAAGTTTTATTTTTCCCAGACAACACTTTTGGAACAGGTAATGTACATATAGGGTCCTTTTTAAGCCACACTGCTTAAAACTGCTTCATGTTTATTCCTCCCCAAATCTCCATTTATTATATTGCCACTGAAATAAGCCAACGTTTACCGAAGAAAGAAAAGCGAGACCAGTATGTGTGATTTACACCCATATGATGATACACCCAAAGTTTCAAACTGCTACGAAAGGTCAAAGAGCATTTAGTGAAGCTCAAAATTGCTGAAAAATGAAAAGTCGGAATTCACCATTTAGCGAATACGATTATGTATTATTTCAGAATGGACTGCATTATATGCGACCTTTTTCCCTTTCTCCTGCATTGATATCTTGTTCTGTCTCTTACTTCACTATGATCGCCTAATATAGGTCTCAAAGAATGTACGAGTTTTGGGAAATAGGTGTTCATTCCACCTTTAAATCCGCACTTGATTTGAAGCTCATCAGCTGTGGGTACATGGAAAAAGCCGTAATACTATACATTATATATTGTATAAAATAACATAAATAATATTAATAAAGATAATATTTGGGCTTCTTAGGCATCCAAGTAAAACACAGAATTCTCCCTGACCAAATTTTAGCAATAAATGCCAGTTCGAATGGTGTAAAAACGTTCAATTTTGGGCTTGCACGCACATGCGCACACATAATGAAATAGTCACAAAAATAAAACTTAAAAAACTATGGTTATCTCCATACCCTCAATCCCAAATTATCGAAGAACAAACATTTTGTGGAATGACCCACTTTATTAATAACTTCGACATCAATAGCATTTGGAGTCACGTTAGCGATGAGGAAGTCCATTTAACTGTTTAATTCAACGATTCGCCATTACTTCGAAGTAATAGTTAAGAGCCATGCAACGTATGTAATCAAAATTTTAGTTTCCATCAAAAAATTTACTTGCAATTTCTTATTTGAATCTGTGTGGTTGAGAAACAGAATTGATACACAAGTTTCAATACTTATATACTGTATATCACAGGAAACACTGAACTTATTCCTGGACCAAAAAGCAAACAGGCTATATGGATGGAGCCACTAAGAATTAGCCAAGACGTCAATCAATGTCAGCTGATGGAATATTTCTGGCGCAATGTTAAACTAGAAGAACCCAGTGTTTATTATAAGACAAAGAGAGCAATGCAAATGGTTTAGCTGTCTATACTTCGCAAGCATTCATCAATTACCGGCCCCCCTCAAAGAACATATGAACAGCTGAGAATGGCACACACACACACACACACACACACACACACACACACACACACACACACACACACACACACACACACACACACACACACACACACACACACACACACACATTACGTAAGGAAAATCCACGTAAGTTACCCTTGCTGATAAAGATACTGGCTCGCAGAGCTTAAAATTCGAGAGATTTGACAATTTCTATACATGGTAGTCCCTGAAATACCTTCTAAATTGATATGTTTTGTACTTGAAACTCCCAGTAGCTAGAACTTAAACGGACAAATTTTGCTCGTTTCTTCCACATGACGTAGAAGAGTAATCGCGGAATTCTTGGAGCCCTACTCTTTCGAAAAGCTAAAGTAAACCACTCCAGCGCAGCTTTTATTCCATACGAGTACTGGTGAGCAATGGGCACTTATGTTCGATTATACACTATTCTGACACATAAAGGCATAATCACACCATTGCTTCTCTATGAAGACACAGAGATGCCAATACCATCGTGCCGTATACATCATTTTTGTGTTTTCCTCGTAATATTATCGTCAAGACATGACACATTGTGTGTCAGTTTGAATAACACAAAGGAAAGGTATTTCCTTTTAAACATAACGCAAGTCGACTATTTAAATTCCTAAGAATGTGAATATGAGTATTTTTAAAGTGACATTATTTAAACTTACGAAGCCCCACTACTGTCGTAAAACATAAATTCTGTTAATGCCGACTTCCGAGACAAATTCAGGTACACTTCGAAGTAACATTTAACTATGACTATGTCAGGGGCAGTTACATCTGTATACTTGCAATGTATTTTACTAGAAAAAAATTAGCAATCTTGGTAATAAACATTTTTCTATAAGGAAAACTAAGAACATTCGGTGAAAATTTCGAAGAAACGCCCATATATAATCTGTATATCTTTAGATATGCAGAAACTTCCAGATGATGTAAGATATCGCTTGACTTTGGTTTCACTATTTGTAGTGCAGAAAACCTACAACGTTACTGATTGTCTTCACAATGGTAACATGTGTTGATGATATTAACCCTTGTTATTATTAATGAAAGATAAAAACCTACATCGGTTGGAATTTTTGCAATAGCAAACATTTTGTTTAGAAGAACCTTCGACGAAAATAAAACTACTCAGGAAGTCATAGTTTATCATCCAAATATTATGTTGAGTCCATAAATACACACTACCGGACACATACGAGTATATGCGAAGTTGCAGCTTTTATTTCAGATGCAAAAGAAGCACATTCATTCTCGCTTGTAATCTAGATGGTCAGCAGGATGAGTAGTTTATAGTAGATATGTGTGTATTTATTAAGACGCTTTCTATCATTCCAATCAGTATTACCTACAGGTCAGCTAATATCATTTAGGAATTTTAAATCAATAATGTCATAGCAAAATGGGTATTATACATCTATAGCAGTGTCAGCAACGCACAAACTAATCTGGCAACGTTGCGTTAAACTTGCATATCTGTCCCTCAAAACGCCTTAAAGTTCATTGTGTATTATGCATGTTATCGCAGAACCCAATGTAGAACTGAACATACAACAGTGTCTCAAGAACACAATATCCATTGATGATCATTTCAAGAACAAATGGAAAACTCATCCTCACATCTTGGAACATCTTTATGGTGTCATTTGGTGAAATAGCATGGGTCAAATTTTGTTATAGCGACACTTCCCTATTGTAAAACATTCACCGGAATATTAACGTAGAAACATAAACTTAAATTTTCACTAACGATATATTGAACTGTCAGATAAGCTCACTCCATTAATTTATTTCAGGCTGCAGAATTCTAACCAATTTTCCGGAATGCACTTTAAATACTTTTAAAGCTTTTGGTGAAGAAGAAGGGAGGCAGGGAGGGAGGGAGGGAGAGAGAGAGAGAGAGAGAGAGAGAGAGAGAGAGAGAGAGAGAGAGATGTACGTTTATAGCCAGGTTTGCAAGAAACTTTATACCTCTGCTTCATCCTTCATCGCTGATAGTCAAGGAAATCTGTAACGATCAAAACTAGCTGTGATTGCAGACTACACGCTACGAGGGCATTCAGGAGGTAACACATCTAAAATATATGTTGCTAAGGCAAATTGGTGTCACCATTGCGTACTGTCATTTATTACATATCGCCAAAACAAACAATTATCCGCGTAATCTCCTGCATATGGCAACAGCCAATAAGAGAGAGCTGCATATCGTGCGCTTGGGTGTGAGAGAGACAGCGATAGTAACACACAGCGTAATGTAACAATAGCGTGCGTGTTAGAGGGCTTTTAAGCGTATCTGTTTAAAATTCAAATAAAATGTTGCTATTTGGTAGAACCAAATAAATGGCAACAGAAATTAACGTACCTAATTATTCAAAAGAGATGGCGAGTGGATCGTCATTCCGGCAATTAATGTCCTCACCATCGTCATCGTTAGCGTCAGTTGCCCCACTGCTTTCGTCCAAAAACTCGTAATCCATACACTGTGTGAAGGAATTTCAATCCGGGTGCACGAGTCACTACCTTCCACAAGAAATTTACGACCAATATTGGTTCTCCTATATGTGAAACCTAATTTTTCCCCAGAATTCTTATGGTGGAAGAAGTAAACCGGCTGTAATAAATTTTTTCGCCTAAAGACGTCATAATCTTTTTGGGAATACAAAACTCGCCGCGGTCAAGAAATTCCAAAACTTCTACGAACTGAACGTTTTTCAATATATTCTAAGTGCGTGATTGTTTATGGTAAGTTAATGAGTTTTCTAAGCGAGACAAAAATTCTAGCAGAACCTGGCTGACATCCTTTTACTTCTAAACTGATCCGAGAAACGGTGAACAGGCCTGAGCAAATAACTCTTTACACTTTAAAATCAGGTTTGTGCCTTTCTCTGCCATTTGAGATTCTTTAAAAAATGATACAATATATAAAGAAGCTGTAGTGCTCTATCACGTAAAACACTACAATTTGTTTCTCTTTTCTCGCTAATACAATCACATTCTTTACTTAACATGTTGCAAACTCCCACAACTTCTTAGAACTGCACCTTATCTACCTGTTTTGTTCCATCGTCAAAGTATTTAAGGGTATACTAAGAGAAGTGGGAAGCCTAACAGGACAGTCACAAAGTTATGATAGCCTTTCTCTTGACAGCTCAAGGTTGCTTCATTCCTGACCAAATACGTGTATAATATAATTGTGTATAAATACCGAACTACCTAAGCGAAAATTATACTCTTTTTTCGTGGAAGTTTAGCCAATCATTCTCTTTATATCTGACATAAGCTTTAACCATTTAATAAAGTACTAATATCCGAGCGTCGTTCTAATAAAAGCGAGAGTAAGCTACTTATGACTGGGCAACGCTGCTGACCTGTGATTCCCTACAACCGTATTGCTTCTGATGGTCATATAAAGGTGGTTTCACTCACATAGTAGATACTCATTCATAGGCTGTTTGGATTTGACAGTTCATTTCAATTAGTCGTTCGTGTTTTCGCTAAATGGAAAAAGTGCAGTATTGTTCAGTGATTCGCTTTTCACTTTTGGATGCCAAAAATTTCGAGATAAAAGCGAAATTGGTTAGTGTTTTTTGAGGCCTTTCGCAATCTATGACAACAGTTAGATATTCGTTTAACTAGTTTAAACGTGACCAAACATCCGTTTTTCATGAGGAACATCCAGGACCACCGGAAGGTGTGATTATCGAGGAAGTTATTGAAAAAAACCAAGATGAAGGTGCGATAGATCTCTCTAATCATCGAACGAAAGTTTCCGAAATGGCGGAGGCCAAATGAGGCCTGACTGTCGCCGTGTATGCTTACATTGGGCAACAGACGGGAGGAACTTTCAACTTCGAAACTGTGTTTGGAGCCATATAAGCCAAATCCGAAGGATTTTCTGCTTCAAGTTATCACCGTCGATAAGCCCTAGATATTATGATTATACTTCAGAAATCAGGCAACTATAAAAACAATGGGCTGCATTCGATGAATCAACTACAAAGAAGGCAAAGCCTGAAAGGTGATGTAAACTATTTTTAGGACGTGAAGTTCGTCAAACACATAAACTTCTCTGAAAAAGAAAAATTCATTACTACGGAATACCACAGTGAACTACTGTCACGATTAGACAAGACGTTAAAAGGAGACAGGCAAATGCAAAATACGCGTGTTTCACACGACGACGCTGCAACATCACTTTGGTGCAGTCACTGCGCAACTAAATTAATTACTCCCACACATCCATATTCACCCGAACTGACTCTCCACGACTTTTTCTTATTCTAAGACCTGAAGAATTACTAGCGACAGCAAAATTTAGATCAAAAGCAGTGATCATCGAGAAAGCCGTATTTTGCACAGCTTGACAGTTCTTATTCTTCGGAGGGGTTCAAGAAAGTTAACAACGTTAGGCACGTGTAGACATATCCTTAATATGTACTGAAAAATAAATAATTTGAAATATAAAATGGCTCCTTCATTCCTAACATCCATACCAGGGAAGCGCCCTTGCAGTAGTACCCAATTTTTATGTTAACATTGCAGTGCATGGTTCTGCAAATAATCACATCCAGATTTTCTGTCAGCAACGCCTGTACCGACCATTTTCTTTTACGCTCAATAGATTTCGGAAGTAAATGTTAGGATTCATTACAAAATTTATTATTATTATTATTATTATTATTATTATTATTATTATTATTATTATTATTATTATTATTATTATTATTATTATTATTATTATTATTATTATTACTGATTCAAAGTATTTTGTGGAATTGGCGTAGTTCCGAGTCCCAAATTTCACCAATATATATTTGTGTGTTTCACCTACTTGGGTTTTGCAGTTTTTGGTTAAACTTGTCTAGAATATCCTCAATATTCATAAAGACTTCACGCTTCTTTGGAGATATAACGTGTTTCAAGTCAGAAGCATTTTTATTTTATTTTTTTATTTATGGATGTTCCTTAACAAATGTAGTTTTCAGCTTTCCATTTCTAAATTAGGCGTGAAGGACCGCTTAGTTTGCTTAGATACCCCTTTATCAGGCTCACGGTTCTTTTACTTGCCCTAAGTCCACGACACGGGACCGCCCATTTTACTTCCCTTCCGTAGCAGCCATCCAATTTACGCTCGAAAAATGTCCCCCTCCACCAGGTTTGAACCCGAGGCTAGGGAACCAGAGGCTGACATTACCTCTAGACCACGGGGACGACAAAGTGTGTCCATTGCCTATCTATAGGATAACCGACGAGGGAAAGTGATCAGAAGAGAAACATACACCAGATACGCTCACTATACCTTTCTGCAACAATATAAATTGGTTATTTCAGCGTTTTTAACGCTACTAGAACATCTAAGTTTATATTTCACCTACATTCCCTAATTTTAACATTTCTTTTTTAATGTCAGTCTGTTCAGACACATTTTATATACGTATATGAAGTACAGATGTATTTGACTGAAAACGTCATCATGTGCAGTAATTTAAATAAAATAATCACGGACGCACTTAAATAAGCCGGATAAAGTAATAAAGTTTTCACCTCTGGCACAAAAAAACGATTAATTCTTGAAATGGTAGCGTTTAAACTTTCTCCAGGCAACAAAATTATGCACATAATAAGGAAAGAGCAAAAACTTAAAACATTGCTTTTTCAAATGTTGAGTGAAGATATTCCCAATTACGCTTATATATTACAAAACATTTAGATGAATTTATGGCAAACCTCTATTTAATTTGCACAATATCAGGTAAAATTTACATAATAATCCAACGACTGTATGAAACATTCAAATAGTTTTTACTCCAAAGTTGCGCACTCATGACAATAGAAAGGATGGAGTGCTTCACTTCCCTCCGCACAGCACTTTACTGGAGGATGAGAAGCAGAATTTAATATGTTCCCACTAGCTACTTAAATACGTTCATGAAGTGACCCATATGCTAGGAATGCCATCATAAATTATTCCTGTTAGGCATATCTTAACAACCGTGTTATACGTAGTCCATACGTTTTACAGGTTCTCTCTCACATACCGTCCATCCAACGCAAGAAGACCCGGCAAAGGAGTGTTTGAGGCCCGTATGATGTTTGTGCTCACCTTCCGGATATGATAAGGAAGTTAGGTTCGTCTAAGATAAACATTGTTGTCACATATCTCACCAATACACACCTATTATATTTACATTTTTGTCGTGTTTAACGACTGCTTTTACCTCATGCGGCTACGCAGACGGTGATACTTATGATACATGAAATGAAGATGGAGCAGCGGTAGAATGAAACCCGATGCAGCGCCGTTTTATCCACCACCAATCTCACATGCGGTCGCCTGGAATCGAACCCGAGCCACTTTGGTGAGAGTCGAATGGTCTAAACACTCAGCCTCGGCATGGCCATACCTCCCACTGCATTTACTGAAACGAGCATTAGATCTGGCAGCATACGCACTCTCATGCACTCATTTCTTAGTAAACAGATCCACTAAGAGTGCAGATAAACAGTTCAACCTAGTCTCCCCCTTCAGCCCCTGCTTGCCTTCTTGCCGTGGGTAGACAGCACATTATAGAAGTAAATAGCAATGTAAATACCGAGAGAAATGGCTCCACGGTAACATCTGAGACTCGCATTCGGGAGCTCCTAATTTGGATTCCCGCCAACCACCCACGAGGAACATCTATTTCTCGTAGTTCTCGAGTCGGTAGGTGAATGCTAAGATGCTCCCTCTTCTACCACGACTTAACTGTTCATTTCCTGTACCCATCATTTCTTTCATCTGTTTCAGAGTTGTAGGACGTACGATGATGTTCGGCGTGTTATAAGTAGGGCCCGGGTAGTTATGTAAAAACATGAAAATACATATTCTCATATTTTACTTTTCAGTAAATATTTTTACATATTTATTGATATTTCCAAGCTCTGCTGCAATTTTATTCGTTTTAACATGCGTGTTTATACTAGCTGTATATAGCTAGCAGTAGACAGTCGGTATGTCTGGTCTGTCGCGTTGATCTCGTGATTAGCACCTTGCCACTGCGTGTCCGTCGTTCACGTGATGCGCACCTTATCACTGCGTGTCTAAGTCAAGCCATCACACGAGAAAATAGTCAGCTGCACTTGGCCAGCGTGCGTATATTGAACTTTTCATTGTATTAAAAGGTGCTGAAGGAGAAAACCTCGCTCTGTGTTAAGTTAAACCATTACACAGAGGAATTTAACAATTTTTCAACAGACGGAAAAGTCCTTTTTTTGCCTGGTCTGCGAGAAGAATGTTCCCTATTCTCAACGTTTTCAAGTGTTGCAATATTTATCCACGTCACGTCATCAGGCCCGTGCTTTGAAGACCACATCACCAAAGCAGTTGTTACTCACTGAACCTCAAGCTCAGAAACGTCCAGGATCTCAGAAATCTGAGTTTGCAAGTGATATTTGCCCGTGCTATGGTTTGTGCTGATATCCCTATTTGGAAATTAAAAAATCCAGTACTACGTGAATTTCTTGAGAAATACACATATGAATCGGTGGCAGATGAATCTACAATCAGAAAGAACTATGTTCCTGACTTATATACGCAAATAATAAACTCTATTCGTTTGGACATTGGTGTTGTTGATCCCATTTGAGTCTCAGTTGACGAGACAACTGATGTACAGGGAATACATACTGGAAATGCCATAGTGGGCGTGTTGAAAGATAATGAAGCGAAAAAGCCTGTGTTGTTTACTTGTGAGGTATTACCAAAATGCAATTATCAAAGTATTGCTCAATTATTTAATGATGCAATGGGACTTTTGTGGCCCGATAAGGTGAAATACAGCAATGCGTTCCTTCTTGTGACGGATGTAGCACCATATATGTGCAAAGCTGCTACAGCTTTGCAAATTTTATATCCTAAAATGTTACATCTCACATGTGTTGTCCATGCATTCTATCACATAGCAGAACTGGTTCGTTCTAAATTTTCTAATGCTGACACACTCATTTCGAATACAAAGAAAGTGTTTTTAAATACAAGATGCAGTTTTTGTTGAATTAGCCAAGGAATCGTTCAGTGATGTGAAACTTAAAAATGATATTGTCTACATTGAATGCAATTTTTCCCATTTATGCATTGTCATTAAATCGTTGGAGGCATCATCGTCTAAACTCTCCGAGAGCCTTGAGGTTGTTCATTTTGTGGTCACTTCTCTGGAAAGTCTACAAGGGCCGGTTGGAGCTGCAGTGAAGGATAAACTCTCATCCAGTTTGAAGAAAAACCCAGGATTCAAGAAAATCAGTGCTATTAACAGAATGCTAAATCAAGGTAGTGCCGAAGACTTGGGCATTGAGTACACTGCAGAAGACTTGTGCAAGTTTAAATATGCACCCATTACTTCTTGTGAAGTTTAACGATCGTACAGTCAGTACAAAGGCCTATTACGCGACAAAAGAAGTTTTATATTTGAGAATTTGAAACACATGTTTGTACCTCATTGCAGGGGATCGTAATTTAAAAAACTAGGAGCAATATGCAAGTTACAATTTTGACTTATTTACATACATCTCCAATTTACAATCCCTAATTCAAGAACATGTAGGGGAATTCTGATATGATGTTACATATTTCTTTGTATTTGAGTAGTTTAATTACATATTTCAGTATTTTAAAATACATATATATGTACATATTTTACTGATTTTAGTACATAACTATCCTGGCCCGCGTCACTCCATTCCAGGAGTTGTAAAGTACAAAGTGTTACTCCGAAATACAAATGGCACTCTACTCAAGTTTCGGGAGCCCCCGAAGGAAACAAACGCCAGCCTAAACAGGAAGGGCAGCAGATGCGCAAAGCATTATTACGATCGAAGTACCCAATTCTAACAACTCTGCATGAGTATACTGTAGCTGCAAACCTCTTTTGCCATCTTAACAAAATTGAAACATAAAAACAAAAGAGTTACCAGACTAACACTACGTGTTATCCACTGAAATATCCATCGACTTAAAATACGATACGTCAGCCTAATTAGATTTACGATATTTTCTGGATACGTGTATTGATTAGGAAACACCGAGTAATTAATTAACTTTTTTTGTATAAATATATGAGAAAAAACATGTACATTTTCTCTAATCCAGTACAGGGAATTTTATAAGTATAAAGCTAATTTCAGGCCTTGTAGCAACTGCAATTAACAGATGTCACTTTAGCTAATGTGAACCTCTGGCTATGTGGTAAATGCCTTAAAGGCTTGCGGGAAACCTCAAATCCAGCCATATGTATGGCTGCATTAGAGGTTTACCACTGCTTCTAGCGTAGGAACATCCGCGACGAATTCCAACTATTTCAGAGATAAACGATCATTCCCTTATCAAAAATAACCGATTGGCCAATTAACAGAAGTAAAATCTAAAATATCCTACCACCTCTCAACTAGTAGGCAAACACTAGGTATAATTATTACGTTCCCTATCTAAATCAGAAGAAAGAGCTAATATCACGGTATATACTATAAAACTTAAAATATTTAAAGAAATAATTTCTAACATTTGGATGGTGGACATATGTATACTTGGTTTTTAAAAATGTGAAATTAGACATCGATTTATGTATGTTATCTAGGAGATATTTTCGTTTGTTATATACAAGCTAAACAGTAGGTCAGTATCAAAGATTACAAATGCAAATCATACACTTAGATGCCCATTAAATTTGTTCTTTTATGATGATGATCAGTTGAATTTCTTTTATCAGCCATTATAGGATATAGAGATAAGGAAATGTAGTATAGAGTTTCATTAATTACTTCATTTGCTCCTAAGATTAACAAGAATGTTCTTTGAAAACAAATGCTAACTACCTTTCTGGACTTTTATCGACTCCCAGATAAAAACTTCTCTAAGTATTTTAAACCTTCTCTAACGTTATCATTGTTGTCTCTAATTTCTACGTGTAACAAGGACTGTCAGATGTTAGGCGACATAACTTTCTAACAAAATTTCGTTTTCCAATGACACTTTTTTTTTGTAATTTACGTCCTCCAACGTTAAGTCATCGGATGATGAATGGAATGGATGAAATGATGCTCAAATGAGTCCGGGGTCCATGGAGCTTAGAGTTACCCCACATTCGTCTTACAGGATAAAGGAAAACCCCGGAAAACACCTTATCCAGGTAACTCACCCTGACCGAGATTCGAACTCGGGTTCCAATGACACTTCTCTAATATATTAAACAATAGGTTCGTGTCACATATATGAACACCACAAAATATTGAACAAAAAAAATAGCTGTATCCCGTCATTTACTAATTACATTAGTTATGTACGGAATATATATCCACGATAACACGATAACCATGTTAAATTTCAGGTTATTTGCCCAGCTTATTAATTTTTCACAGAACTTCTACTGCACCAACAAAGGGCGGGAAATCCGATTAATTATCCAACACATGAAACATTGTTTGCTGCCATTGCTGATGACCCCGTGGTTATATGTATTACCGAACAAGCTTGTGGAGTAAAGCATTTATATTTTTGCAATTATACTTTTTTGTTGTATCAGCTCGTATTCATTTAAAGATTTCGCTGTAACAATACACCTGCGCATTGGTTTTCAAGCGTTGTTTGCATTTGAAGCGCATATATGTACGATATTATAGATATCTAACTGCACCAATCACGAAGCTAAAATACAAGCATTCCTCCAAAAATAAAGTTTTTACGCTTTCCTTCAACATGTTTTATGATAAAACTGCTCTAACATTCGTGATTTTCAAATCGACTCGCTTAAAACTAGATATTCCGTTTGTGATCTCACAGGACTTTCAGGTTAGAAAATTACTTTGAGGAAAATTATAAATAATATTGAATGAAGATTTTCTATAGATTAAATTTTTATTACAAAAAAGAAGGGAGAAACGAAGCACTGTATACTTCACGCAACTCAATGAGAAACTCCTTACTTTTGTTACCTCCAGGTGTCTCCCCCTATGTCTCAAGTGTATGCTCCCACTTAATTCTGAAACCTATGAGCATTCTCAAAACATTCCATTACAAACATAAACTTTAAGATAATACGCTCAATTGGAATTAACACTCGATTCTTCCCCTTATATTTTAGTTCATTTACCTTACTATCCCATTTGAAAAGCTATATTATGTGTGAACATTTCCATTTCATAACATACTGGCAGATGTATAAAAACAGCTAAAACATCTAAGTTCCATATCTTTGGGCGGACAGACATTTTGGCTTAAGTAATCAAATTTCTATGACTTAATTAACATTTCAAAAATTCAAACACATATTGAAGTATTTTATAAGTAGCTGCTTATTTAATAATAATGTCTGTATATAAATTAAGTTACCAACTGCGTTACTTTGCAAAATAGCTTTTGCCCCTTAAATCCTCCCGTAAACGGATTGCTTAGCAGCTCTGCAACGTTTGGACATAAGCACTTTAGAAAATTAAGTTTACCTTGCTCCCTACCGTACTAGGTTGTTATACTTCAGAACCACAGCTCCATTATTGAAGCCTCTGGGCTTATAGGGTT
Source organism: Mantis religiosa (assembly GCA_030765055.1). NCBI lineage: Eukaryota > Metazoa > Arthropoda > Insecta > Mantodea > Mantidae > Mantis > Mantis religiosa. Next base: position 136,480,828 of record CM060950.1, read on the forward strand.
TCTTATAATATTCTCTGTTTATTTAAAATATTGCACTTTTGCAACGTTACTCAGTAATAATAATAATAATAATAATAATAATAATAATAATAAATAATAATAATAATAATAATAATAATAATAATAATAATAATAATAATAATAATAATAATAATAATAATAATAATAATAATAATAATAATAATAATAATAATAATAATAATAATAATAATAATAATAATAATAATAATAATAATAATAATAATAATAATAATAATAATAATAATAATAATAATAATAATAATAATAATAATAATAATAATAATAATAATAATAATAATAATAATAATAATAATAATAATAATAATAATAATAATAATAATAATAATAATAATAATAATAATAATAATAATAATAATAATAATAATAATAATAATAATGGTCATACCGTTCAATTAAGTATAGTATTAATGCCTCATTTTACCTACGTACTCAAGACGCTTCACTATTTCTTTGGAGATTAAAATCTAATAATGTCATGAGCACAAACAGAAACTAATTCACCGTGACGCTTGATATGCTGGCATTACTGTAATTTTATTCTGAACCTATTTCATGTGCTCCTTATAAGGCGATGAGGCTTAAACTTGGCACTTCTATATCTCTGCTATAGGTAAGAGCAATATATCTCAGATAATATAAGGAGCCTTAAGGTACACAAAGTACTTACGGTGTCGTAATCTACTGACACAGGCACCAACTCTATAGCAAATTCTCTCAAGGTATGTCCAGAGGCCTGTCACCTGAGCTTCCGCTATTAAGTCGAGCCGTCTTTCCCGCTGGAGGAGAGCCTCTGAGCCAACCTTGCGCAGCTTGGGCAGATTGTCGCGAGTGGCTCCCAACGGATGACCAAGCCATATATGTTAAGGAAGCTCTACGGGTCTCTGACGCCGCTTGCGTTATTAGCTCCTGCAGATCATACGCTTCCTGCGGTTCCTTCATCTCATCCGTTTCTCCCAGGGATCGGAGATGTATGCAACAAAGATCCATTTGCGAGTCGAGGTGCTAAGTGTCTCCTCAGTTACCTAATATAACTCTAAGATGTGTAACAGACTGTACGGCAGAGAGATTTGATATGACTCATGTAAAGATGGAGTTTTCGTGGACTAAAGTCCAGAGGCTCTACTCCCATTAGCCTTGAACCCGTAGGAACAAGACCCGGGCCTCCTTTAACCAGGGAGTATCCGAGCTGTCCCAAAGGGCGCTCGGCGTCCTCCGGGGTGCTTTCCATAGGGCAAGACCTAGAGACTAACAAGCCCCCCCCCCATCTGGTCCTATGGACTCAAGACGGGATGGAAGTGGATACGCCACTTACGCGCGTCAACACTCAAGGTGAAGACTACCGAAAAACCTCGGTGGAGCCGCCTGGTGATCTAGCACACCTTCTACTAGCTTTGCAGGCTAGTACCCGGGAGACTTAATGGCTTCCCTCAACCCCGTCCGAAGACGTACCCGATTCCCACGGGTTTCGGGAACACACTGCCCCCTCGAGTCCATCCCAATCCGAACATCTCCCGAAGGAGGGGCTCGGCTGTTCAGCCCGAGGTTCCTCTAGTAACGTCAGAGGTACCATCAGTGCTAGGGGTCCGCAGCGCCTGCACTTTGGCAGCTGAAAGGGACGGATCCCTTCCCCTACGGGAGGACTAAAATGGACTACCGTAGTGAACATTTTCTAGTAATTCGTTAATGCGTTAAGTACGTTATCGTACTGTCATTTAAAAAGATTGGCCGTATAACACTGCTGTGTAAAACGTGTAAAACGTGTTTCTTTTGAGAGTCAACTTAGATCTTCCTAAAATACCCTCTTATACACTGCCAGTTCGGATAGCACATGTTTTTATTCCAATACAGCGGTCAAGTTGGGATATCATACGGCTCACTATACAGTCATCATGGGATGTGCTATACGTTTGTTACAGAGTTTCTAATTTCTCTTACAAAACTTTCAAATTAGAAGGAACAGCCTTCCCACGGAATCTCTAGAGAGAGGTTTAGCTTAGTCTATAAAGCTTGAGCCCCCATTTCGAAGACACATTTCCAGCTTCTTGATTCAAGCAAGTTGGCTGGTAACATAGATGGAGAAGAGCACACTTTCTCTCGTGGGAGAGCTTGAACTCTGATTCGGTTTTCTAATGACGATCCTCTTTGTAAGAAATGGGATATTCTGTCTAGGAACATTTAGATTTTCGCTGTGTCTACAAAGGTCATCCTCGTTGGTGTTCCAGTTTACTCACTTCACCATCCTTTAAGGACCAGAAGGTGGACTCCATTGCTCCCTCCCAGGATATTTAATATTGTCTGTTAAAATGCTCAAGTCCAATTGTTCCACAGAGCTACTAAAATATTTTATGCAATTACATGTTATATTCAAAATTGGTTCGAAATTTGACCAATACCTACACAATACCTAACAAATGCAGAATGTATCGTGAAAAACTTAAGCACTTATCGAGGTCGATTTCATACGTCTATAAGTTAGTCTTCAAGTAAAGTGCTTTACAGTTTGCACTGCATATTTGAAAGTTGTTCAAAATGTTACTGCAATGAATACCTTGGTACCATTCGTAATTAAAAGTAATAAGTAACACTTTACATGCTCCAAAAAAGCATTAAAACTTATTTAGCTGAAACCTCTGGCTTTCTACCTACTTTCCCTCTCTCTATTAGGCATCTAGATATCTCAGCCCAATTTTGTTTTTGCAATTAGTTAATATCACGGCTATTTCACATCTCCTCAGCTGCTTTTAATGACTCAAATTCCTTATGATGGAATGGCCACGGTTCTCCCGTGGTAACATTTTACAGTTGAAACAAAGATTAGGCATTTTATGAAAAGTCTGCAAATTCTGAGTTACCACTAGTATTATTAGTTGGTAGCACAATCTTTTCTTACAGGAAAAATGAGCACGAGATATTATTATCTGTTTGGTCTTCGTTTACAGTCATGACTTACTGCCAACTTAAGTTATTTCGCTAAATACCTTCCGTTCAATGCTACATTCAGATACAGTTTTCTTCCCCCCCCCCCCAACTGAGACCAAATTTTACGGTTTGCAAATGTATATAGTTATATATAGCTTTGCCCTACCTTGAACTGCCCAATAGTTGGCTCTCATCATAACGCTCCAAAATATATGTTTGTAGTAATATCTTACCTGTAAAGAAAAAAACAATTAATACAATAATTCCAAATGGTATACACGTACAGCACTCATTAGCTAATATGTGATTTCATTTATCGACTATGTGCAAAATCATTAGAATGGTCGTAAAGGACTTGGGTTTAGGAATTGTGGCTGATTCATTAACCAGTATTTAATTACACAGTATGGTTAAACGTATCAGAAATTACTACGCAAAAACAGGAAAATGATCTCCTTAAATCCGAAACTATTCCTAAATATAAAACCGAAAAACAATATATTAATGTTACGCATTTGAAAACAGTAAACGTGTATTTCTGCCCTATGCTAATGTTTAAATATAGTATATTTATACTTATTTCTAAAAACAATCCAAAATTTATGTTAAGTCTAAGAAACCTCGGAATACAAAACGGACTGCCAAACTATAGTCAAAGGAGCCTCATAACATCCAAGTATTCTACGAATCCATCACAGAATTAGCTACTATATTTAGGACAAGCTCCTGACAGACAGGATTCTTTGTGGATTGGCACATCTGTGTGGCTTCTCTGTCAGCGGTCTCTAGCCTCTTGTGGCTGCTTCAATCCATCCCTTCCTTTTAGAGGGTGGTAACTGCAATAGATCCTTGGTAGGACTCAGTGCGTGAGGTATCCCTTCGGCTGTATAGCCTATATTCTATAATTCGTTCCTTTCCTTAGATTTCTTTGGTTCGTGAATGTAAGTCGCAAACGCAAGCTGATATATGAGAAATTAGAATGCACTTTATGCAGTTGTTTGCCGAGGACAGACCTGGGTTTGTTATATAAAAGACTAGGTAGTAAGACACAAGGAATCTGAAACTGTAACAGTTGGATAAACCCACGAGACTGAGCTGCAGCTGTAATTAGACTGAAATGTTCTTCTAGCATCAGACATTTAGAATTTTCATTCTAAATGATATTTTTTGTGGGTTTGGAACATTTATTGGTCTACTATTTGCTATTTAGTACTTCTTAATCGGGATTGAAAATGCTTGCGATAGTTGTTTGCTACAGAATTTAAGAACGTTACAGATAATTGCATTAGTATTTTGTTCGCCGAAGATACTTAAATTTCCAAAAGTTACATGACACCATGAAAGTTATAAGTGTGTAGATGAAAAGCAGCAGAGTGAAACTGGCCACGAATCCTAGCAAACTTGCAAGTATCTCAAGTATGACGTAACTTACTCCATGAGCTGCCGTTTGTGCTGCATATCTTTGACGACGTTAATTTATCACATGCATTCCAAAGGGAACTTCATATACCACAGACGTGGGCCTAAAGATTACTCACTTAGAATTATTTGCAGCTTCTGCCGTGTGCACAAAACCGCAACTGAAAGTAACTGTCGTGTTTGACGCGGAGAGTGATGTGAATTGAGGATTCACAATTTATCTCATTGGTAAGATGTAATCCAACGGAGACGTCATCTGTTTCTGAATTTAGGATAGGGCGGTTTTATACATTTTCATGTAAAAACGCATTTCGTTGACATAGTTATTTGACTATCAAAACAATGTCTTCAGTTCTCTGAGAACTCATACGCACTTCTGATGAAAACACAAGAAGTAAATCGTTCATCGTTTATACAGGCTGAATCATTTAAAACTTGAACTAAAAATATATCTGAAATGGAAAGTACTATTGATATACACTTTTCTCAGTATTAATTGGGTTTCGTGCTTTAAGCATATAAACAGATTTTAATAATACCGGGAAAGTGTATTTTTGAACAAGCACACAGTTTTTTAAATGGAGGAATGTCCAGTTAAATCAACAAAATTAAAAGCAGGTAAATTACAAGGTCAATATTGTTTCTTGCAGTATTCTAGTTCAAGTAGTTTACGAGAAATTTTATTTGAAACTTAGACACCGACGATTGTACAACCCATGTAGTACAAACTAAAGAAAAGCAAAAGGGAATTACACTGCTCTTGTAGATTCTGACAGGTAAAGAGAACATTGACTTTCAAAGCTGTGTTCAAAATCACCAGTTTCAATACCGACTTCCAGTCTGCTATGTACAGACTGATGCAGACGTTTTACCATTTCAGCGGAAATTTCACAGCAGCAGTAAAATGTTTCATATCATCTGGTGTAGTAGGTATATCCTTGTAGACAGAGTCTTTCAGTGTTCCCACAGAAAAGAAATCTACTAGAGTCAAATCCGCGATCGAGCCGGCAAAGGTACAGGTCTTCTTCAACCAATCCAACGATTTGGAAACTATGCCTTCAGACAAGACTAGTACTTCGTGCACTTTGACCTAACTCCTATCATGTTGAAACCACAGTTCCTCCTAGTCTGCAGAGGAACGTTTTTTAGAATACGTGGAAGTTCGTCTGTTAGAAGGCTGCGATACTAGTGCACGTTCAGTACTCCTATGACAATAGGACCTATAATCTTATGGTTCACTAGCCCATACCACACGTTTAAACTCCAGACTCGTAACGTTCCCCTTAAGGAAGCCAGCAGGTATTGCCAAAAGACCAATATCGCATCCTTCTGCGTCTTACCTGGCCATGATTGGTAAATGTTATTTCACAACTAATCAAGATGAATGATGAATCTGGAGTATCAGGTCATAATGTCCATGTACAAATCGTTTCCATGCAGCTCCTGATGGAGAGAGATGTGGTAAAGATAGAACCTATGTCGATGGAGAATAAAAAGCACACTTAGCTGACCAATGTCACTTCCACGTGCGATTGCGCGAGAACTAATTTGCGGATCTACTGCAACTGCAGCCATTACATTAATTTCCCCCTCCTCCCTAGACACTTGTTTGTTTCTGCTACGTTTTCTAGGTGTTACACTAAAGCTTTCACGTAATTGGTTGAAGAGGTTGATAAATAATTGCCAAGATGGTAGACGTCTATTGGGATATGTTTCCACATACACCCTACAAGAACTAATTGCATTCTTCGTACACTCTCCATACATCATGAGGATGTCGGCTTTTTCTGCAATGGTTAATCTCATCCTCCACTCAGAACTATTACCTGAACTAAACTGACTAAAAAGTCTCAATGAAATCAATGAACAGAAAAAAAAGCAATGTAAATAAACATTTCAACATAGCACCTATAAACCAAGTAGGTTGAAGGAAACAAAGAAGAGTCCCAATAGAGCATTGGACTTCTAGTGAACAGCGGGGTTTCTGATTTCCTGAATTTATGGTTACTGTTACCAGAAGTGTGCATCCTATCTTGTTTAACGTGGTTTACTATTAATTTTTAGTGTTTGTTTTACGTTTAGTGCAATTGTGTTCATATTGTCAGCAAGAATTCATCGATATTTGATTGATACTTGGCTTCCGAGTCACCTATCCTCACCAACATGGATTCCACCACTCAACGAGCTCAACCAATTACCAGTATATCTAAGAGTAAGTCAACGATTAGTTATTCGCAAGCATCTCAAGAGTACGTTATTCCTTAAAAAGGAAAACGCTGTTATAATTGACTCAGTTAATCATGCTCCCTTCACTGAATCTGTGCAACAATTAATGTCTATAGCTAATCCTTCTCATATTAGATTTGCATCTAAAATATCAAGCAAAAGACTGTGTTTATCTTAGTAATAAGGAAATTGCAGATGAGCTCATAAATAAACACAAAATAATTACAGTAGCAGGAGAGAATTTTCCAATTAGACCATTAATATCCCGCGACAAGAGGATAATTTTATCTAATGTGTGCCCCAGCATTCCACATTATGTACTAGAGAAAGAACTGCTAGCATTTGGAATAGAAACTGTTGCACCAATGTCATTTCTAAGAGCAGGTTTTTCTGACCCCAGACTGTCTCATATCTTGAGTTTTCGTCGGCAAACTTTCATTGCATCTGAAGATGAAGATAAACTTCCCGATACTTTCTAAGTGATAATAGATAACCTACCACACTGGGTATATATATCCTCAGACGTTCCCATCTGCTTCCATTCAAAAATCAAGGGCATATTGTAAAACACTGCCCCTCTGTGGATAATCAGGACTGGAACCCATCTAATGAAAACATAGAACATGTTGCTAACGATGCACCAATGCAAAATGGTTCCCTTCAGTCATCCAAATCTGGTGGATTTAGCTACAGTACTAAATCAGGATTCTCCTCAGCCATCCACATGTAATTCTGTTGGCACCAGTGATAGTGCAACAATACAAAGTAGTTTACCTTCAGATGCTCACTGCTAATATAGATATTACTAGCAGTGCTACATCAATGAAAAACAGAGTCCCGCTGCAATCAAATAAGTCTAATACAGAATGCAACGTTTCCAAACTGGCTTCATCTCCTTGTTCACTTAAATCTACAAACTTCCCAGTCCACCAGCCCCCGACTTTGATATCGCTAGTTTCCAGGGGTGATTTTAAAATGGAATCTGATTTGCATTGCAGCCTCACTACAGAATTGAAGCGACCATTATCTTCCACTAACTCAGATATGACCTCTTCCGTCTCCTTATCTGAAAGTGAGAAAGAAACCAACGTTACAGATTTCTCTGAAACTGAAAATGTCCCTGATGAACTGGGAAAATTAAAGAAAACATCCATCAAACAAAAAAGAAAAAATAACCTATTCTGGTGGTGAAGATGAATATATGTGGCATGACACGAAGGCAATGATTGAATCTCAATCTGCTGAGTTTACCCTCTCTCTAAACCAACTTCTTAACCTATTTGACAGAACTAGGGATGTCACATATGTTGCTGATGTGGCTAAAGAATATTCACATAATTTGCCAGCCTTAGCTAAGTTGTTAAGACAAGTCCAACCAACTCTACCTAGCAAAGGTTTTAAGACCGGTGTTCTGGACTAATTAAAATGTTAGAAACTTCAAATTCATAATAACTATATATCTAATTCAGTGGAATTGCAGCGGTTTCTATGCAGGAAGACCTTACATTAAATTTCTTGTCAAAGAGTACAGACCAAAGGTTCTATGTCTCCAAGAAATCAACTTTAAAGAAAATAATTACGCACAACTCCGTGGTTACACATCTTGGTTTAATAATAGGCAAAATTTCACTATAGCTAGTGGCGGTGTGGCAATTTTTGTTCAATTGGAACCTTTTCTGTATAACATTCATATTCAAACTTACAATGGAAGTCACTGCAGTGAGAATCAAATTAAATGTAGATGTGACAATATGCTTTATTTACCTGCCTAATAGTCAGGACTTAAATATCAATGAAATGGACAGTCTCCTTGCCCAACTTCCCAAACCATTCTTAATCTTGGGTGACTTTAACCGCCATAACCTTTTATAGGGATGCTCTAAGTCACACAGAAGGGGTCAAATAAATAAACAATGGCTAAATAATCATGATGACCTAATTCTATTAAACATTGATTTAACTACGCATTTTAATGTAAGCAACGCTTCGGAAAGTGCAACTGACCTAAGTTTTTCATCCAGTGACATTGCAGGAAAAATATCCTGGTCTCGAAATCAGCATCTACATGACAGTGATCATTATCCTTTAAACTTACGCCTCTAGGATTATCAGTCATTTAAGGAACTTAAAAGTCATCAGAAATGGCTCGTCGATATAGCAAAATGGCTTTTGTTTCAACATTGTATAAATGAAAACATTGATAATTTACCTAGATTAGAATCATTGCAAACTTAAAATGTTACTGACATTGTCCAACAGTTCACAAACCTAATTATTTCTGCAGATGATTTTGCTATTCCTAAAACCTCAGGAATATTGCACAAACGCCCACTTCCATGGTGCAACGACGAATGCACATCGTCATTAAATTTGAGAGGGATACGGCAAAAGCACGTTATGTCCTTAAGTCTAAATATGGCCAAATCTTTTAATGATTTTACTTCTATCACCTGTGAAACTCCAACTTCAGTTCTTTGGTCACAAATAAAATCAATTAGTGGAAGTAAAGCAGCTTCCTTACCTAATAGTTTGGAAGATGAAAATGGTACCAAACATAATTATTCTTTCACTGTTAGTACGTTATTTGTTAATGCTTTTGCCAGTAATTCAGGTAACAAAAACTATGACCCGGAATTTTCTAAAATGATCTCGAATAAAGGAGTCTCCAATGATTATATTAAGTCTCTAGTTGAGTGCAACAAAGATCAGTTTAACCAACCATTTACTATGGAAGAATTTCTTCAGTGGTTGAATAAAAGTAAAAATTCTGCTCCAGGACCAGATGACATACAGAACATATTTCTTAAAAATCTTCCAAAAAGAGCTATTGACTATCTCTTCCAGTTGTTCAACTTTATATGGGAAACTCAAACATTTTCTGAGCATTGGAGGGAAGCTATAATTGTTCCCATTCCCAAACGTAACAAAGATCACTCCAAAGCTGTCAATTATCATCCAATTTCTGTAACCTGTACTATGTGCAAACTCTTGGAGAAAATGTTCTGCAGTCGCCTTAGTTAGATTGTGGAAACAAATAAGTTAATATCTCCTTATCAAAGTGGGTTTCGGCCATTTCGTTTCTCAAGTGAACACCTAGTCAACATAGACACTGAAATTTGTGATGCTCTAGCAATGAAACATCACACAGTTGCAGTTTCCTTGGACATCGAAAAGGCTTATGAAATAGTCTTCAGACCAAGAATCATAAACATTCTTTTGAATATGAATCTTAAAGGAAATATTTTAGCATTCATCATCAATTTCTTAAGTCATAGATATCTTAAAGTTCGCATTCAAGATAAAGTATCTTCGTCGGTAGAAATGGTAAATGGTCTGCCTCATGGTTCCATAATGAGCGTACTTTTATTTCTTACTGCTGTAAACGATATAAGCAACCTGATTAAACATCCAGTAGAAATATTCCTCTATGCCAATGATATTACTGTTCTGTATAGCGGAAAAATATACAGTTGACTACACGTATAATTAAAAAGTCCTTGAATAGTATACATACCGGACAATCAATTCAGGCTTCATTACATTCAAGAAAAAAATCTGAATTCATTGTTTTCTCTAGGATAAAAAAAGGACTTAGGAGCTGTATATGGGGCCATAATTTACGAAGAAAAAATACTTGTAAAATTCTTGTTATGGCATTCAACCACAATCATACATGGAAGCAACACATTACATCTCTCAAAGTTGAATGTGCATCTCGACTAAACATTATCAAGATGCTATCATCTCGTAAGTGGGGAGCTGACTCAGAGTGCTTAATCAACATCTATAGATCTCTAATCCAGTCCAAACTTAACTATGAGGCTGTAATATATAGCTCAGCTAGTAGACTCCTCCTCCAATTACTCGACCCTATTATCATCAACACTGGAAGTCGTTTAAGTTTGGGAGCCTTTAGATCCAGTACAAGAAACAGTTTACTTGCAGAATCTGGTCTTCTTCCCTTAGAGCTGAGATATATACTACTACGTCTAAATTTATCCTATTCAATTTTCTCCTCACCAAGTAATCCAACATACAAATACATATTTAATACTCCAAAACCAGAACTCTATGATTCTCATCCTTGCTATCCAAAACCACTGCGTGAATGATTATTGGAGTATTGTTCTGAATTTTGAATTGAAAAGCCATCTATCCTTTTGAGAAGACTGAACCCCATTCCTCCATGGCAGTCGTTTGCCCCTTTCATTAATTTGGAAGTGTCACGTATACCAAACTATGTAAACATGCCCAAAACCAGTAATCATTCCTATGATTTCATCACTTCATCAGAATTTTAACACTCGCCGCAAAGTATATACTGATGGATCAAAGTGCGATACAAGTTCTGGATGTGCCATAGTTACCACCTCACCTTTAGCAACTATTATCGCCTACCAGATTACTTCTCTAATTTTTCATGTGAAACCTGGGCTGTCCTCAAAGCAATTGAAATTAGCACCCAGAGTCACAAATATCCATTAATTGGGATCTCAGACTCCATGTCAATAATTTCTCCCGTTTCAAACAAGATTAATAATAATCCATTAATTCAAAGTATTCAAGGACTTTATTTTCCCACTATAATCACATCCACATCTCATTGGCATGGCTACCTTCACATAAAGGCATTGTGGGACATGAAAAGGCCGATGTGGCAGCAAAGTCAGCTACAAGATTACAACAAATCGCATCTGGAGTATCCAGTATACAAGATATCAAAAAGATGTTTAAAACACATATTCTGGAGTATTGAAACAAACAATGGCAATCCATTCCCTCAAAGCATCAACTTGTTAGAAAGTCTGTCTCAGAATCAGCTAGGGCCGCGCCATGGCTCAGTGGTTAGACCGCTTGGCTTTCACCAAGGCGGCCCGGGTTCGATCCCAGGCGACCGCAAAGTGAGATTTGTGGTGGACAACATGGCGCTGGGGCGTGTTTTCTCCGGGACCTCCGGTTTCCCCTGCCATCTCATTCCACCAGTGCTCCATCTTCATCAGTGTATCATCAGTGTCACCGCCTGCGGTGCCGTATGTAGTAAAAGCGGGCTTTAAACACTACACATTTCATTTCATTTCAGAATCAGCTATATCGAACGGTCACTTCCGGAGAAGAGAACAAATTCTACTCAAAAGATTACATATTGGTCACTTCATCCTAAGTCATAGTTATTTAATGAAGAATTCATCTAAAGATATGCCTGAAGTGTGGAACTCGAGATATCAACATCCCACCTCATCCTTCAGTGCCCATCCTTACTGAAAGCGAGAACTGACTTGAACCTCAATAGTGATTTATATGCCGTTTTTAATGCAGCTGAAGAATTTTTAATGCAGTTGAAGAATGTAGAAAAGTCATAAAATTAATGGATTCATCACAAATGTCATCTATTATATAAAATGTATTCAGCTATATCTTCTGTTAGATGTTATTACAGTTTCTTTTTAATACACACTTTTTGTATTTAACTATTATTAACTTCACTCCTGTTTATTGTTATAACATATCTGTATTTCTACTTATATCACTATTGTTCCCTGTAATGTACGAATTTATTTGTTTTGCTTATTGTTGTAACCAGTTTGTACTGTTTATTTTATATGTCATTGTTGTCTCAACAATGTTTTAATTCTACTGTGGTCGCTGATAAAATTAGTTTTTGTAAAGCGACCTTATATAAATGAAAAAAAAAGAAGAGTCTGTTTGTAAATGTCTCAAAATAAGACTTGTCGTAAACTACTTGCACTAGAATCCTGTAACAGATACCATGACATTCTAGTTTATTTTACTTCTATTTTATTTATGTAACTAGGCATTATTCTATTTAAAAAGGATATGTTAGCTCAAAAAACACTTTATTACTATTATTAAAAATGTTCAGATTCAAGTACGAGATTACCAATCAATGCTGAGAAAACCACACATCGATAGCACTTTTTTATTTCAGAAATATTTGCGATGCAGGTTTTAGATTATTTAGTCTGTATATGAATATGTATTTGGATTCAGTCATAACTAGGGCTAGGAAGTTGAGGGCCCATAAACTGTTTAAAAAGGACCTTTAAAATACCTAAAGTAACCCAAAAAGAACCCAAAGATTGGTAAAAGTACATTTAGGGGTGATACCTACAAATTAATAAATTTATTTTCAATTACATGTTTAATAAGTTTGAAAGTACAACATACATTTTATTTATTTTTTATAAATATAAGGGCGCTCAACTACGGCGGTCATCAGCGCCCTTTAAAAAACCAGCCATGGCAAAAGCCCGATATAAAACTTTCTAAAAACTATACAAGTGTAACAAAACCTATTAAAAATACACGTACATAAAAAACATCAATCAAAACCTACTAAAATTTCGTTTACTAAATCCTAAACTCTAAACTAGACAAGAATCTAAAAACCTCCACGGATCTCCACGCACGGCCTACACGTGGGTGGGCCTGTTGACCGTCTCCCTCAACCACGAAGAGGAGCCCACACGAGGGAGACTGTTGGCTCGGGACCGCGGGTGCGCCAAACCCGTACCTACCGAAGTAGGCCCCCGGGGGGGGGGGGATACAACATACAAGTGATACGCAACATATACAGCGAGAAAAACTACCTGAAAGAAATGCTTCTTCTGATTCAATAGACAGCAATGGATATTATGGAAAAAGAAATTGAAGTTAAATCGTAGTTGACTTAACTATCCTTGGGTTACAGAAATTCAACTTTTGAAAGCTTACCTCAGTTGGCATTGCAGTATATCACAGATATCATATCTAAATTCTTAGGTGTAGAGAATCGTCTGGTGTCTGACAGCACATTGTGAAGACATTAAAAAATATCTCTCCACAGAAACGAATGTCCTTGATGCACACTTGAAACCAGTGAAATTTTGTGGAGAAGAATAACGGGATATTTAGAGAGGATTTATTTGGTTTTCTGTTGGTGCTAATGATTTGAATACGACAGAAAGGGTCCTCTCACCTGTTACCTGCTGTAGCCAATCTTAGGAGTGCGTATTAGTAAAAATAAATTATAATTTACCCTATAACAGTAAAAAAAGATAAGTCAAAATAAATTCAGGCAGAACAAAAATCGTTAAAGGAAATAAAAATAGTATAAAAAGAATCTTTAAATAAAAAGTAGCTAAAAAGGCAAGAAGGACAAATAAAAATTCTGAAAAACGACATCTAAATAAAAAATAGTTAAAAAGGTAAAAAAGACAAATAAAATCCAAGTGACCCATAATTAATACATGTTAGGCTTCATCTCCAGACACTAGGGGAGAAAAGGATTTTTCCTCAACTTCTTAGCCGTAATCGTAACACTCTTACTTAGTGATGTTGTCCGTTGCAGATGTGAAGCTATGATCAGAAACAAGTGGAGGAATTCGGTTTTTTTGTGTAATTTACGTGCTCTAACGTTAAGTCATATCGGACGGTGCATGAATTGGGTGAAAGAATGCTTAAATGAGTCCAGGGTCCATGGAGCTTAGAGTTACCCGACGTTCGTCTTGAAGGATAAGGGAAAACCCCGTAAAAACCTTATCCAGGTAACTCACCCTGACCGAGAGGAGGAATTCGAAACCTGTGTACTTAGGTTAGGGGTGTACTGTGTTGCGAGGGTGGCTCTAATCATCATGACTACGGATATTCTTGTGTTGTTTGTTGTTTTTTTTTATTCTTTACATACTTCAGTTTTATTTTATTTGGAGGAAACATTTGTGTAGTGTTGTAATTTTTCATTTAACCGATGCTTGTCCGATTTATTTCAAATTCTTTAAACAACCAGTTAGACTTGCATAACCTAAAATGTAAAACCACACTTTAAAGTTAATACGGATTTAAGTTAAATGGTTTAAGATCAAGGCACAACATACAAACATGTAAATAATTGATAACTTCCTGAAAAGGCGAAATGGGACAAAAGTAAGTTGAGTAGGTATTAAGATTAAAATACAATAGGTAGATACAAGCAGAAGAATGGTACGCAAAGAATTGTGGGTAGACACAGGTTTAAAGAAACATTTCTTCGTCCATGTCACCTAAGCACAGATGTTAAGAAATCGCAATGTTGAACAATCCCTTTGATTTATTTAAAGCTGTAGCTGCCAATAAAGCTCACGGCGCCATCAACTTCCTGTACTTTGATCGCAAAGGAAGCGCACTCCTACATGCCTTGTAATGTCGCCCGTGGTATCGTATACACCAAGAGTAGGCGTTCAACACGACTGAAAAAGTGCGCTTTCTTTCTTCTTTTTTTTTTTTAATTTTACGCCCTCCAAAGTTAAGTTATATCGGAAGAGTGCGCATTTTAAAAACATATGTAAGATATAAATATTGTAAGCTCAACGATTATATAGTTAGTTACTAACGCTCCCCACATGGCAACCTTGGCCTTCGGGGTAACCTCACCCCACCAAGTGATGACCGGACCCATTTCTCAGGTGGAGGCACCCAGAGGGCGGTGTCCATTACCTCCGATGATAGGGTGATAGTGAAGATGGCGGTGAGGTGAGAGGACCTACAGTTTTTACCGTGGACTCCGAACCACGTTGGGCATAGGGGATACTTCACGTGTGCTAGACAGAGGTGAAGGCGTGGATAGGGCCGACTTAAAATCCCAGAGCCGGGAATCGAACTCGGGACCCTTAGAACGGGAGCCGCGAATGAAACCACCGCGCTACCCCGGCGCCCGCTCAACGATTATATTATACACCATATAACTTATCAATGAAAAAAGGAAATTCTAATTCGTATGACTGCACATAAAAATATAAATGGAATTATATGGAATTTTCAAGGTTTAGTATGGCCTTAAGATGAAGAGCAATTATGGCAAGGTTGTTGATTTGCGAGCCTCGTTTAAAGCTGCACTTCCCCATAAGCCCACAGCGCCATCGGCTTCCTATACTTCGATACTTCGATCGTAATGGAAGCGTAAAGCTACTCATCATCTGTTTATTGTTGACAACAAGAAAGCATTAGTCTAAGCAAGTGCTAAAGCGTAATAGACTAGTACGCCCACATTTTTATACCACCCACTTAACAGCCATTATGTCTTTCCCCTGAGTGTACATTTGCTCATCCTTCTTTAATACATCTATCATTGGTTATACTGGATGGGAGGGGTTTTGAGTAATCCTCTTACCAGGTGATTGTGTTGCACAACGAGAATGAAGAATAAGGATAATATTTTAGTCTTGTGAAAGCTTATTTTATCGTACAGAAGTCACATTGTAATTCACATAAAAAACGGTTAAGGACGCTTTATTGAAGTATGTGATACAACCTCGGTTAATTTATATTTTTCTTTACCTTCGCTTTCCCTCTTAAGATCCTTACCCCACCACATTTTAGACTATTTGTTTTATATAAAATTCAATCTCCTCTGGACTTATGATGTTTATACAGCGCTGTTCCAACAAGAAGGAGCACCGCCTCACTTTACGGAAACAGTTTGAGAGTACTTTGACAGTATGCTTCCAAACAGTTGGACTGGAACATCATGCCGTATGTCGCCATTTGGTTTATCTTACACCGCTGGACTTCTGTTTCTGAAGTTTCATTAAAGGCAAATTCCTCAGAAGCACGGTTACCAATTGCAAGAGTTGAAACAACAGGCCAACGAAGCCTATGGAACGAACACTGTAGCTATAGTTAAAAGGCGCAATGAGCACTTACGTTACAGAAGTACTCAGGGAGATCGTGAATCGTTGTTAAACCTGTTTGACATAAATTTCCAAAAAATTTACTAAAACCTTGTTAAAATTCTGTAGATCTGCACCTGCCAAGACGTACTACCTTTTAATATTGTTAGGTTTAACGCAATTTACTCACAAAGTTTTCATTATACATGTGATTTTTCCACTACTGGACATAACTTCCAGAAACTTCTATCAAAAACTGAGAGAGTAACAGTTCTAAATCGGTTCAGCTAGTTTAAATAGTTTTATTTAAAACAAAAAAAACCACTTCTGAATATTGGAAATAATTATTACAAATTATGAGTTCCACTAAAGCTTTACTGCTTTCCTTTTAACAATACGAGTATTTAAAAGTAAGTAACAAAATCTTAGAAATGAAGTAATTAATATATTATATAACCAATTATTTGCATCAATTCTACAACAAACTGTTCATGAGAAAATTGTAAGCTTGCAGCAATCTTGACGAAATAAGGATCTTAAATCCCATGAATTTTCTGTTATTCCCTTTGAGACTCTCAGTAAACTTTTTCTCGTTGTACTGCGCCCGCCTCGGTAGAAAAAATAGTAGCGTGTCTACCCCATGTCCAAGAGGTCCCGAGTTCGAATCTCGGTCAGGGTGAGTTACCTGGATAAGGTTTCTTTTCTGGGGATTTCCCTTATCCTGAAAGACGAATGTTGGATAACTCCAAGATCTATGGGCCCTGGGATCAGTTCAGCATCATTTGATTCTTGGTTCAACATGACTTAACGTTGGAGGACGTAAATTAAATCAAATAAAAATCACTGTACTGCAACAATGTATTACAATCTTCTGGAAAGATAAGTTATTTTAGAAACAACAATAATAATAATAATAATGATGATGATGATGATGATGATGATAATAATAATAATAATAATAATAATAATAATAATAATAATAATAATAATAATAATAATAATAATAATAATAATAATATTAATAATAATAATAATAATAATATTAATAATAATAATAATATTAATAATAATAATAATAATAATAATAATAATAATAATAATAATAATAATAATAATAATAATAATAATAATAATAATAATAATAATAATAATAATAATAATAATAATAATAATAATAATAATAATAATAATAATAATAATAATAATAATAATAATAATAATAATAATAATAATAATAATAATAATAATAATAATAATAATAATAATAATAATAATAATAATAATAATAATAATAATAATAATAATTAAGAAGCAAAAATAGCTCCTTTCAAGTATATACATTACCATTCCTTCGTTTCCAGCAACAATTTCATTTTGATAAAATGAAGACTCCAAGGTTTAAGCTCTTTGCCTAAAGCTTCTGGTTATCACGTAACCCTGAATGGAGAGCATCTGCCCTATGAACTAAGCTTGTATAATGAAGGATTGCTGTGTGTCTAGCAGAATCTCCCTCAAAGTAGTTAAGTTACAATAAGCTTCCGAGCTACGCTGTGTTAATATTTGTTTGGTGCGTAGAGGGAGCCGAGGCGATGTTCACCGAGGGAAGTATTTAAGTGAAATCCTTCTGCTGCACATGCTTTCACGTGGAGGAACATTGATCTCTAATTGCTCATTAACACTCATAGCTGTTAACGGAGATATTTTGTTTACTATACACCACCTTGGCCAATATTCTATGATATGCACTTTCTGTCTGATTATAGCGTACAATTTTAGCTATTCAAATTATTACCTACCTCCTTTCCAAAAACAAACTGCAAGAATAGCAGCACTTGAGAGTTCAACTTCGATTAAGACTGCTGCATATATTTTTTTTTTTAATTTACGTCCTCAAACGTTAAGTCATATCGGACGATGAATGGAATGGGTGAAATGGTGCTCAAATGAGCCCGGGGTTCATGGAGTTTAGAGTTACCCGACATTTTTCTTTCAGGACAAGGGAAAACTTCGGAAAAAGCCTAATCCAGGTAACTCGCCCTGACCGAGATTCCAAATCGGGACCTCTTGAACGTGAGGCACACACGCTACCATCTACGCTACCAAGCCGGGCCTGCTGCATTAGTTACATATTATCGCTGTTGACATTTGTCTTTTACAATAATTTTTACATCATCAGACACCATGCTCGAACGTTTGCAGCAGCTCACAAAGCCTAATGCTATGTATTGTGTTGCAAACATGTGGAATTGTTCAGTGCTTCCTTTTGTTGTGAAGAAACTTTCCATTTTTGCATTCAAATGTATGTTTTGTTGTAAATATTGCATTACAATAGTTACACAAAGTGGCTTGACTTTTATTTACGAGGTGCTCATGTGACAATTTAGAATGACCAATCCGTAACCGGGTCTAGATAATCTGGTCCTTTCTGTTCTTTAGGTAGATTTGATTGTCGTTGACAACTGAGTTTCTGATTTATGAATGCTTAGTGTGGCAGTTTCTTAACCATTCAGTATTCCACAACTTCTTGTTTGAGCTGTGTTTTAAGATCGAATTTTCCTATGTGACTGAGATCGGATTTTTCTATGTGACTGGTGAGTATTTTAGCTTCTTGGCTGCTTTGTCGGCTTGATCATTGGCAAGAATGCCAATGTGGGATGGTATCTGCAAAAAGATAACTTATTTGTTGCCATAAATTATATTACAAATCTACTTGATTTCTTCAATTATTGGTTCTTTGTTTGCATGGCTTAGGATACTTCGTGAATCTGTACAAATCAGACATTTCAATTTACTAGAATTTTGTACTATTTCTACGGCCTTTCTAATTGCAAAACCTTCACAAAAGAAGACCGAACTTACAACATTTAGTTTATATTTGAGTACATTGTCATTGTATACAACTGCACATACGAACGGGACCCACCAGTGTAAAGCTTACTGAAGTCTTTGAATTTACCTACTGTTTCATTGAAGGGATCTTTATAAATGCACGCAATAGTTCAACTTATTTTTATTTGCCATTAAAGCTGTATTAATTTTTGGACGAGCTATTTGCCAGGTTTGTTTGGAGTTTTATATGGAATAGCTTTTGGGAGACATACATTGATTTCTTTCAAATAAGCATTTAAACAACTGTCCCATGGATATTTTGTGTTAAACACATACTACCGAAGCTAATTATTCAAATTGCTATGCTATAAATACTGTGAGCGACATTAAGTAACCCGTATTGACCAGTGAACCATTAACAGGCCCGTTTATCGCAAACAACGAATATAGGAACATGAGGATTTCTAGCCTTATACGGTTTCAGGAGTAGTTTGATGAGAGACATAATCAAAGAGCCTATAAAATAGTTTTTTTTCCTGTAATTTACGTCCTCCAACGTTGAATCATATCATACGATGAATGGAATGGGTGAAATGGTGCTCAAATGAGCCCAGGGTCCATGGAGCTTAGAGTTACCCGACATTTGTCTTTCAGGATAAGGGAAAACCCCGGAAAAACCTTATCCAAGTAACTCACCCTGGCCGAGATTCGAACTCGGGACCTCTTGAACGTGAGGCTGACATGCTACCAGCGCGCTACCGAGGCGGGCATAAAATGGTAAAAGAAACAGTCTCGCATCTGATAAACTGTGTGATGTTGACTAGGATGACTAGAGCTGAAAGCTCTAACTTATAAAAAATATTAGACTTTGGAAATTGCTGGATCCCACGCTACCACTTTACGAATAAAGAAGTTTTCGTACAGCGGACAAGCGCAAAGAGGTTGACGCATTACGTTCCTCATGCCTTTGTTTCCCCAGAGAATTTCATGCAGGCTCTCGAGTTTTCTTCACCTGGGATGTTTGTCGCACTTCAGTCAATTCTTCTACCTGGAGTCCTGCTGTATAAGTAATGAGCGGCGAAAGGTTGCACATAAACGAAATGAACATGGGGCAGTAATGAACACTTGGGTAGTGCTAACCACGCTCGAACGCGTAACAGTAGGAGGATTTTCCGTGCGCAAAAAGCAAAACCCTTTTAGAAGCGTGTTCTCGCTCTATCTTGCAGCCCTAAGTGCCTGCCGCCGCCATAATTCCAGACCCGCTTCGCATTTTCCCCATCGAAAAAAGTGTTTCTTAAGCCCCCGCCCACAATCTCGCCCTACTCATATATATAAGATCACTAGCCTTAGCCACGGTAAACGTAAAAGCAAAACTCTTTGCTCTTAAAAGTACGTACTATCTTTCCAGAAAGTAAGTGTACATTTTTCGCCGGTCAGGCGTTCCAAGCGTAGAAGTTATGAAAATTAACTCAGCCATGGTCGTAGATGTATACTAACGTGATCGCCATTTTAACCTCACTCACTTCGAAGGTTTTTGTGGCTATATTAACCCAGTATGACAAAAGATGGAATAAATATCACTTAGCAAGTGGCAATTCTCAAGCAGCTGAAATATTAACTCCATTGCGTTGGAAAATATGCAAGAAAACGGAAAATACTGGAATTATGATTTTAAGAAAACCACTATATATGTTGTATATACCAATTGCTCTGCTAGCTTAATGGTAAAACGCACGATTTGGCAAGACGAGGGTTCATGTTCGAATCCAAATATGTGTCACACTTTTATTTCATGTGTTTTAATTTGTTAAACGCAGAGGCGAACTAGTTTACAACTATTCTCTTACGGCTAAGCTGTTACTGCATTGCACTGGAGAAAATATATAAGAAATACAGGTGGAATGATGATTTTAACATCTATGTATCTAAGCACCACTCAAGCAACATCTCTCGTAGCTCAGTGTTCAAACGCACGCTATCAAGTGGGCAGATGGCTCAGGTTCGACCCCAGTATGGGGTATGAACTTGGTCTTGTTTGTTACAGGCTGGGTATTGTCATTGAGCTGCGAGAGAAGTTGGTAGAGCGTGCCTAATACACAACTTTATTCCAAGTATTTTCCATTTTCTTGCATATGCTTATATGCAATGCAGCTAATAGCTCAGCTTCAAGAAAACTGCTACTTGCTATGTGATATTTAGTTCAACTTACGTCCTACTGGGTTGATATAGCCATAGAAATCTTCAAGAAGATTGAGAGCTTAGATGACGACCCCGACATTAGATATCTAGGACCGATTAATAGACCAAGTTGCTTCTCGCACAAATACAAAGAACTACACTCATAATAGAAATTATGGAACTTCTCAAATTAGGAGGATGATCTTTCCAGCGAAATCATCAGCTGCAAAATAGTCAATGTGATTACTTGTTCTTCTTAACAAAAACAAATTTGCTAAGTTGTGCTAATGTGCAATATACAGATACCTATAGGAGTACAAAACATGAAATTAGAAAAATATCACAAACATATTGGTTCATCAAGCTCCTTTGACCACAGAATAAGCAACTCGTAAAGTAACGTCCATAAAGAAAATATTTAAATGAGTGTTTCGCTTACGCTAACAGCTGGCTGCAGCAAACAGTTTAAGATCGTTTTCCCTATAAAATGACAACAGACCAAAAATAAAGAATTTACGTATCCTTAAACGACACATTTTAATGTCAACACATTAGTCGCTTATGGTAGTTTTTAAATATTCCGTTAACATAAGCACTTGAAGGCACTCACGGTTGAAGTTAAATTGCAACTAAAATTCAATTCCGGCTGATGAACCATGGCCTGCTGGATGTGGACTCGAAGCTGAATCTACAACGAAAAGTCTTCAACCGCGCTGCTGCGGATGTCCGCAGCAGTTGAAAAGGAAATGTCTGGACGGGAACCTACCAGCACAACACATGTCATCAGCCCGGAATTAATTTCCAATTATGCCTTTTAAACGCGCGCGCAATTTAACCACCCAGCTAAAGGTATATTATAAATGATTTTTGTTTTCTCTCTTTCTCTTTTCCCTCGCATACATCCTACACAGGCAGGAGGATTCAGAGACTCGAATTGGCCGGGATCTGACTCGGATACTAGATCGTAAGTCCCACAACACTGTGAGAAGAAGCACTAAACCTACTCACTGCTGAAACTCTTAAGATACCCTCTATTCTATAGCGAAATAAAAAGGTATTTCGTTACTTAACGACAGTGTCAACTGCCAAGATCAAATCAGCGCTGGATGTGTACAAGAATTTCATCCGGCGGTAAATATTTTACATGCCAATAAATCTGGTCATGGAGTTGTCACTTTTAAGCTTACATACAAATCATGAATAGTCGTAAGCTAAATTGCATAAAAATCATGCAACTGAGCTGGATTTGAACTAATGATCTTGGGATCAGTATGTAGGCCAATGCCTAAGCAGCTGAGCGACCTAGACCGTAGTTTAAGACAGAATAATGCAGATGCATAGGATCTTTATGGGATTCACGAGAATTCATGTAATGGTGCCATAATCGTAACACTGCAATTTGGAATTCCAATCGCCTTGTCATTGCCAACATCCACAGTTCCTTATGATTTTACAGTAAAGCAATAAAGGCTAGGAAAAGATATGACTAAGAAACAAAAAACAAAAAACTGAATAGAAAATAAATATAGTGTTGACAAGCATTCCAGGAAAGTTCACTACACTTAACATTTAGGCTTGCAGAAGGAGAGGGGTAAACGTTCGAATTCCGCAATGTTGGTATTCCTTGGGTACGAAAGTTGGAGGAAGAAACCGCGAGAATAATGTCTAGAAGTATTTATCTTAATCCCCCTTACCCGGTAAAGAAACTTAAGAGAAAGAACAAAAATATCGCAGACTAATTCAAGTATTCAACCCAGTAGTCTTTAGAATTGTTGAGGAGAAAGCAACGAGCCGTGCATTTTAAATGGATGAGGAGGGTCTTTAGTACAAGCTAGGTATATATTTGTACGTCTTGTTATGAAGAGTAGAAGGAAAAAGTGGCGGGTTTTGGGCAGTGTATTTGTCTTGTGGAGAACAAAACGACAATGTTGCAAAGCAAGAAGTACTCCAGAGAGAGAAAGAGAGGGAAGGCTGACACAAGAACTGCAATCCCTCGCTTCCAGCTTCCTCCTCGACCCCACGGATCGATACGGTGCACCATCCTCACAACCAGTGCGTGGTGACTTGCTCAAATTAGCCGGAATATGAGCAACATCCCCTCACTATGTTGAATTATCTCCGTATTAACTACCAGAATGGCCCAAGGGCTTACCAGCTCCGTTGAAAGCTCCAGAAATTAGGGCATTGTCGACGGAAGGATGTGTAACCCTCTGTAACAATATCCGGTAACAGGTGAAGATTACCGCTGTTTAAGTGCCTTCTCTACCTGAAAGCGAAACACGGACTACTGCCGTTATCTTCAAAGGAGTACTACCTACAGATTTACTTATCACCTCTAAGCTGTAACATTCTAAATGTTTTAACTCCTTAATACGCAACATCCTAAACTGCATTATACGACTTTAATTTCCTTCTGAAAACAAGGCTCTTGAAATCTCGGGAACGGACTGATCAGTGTTATATATATAATATATACACACATACATATATATAACATTATATATACTGCCCACTTCTACACTGAAGTTTTACTACGATGTTATATAAAGGAGTTAACACATTTACAATGTTACGGGTTAGAGGTGATAAGTACATCTGAAGGTAGTATTCGTACCTATAGATATTATTATTCGTTCCTTCGAGTAGAAATTATTTCTGGTATAAAGGACTTAGAATCTAAATGCTTGTGAGAAAAATTTGCAAGAAACACAAACAGAAAAGCTTTGTCACAGTTTCCCAAAATCTTGCATTAAATAACTTTATATAAAATTTAATAATATATATATACACATTGCAAAAAACATTTTAGGTATGTGCAATGCAGGACACTCAACTAAAAGTCTTTACAAATGCAAAATCGACGATTTTGTAGCAGTTATTTGTTTTATAAAGCATATGGAGAATTTTATAAGTATGGCAATAAGCAGATACAAATACTATTTCTAAGCTTCAACACTTTTTTCTCTCACTAAAATATAAGGCTTCATAATTCCTCTTAAATGATTTGGCTTAGACGAATAAATATGCATATACAGTGATATATTTCGTATATCTCAGCGTTGTATAACAAATTCCAAGATTAAGGTGCTTGGCATTTCCAATAACTCCAGCTTTTTTTAATAACTCCAACATTTAATAAATGTGAGAGCTACTTGGAGGACCTAATTTGGAACTTAAATTCATATTTTGCACTGAAACAAAGTGCTGGGATCGGGCAGAATTCAAACAGAAAGAGTACTTATGCCGAGATGAGCCTATATTCACATATTGTATTTTTTTCATAATTTTTGTTCGATTTCCAATTACAAATGGGCTCCAATGTTGTACTTCGACTTCACTATTGAGGTTCGGATCTGACCCATCTCATTTAGTTTTGTGTGTTGACTGTAAAATCTCCCTTGTTGAGCACGTCTGCAGATCATGAATTTGTTATCCTGTAGCAATCAATTCACATAATTGCAGGGATTCCAAAAACAGCGCACCCAATGAGTTTTAATATAGCTGTATTTTATAATTATATGAAATTCAAGCTATCATCGTATGGAGTTCACTAGCCAGTTTGGCTAATCGGGTTAAAGTTCCCTTTATACCTTTTGTTTCCACTGGCCATAATTTTCTAAATGCACTACACTGTAATTAATTCTCTCGCAACATTATTTTATTTAAATTTATTTCGCCTATATATACACAAAAGCTACTGATAATATGCTAACGGAACAATGAAACAATGCATATGGTTGATTGAATTGACATTGCCAATAAGTACTTTCGCAATACAAAATATATGCATGTGAATAGGACAAGAATTAATGCAATGGATAGCAATATAGTACAGTGTTTTGCAAATCACCTTATTCAGTGTGTCATTTGAGTGTCCCACGGTAATATCCTCTTCCATGTTTCTAGAGCTAGGGCAACTCAAGTTTTTAATAACATTACAACTCCCATGTGTGTGTGCGTGCGTATGTGTGTGTGTGCGCGCGCGCGCGTTTTCTACTTTTGTTATTCGACCAAACTGTGGCGTCTGTGAGAGACCCAGGGACTATATGTTAGGTGAAAATGACATGTTCGATTTTTGAACTACATAATATAAACATTCGATAGACAGCTACCAATCATTTCGGCTGACACTCGATCTATCATTTTTTGAAGGCCCAGCGACATGTTTAATTTATCCGTGCGCATACTTTTAATTCCTCTGAATATGTCCACCTCTACATTTCAGTTTTACTACGATTTTATGTAAAATTTACTTGTATAACCTCAAATGTACTGTCTGAAGATTCAAATATGAATTATTTGATGGCTTCATTCAATGGCTCACCAAAAGAAAAAAATAATGTATACAAAAAATGAAAGTTTAACACCAACAATTTAATAAAAATGTAAAAAGATTTCCCCTGTATATAATGATATCAACTTCAATAAAATACTTCAACTTCTTTCCACTTTATTAAACTATAAAAAATTGTCACTATCTGAAAAAATGTGCATGCATGGAACGTCCCTTCCTATGGTGCTGAACTTTATTTAAGTGCACCCATTCATTCTTGAATCCCGCCACACCAAACATTTCAGCTAGCAATCAACAATTTCTGGGTTGACCCTGAGAGCGCAACCAGACCCGCGACTAAACAAGATCAAGGTCATATTCGACGCCGGGCAAAGAGCGTATAGCATCCTTGATCACAATGAAGAGGTAAGGAAACCGCTTCAAGGGACACTACGGAATTGTTGGTATCATAACAATACGCAGTACTGCTAAAGCCTTCAAAGTAAGATATCATACAGTATTTGAAGTGGTAATGACAACTGTCGAATCTACAAACTTAACATCCCATACTACTTTAAAGTGCAATCTATCAAATGAAATTACTGGACTGATGGTTGTCGTAAGAGGAACCGCATCTGGTCACCCTGCGAAGTTCAATCTTAAGGCCAATTTTGTGAAATATATTGCAGTTTTTGCCCTTCCAGGTCCAATCAACATCGTGCAAAACATCTATCCATAAAATAATATCGTTTTAGTCTATGTTTAAAAGAAGAAAAGCCACATTTACGATACTTTTTTTAATTCTCCACCTAAAATGCCGCTTTCTCCAACTTTTTACTTAAATTTGGACTTTACTTCACTGATAAGTATGCTTTCTTTTGTTTGCCTTGCTTTATATAATAATTTGTAAAATACTAAGATTTGTCTATTTCATATCCTCTACTTTTAGGAAAGTTGAAAGCTTTCTTTCTAAACACCGCTGAGGCATTCACTCCTGCTTGCACATACATTTTCATTCTCTATTCCAAAGCATATAATAAACTACTGCTTCAGTATGGGAGATGTGGCAAAAAGTTTCAAATACAATCAATTATCATCAAACTGTTGAAACGGAAAAGCGAGTAAGGTATAAGAAAAGCTCATTCATTATTTCTGCCACACTGGAACCGAAATCAATTAACTTGGAAATTCGTAAACCACCTCAGCATTTTGATGAAATGTAGCTTACAAATGTAGATAAAACCATCTAGAAAGCACGGTATTATACCTAGTAAAAACTGAGTAAACTAATCGTTATCACACCAGAATACGCTGAGGTCCTAGTTTCCAGCCTAGAATCAGAAAACCAAAAATTTCACTCCAGCCATTATCTCCACCATCATGACGTCTACAAATATAAACTGCAAATACAGGAAAGTGTTAAGTTTAACTACCTACTTCCTTGTACCAACGAGAAAGGAAAGCTTTCGGACCAAGAACGAAAACTGGGGGTTTCTAAAATTCAATCATTGATCAACACTTTTTTTTCTTTTACTATTATCTGAAATATTTAGTTTTACTTTTATCGAAAATACTTCTCCCATTATCTGAAATATTTATTTGTGCTAAAATTTCACAGTTATAGTGACAAGTCATGCACAAGAGGTATTCAATATTAGAAATCTCCCTAGATAGCATCCTTGCAGATATGCAGCTCTTCTCCATCCATAAAATAATAATTTGCTGGCTTCTTTGAGCGCTTTTTAAAGTCCTGTGTGCTAATTTTAACAAAGTTAGCGAAAATACAGTTGTTGAATTTTTATAGGAAAAATTCCCCAAGTGTAGATTCAAGCTCCAATTCTGATTTTATTCTCTTGGCCATTTAAATGCTGTAAGAGGGAACCTTAAATGACTGTGAGCAGCAACCTCGCAAAATTTTAAAGCTAAATTTTTCTTTTAATGTGAAATTTACATTTTGAAGTTAAATGTTTAATTTAAATTTTCTTTTAATCTTCCTTTCTTGAAATGAGATTAGTTATGCAAATTTTGTTCTGCTTTTTTCATATTTTCTGTATACGTTCTTTGAAATTGGTTGAAATCTAAATAAGCCTTTTTATATTAAAATTTAATTTCTTATTTAGGCTATTAATAACTTAATAATTTAATACTGATTAACAATAAGAAAAAGAAAACTCAAGTGTTATTGTGAATTTATTTTCCAGAAAAAGGTTTAGTGCTACGCAAAATTTACATACGGTTGTAACGAACTACCATGAAAAATGATGTAAAACATGTAAAGATTTAAACTGTGTAATTTTGTCATATTGAACCTTTCACATCATATACTTTTATATTCTGGGAAGTTAGGTACAACGGAGAGTTAAGATTACATTTTACGCTATAATTATGTAAAGCAAACCTGGGATACTGGTGGAAGATACCTCTTAATTTCAGTGTACATCTGTACAGAGATTTGTTTTATCGATATAGAAGGTAACCATTTATTAATTTTAATTGTTTTGTTCGTCTAACTTAAATTATCTAGAATAAATCTAAAATTATCTGGCAGTGCATGACCTAAGCTTTAACTAGCACAGTGCATTAAAATAACATGTGCAGAAAAGGAGGGACACGATAATACTGCAGTGAGATTCAGACGCTTTTCAATGTCGTTACAGATATTTGAAAGCAAATATTTAAACAGCAGAATAGTGGGTATGACTAGACTGATGAAGAATGCTTAAGCAAATATTTGACAATAAATTGGATGGAAGAAGTTTGAAATGACTTGATAACAAAGAGAAGGGTGGTTCATGAGACGAAACTAAATTCACGGAAATTGAAACTCAGCAGACGGAATGAATGGGCGTCCGTTTCGAAGGAAGAGAAAACACTGTCATATCAGTTTGCCCAGAGGTTTTGAACAGAATACCAATCCCTCAAGATTAGTTCTTTAGTAACACTAAATAGAGCACACACCGTAACGATTTGCGGAGCGCTGTATCACTGACGAACTGTGCTGTAGGAGTGTTATCATTCTCCAAATTTCAACACCCAAATAGAGGAGAAACACTCCCTTCTAAAGAATCGCGTCTTTTCTACATATTGCCGGTTATATTTACAAAGAAAGAAGCAAAGAAAGAAAGTTAAAAGCCCAGCTCATGAATTCCTTCCCAAGGAAATATATATTTAATAACACAAATTTGGTGGCTGTAATTTACATTAAGGTGAGAAGTTAAATTATTATTAGTCTTAATATACATATTTTTGATAATCGGTAATAACACATAAGAGGAACTGACACACTTCAAACATTGTCGAAATATAATGAAGTGCAATTAAAGCTGAGCATTTTATAGCTCATTTTATAGATTTTTCTGCAATCAATGACGCAACTCCATTTTCCATGCCTCATTATTAAAGGTACATGTAGATTAGGTGCGAATGTACAGTAGCACCCAGACCCATAGTTGGACCATGGGAGGAACGGATGAGATGAGGGAACCACAGGAGACGTAGGGGCTTTATGAAACGGACATCGTAAGCGGCAGAAACGCGCAAAGCTCCCTAATTTACTGGTCTCACCAGCCAGCTGTAAGGCGCTCGCTGTTGGAGAATTGCTCAGAGCCTCCCTTCAAAGAAGAATTGCTCATATCTGCAGTGGAGCCTCAGATGACCACTCCCTTGTGGAGCCGAGAAGTTCAAATACGCAATGCTCTGCGCCATCTGCCACTGTCAACCGACCGGTGGAATGAACCTATTCTGAGTCATGGTATCAACTAACCAAAATATGAATTCAAAATCTCCTAAACTGTAGTATCCAAGTCATCGCATTGCTTACAACTATTGAATCCCGTTACGGAAGTATGATGAAACGATTGACAAACTTCATGAGAAAGTGTTTTTATAAGGTAATAATTAAACTCACGATCGTACGAAAACCACTGTACAATGCATGTATGGAAATGCATACCATTATCTCGGGCAATGCCTCATCTTTTCGAAATATGCTGGATTCTATAACAACTTATTATCCACACTCATTTCAAAATGTTCTTCGTTAATATAAGTACTTCGCTATATACAAATGCTTGGACAAAATTGTCTAGATGTTGATGGTTAGGATGGAGGAAAAAGTTAAGTAGTCGTTGTGCGGTAATTAATAAAATTCCTCCTTAATGGTTATAGTATTGAGCTCTTGCTAAGTAAACCAACAAAAGCAGAAAACTTCAAGCATGTTTCGTCAAATATCTCAGCTGTATTTTGAAAATTAAACTATGGAGCATAGCATCTTTTGAAAACTTCTAACGCTAAGAGAATATTCCACACTTTTTTTTCAATATTTTACCTCAGGTACTCTGTCTCTTAAGGTTTCCTATTCTTATAAAATTAAACTTGAATACAAAGCTTCACACCTAGCCCATACCTGTCCCTTCCTGCCCCCCCCCCCGACTTCCGCCTCCCTCCCTTCCCCCCCCTCTCTCTCTATGTCATACACTGCGCCGCGAGGACCTCTTTCTAAGAGACATAGAATGCACCTTGATTAAACCTAGATGTAGGATTTTTAATGGACCACAAAATTTCCTCTAACTCACTATAAGTAAGCCGTAGGGAATCATAAGGTAATAATATATTATTAACATTATATGTAGTTGAATTTAATGATGAAGTCATTTCAGTTCACAAAACAGTTACTTCGCATGTCGCTTGTGATTCATTTGAGCACACATGTGCTTAACCTTTCTCTCTCTTAAACAAAAAGAGAGTAATTATTATAAAATGGAGATAGAGGACAACTCCGCCACTGATTTTCATCAGCGATAGTTGATTTTCAATTATATTGATTTTGTGCCGCAAAGAACTCAACACGTAGCATTTGTTTTGAAATTTCATTTTTACAGGTACAGCCCCGACATTAGCTTTCTGACACTTCCCGTCAATTTTGTTTTCTTAATGCAAAGGTAAAAATATACCTATGTGTCGTGGAATACTGCACCACACCAAGCACAAGTACGCGCTTAAATTCTCATTTATATTTAGCAAAGTTACGGTATTTTTAAACTGCACTAATTAAAAATGGTGGTAAATGTAAGTAATTGGTTTATTTTAGTTTCGTGTGCGTACTGAAGTGTGATAACGCAAACAACATTTTTTTCTAAGATATTTCGGGAAATAGTCGGAAAATAAATGTTCACTTTAATTAGCGTTATACATACTCAGATTTGAACCCAACTTTAAAGGACAAATTCCTTTGATGTAGGTCGAGCGACATTCCTCTATACTAACGTGCGAGACTAGCATTCACAAGTCATTAGGCTCGATTCCTGGAGACGACCCGTCCGACCATAGAGTCTAAAAGGTTTTCCTTTGTTATCAATGTGATTAAAAAACCGGCAAAGTAAGGCTGTTTTCTCTTCTACCACAGATTTCCTAATTGCCTATCACTTCGCTCTCCTCTTCATGTTTTAGGTTAGCTTAAGGACTGTGCAGTGATGGTCGGAGTGG
The DNA here is from genome assembly GCA_030765055.1 of Mantis religiosa. Taxonomy (NCBI): domain Eukaryota; kingdom Metazoa; phylum Arthropoda; class Insecta; order Mantodea; family Mantidae; genus Mantis; species Mantis religiosa. Next base: position 136,511,839 of record CM060950.1, read on the forward strand.
GACAGATGGCGCAAATGCTTACGCATTGTGAAGTTCCCGGTCCTGTCTGCTCTGAGCTGCCTCAGGTGGGTTGAGTTCTCCCCAAGTCTGCCAGAGACAAGGCATCTCTGAGCAGTCAGCAGGTGTGAACAAAACATAAAACTTGGAATGGAAGCGTGAATAATTTATCCATTCACACGACATTTCAATTCCATGTGCATCTCAATTTACTTTTAGCATGTTCTCTACATAACCAATGTATAATTTTTACCTTATTCAAACAGGTTTAAATACTTAGGAAAATGTCCATTATATCTTTAAAATATATATTTTGCGTATGTAGTTAGGACAGATGTGAGCGAAAGTTATGTCCCACCAATGCCTGCAAGTCGTCCAACTTTTTTCAATTTATACTACAGAAAATGTTTTGTGCCTTCCACTACAATTAAAATTAACTTGAATAACCCATAACCCTAATAGAAAGGAACCAGGAAAAGCTTTTAATGCCCGCGATATGTTTAACCACTTGTGTTCTTGGGCAGGAAGCCAATGGATATTGCCAACGCAGTCTGGAATCTGGACGGTTTTCGTCAACCCTCTAACAAATCGTTAGATCAAACTTTGCATTATATCTATCTAATTAATTGGGAAAACCAAAAATTCTTATTTATTTGTGATAAATATGGACAGTCTGTAAGGTATGTCATTTGTAAACATTTGAATGTGCTGGATCGATACTGATTTTACTCAAGCACATAACATCCCTCTTTTGTTCTGCGACGCATTATCTTAATAATCCAACGTACAGCACATTCCGATATGGATAGAACATTGTTTTCGTGGAGAAATTGAAACGTTCCATTATATTCCAAAGGACAGGATCTACCCGGTATCAGAGCGGAATCTTTAATATCAGCTAAATGTCGCACCGTACTCTTTATCTCTGCTGGTCTGTTTCAAGGTTGAGATAATTTCGATGTGTTCACACATATGCAGTGCGATGTTTAAGCTGATGTACTTCCACTTGCTTCCACTTGCTTTAAAGGACACTGGGTAGTTGTTTGGGTAAAAATAATCGAATTTTGGTTTTCACGCTTTAAAAAAATAGAAACCCTGGGCTTTTAAAATATATATGGCATGTTATATAAGAGGTTTTAATTTGGACGTTTATTTGGAAGTCATTGTTGCTATGTACATATTTATCTTGCTTGCAGTTTACCGTAACTTGTATTTTTCATACCTTAGGAACATTTTTCTCTGCAACTAATTAAGCTACATGGATGAAATTTTTACTGGTTATTTCTCAGTCAAAGAATTACCGATTTAACCTAAAATTATTGCTCCAATTGCTAATCATAATTTATTAACAACTTATATTATACTTGTAAAATTTGACATTGATTCTATGTTCATAACGTAGACATTTTTGTGGGAAGATATTTTAAATGTGGGAAGCAAATTTATCTGGAAATTGTCAAGTAAAGGCAAGTATTAAATCATATAAAAATTCAGTAAACAATACTTGACAGTTTTAGAGAAGCGTGTAACTGAATATTCCCATAACACTTACAATTTTAAAATTTTTAATGTCGTTTATGTAGCATACAAAGGTAATTTTATATGAATTATGTTCAGGAAATATTGCCGTATTTAATGGCAGTGTTTCATTTGATTATGTTAAATGGTTGTTGAGAGGCTGAAAATCAAAGTCGGCACTAAAATAGCAGTCAGAAACTGTGTCACAACTACCCATTGTCCTTAATTGTTTCTACAAATGGACACTGCTAACCAATACATCCGAAAATCGTATATAGTAAATAGCAGTTTCCATTATTTCGTTGAATAAAATACAAAAATTTCGGGGGGAGGGAGGGATACAAGTATTAAGTACTCGAATGAATGACAAAACTTCTGCCAGGTAGACATAGTTTATCTGGCCTGGTCTGTATAAAGATTACACAGTTCTGATACTGCAGGAGTACCGATATATTTTTATAGCTGTAAATTTATATTGTAACTTTGTGGGTTCGTGAAATTAAAAGTCCAATTGCACAACTCAACAATGTTCTTTATTTCCAGCGAATTACAGTCGGAACACTTGACGATTACACAGAATTACGTAATGCACACAATTGCAATTCACCAGTTCGTCTGTGACAGGTCCACTGCACTCGCAGTTACGTACACTCCTCCGATGCACGTTCACAGTCTTCTTGTCCGTTAACTCACTCGGCGTTCCTCACGCTGCTCGCCAAGAACTGAACTGAACTCGCCAACTGCAGCCCCCTTTTATAGGGATATCGCTGTTTCTCGAAGTCTCTCGTTTCAGTGAATCACCGCGAAGGTTCCAGGCGGCAGGGGGAGGGGGAAGAGGCGGCCAGCGGCCAGCGACCAGTGACACTTCCCTAATTATCCCCTCAGTTAGTGACCGAGATAAATGGGTAGGCGTGGGCCCAATGCCTCCGGTCCCCTACTCAGCTGTCAGTTGGTCGTGCTTTCCGATAATTGGGTGACAATATGTAAAACCAAATCATTTCTTGATAAAACATTGTTTCAGTTCGATTAGGCAACAAATTTAAAAGTAGAATGCGCAAGGTTATGTTTTTGATACAACAGTGAAATTAAAACGTCTACTTACCTGTTCGAAACGAGTTCTTCAGGTTGCAAGAGGAATTGACTGAGATGCTTTTTGGAAACTGGTGCACTTTTGGACCAACGTGATATTCTAGACCTTCGTCGAGCGTTCAACTGTCTTGAACGTATGGAAGGAAGGTAACAACTGCGAAGGCCAGCTAATGAGAGTGGCCGAAGCGTCCAATGAGTTGACATAAAAAATGTGCCATATAAGGGCACATAAATTCCATATTTCTGGCATTTTGTACTTCGATAAGGAAAAAAAGCACTCAACTGTTTTGCTGCGGCCACCTATCAGCGTAAGCGAAACACACACTTATTTTCTTTATGGGCGTTGCTTTGCGATTTGCTTATTCTATTGGTTAAATGAGCTTGATGGATCAATATTTTTGTGATCTTTTCTTAGTTTTTTATGGCTCTGTATAGATAAATATATCTTGCAAATTAGGACAACTTAGCAAATTTGTTTTCGTGGCCCCCTTCTCCCCAGTAATCCAGTAATTACATTTAAGAATGAGAACATTTATTTACGGAACTTCGAGCAAGATATCCGCATATAAAAGATGGAAGGGGTATACATATACATAGCTTGAGACAAATATGAGCATTCCTGACTCCGCATGTCAGAGAATGTCAAGCGATCTTCGCTTTCTCTCTCTTCCTCCCTTCCTCTCTCTCTCTCTCTCTCTCTCTCTCACTCTCTCTCTCTCTCAACACGCAACCAATCTTCCCCAGATTACACATCCATTCCCTTAATCTGGAGCAAACAGTTGTTAAGAGACTACTACGCGATTTGGAATTCCATCTATACCAAATCCAATGATGCCTTCAACACCAAACTTTTCATCCCCAATATATTTTACAGATGTCCTTATCTCTCTGTCTCAATCAGATAACAACCCAATCTCTTACAAATCAAGGTCATTCTCAATCCTACCTCTACAAAATGAACCTAAGAGCCTCGACATTATATAGCTACCCTGAAAAGCCTCCACAGACGGCCGACGACATTTGATGACAGAATGCATCCTGTACTCAAGAGATCGACCAGCTGTATTAAGTTCAATTCCCCTGGCAGTGGTTTTGAAGACTCCTTTCAACACAGTGAAGGTTGCAGAATTCCTGAAGAGTGTCTTCCACACTTGAATAAACATCTATAAATTGTAAAACAAATGTAAATATCCCCGTGATATACCTAAAGCTGAAAAAAGGGATGTAAATAATATGTTTAAATAGAAAAAAACGTGAAGGATATGCAATTAAGAGATGCATTTCGCAATGGCTGTTTAGATATTTAGGGAACAATGACCTCCTACATGTTTTGTTACAAATTTTAGTACCAAATTTGCTTACCCTAATTGGAGGCTGTCATAAACGGGCGTAAATTGAACTAAAAAGGACAAATACAATTTAAATAACTAATTGATATTGTAAACAATAAAAATAATTGCCAACAAATTTGCAATATATAAAACATTACCTGAAAATGTAGCTGTGTTGGTTAGGGTAACGGCACGGAAAGCCATGCACAGTAGTTAACAGTCAACTGTACTAGGGGAGAGGGGTGGCCGACCATTCACAGGGCATACTGCATCAAGTAACAGGATTGATAAGTTCGCTAAGTATAGGTGTCGGAAAGAGATAGAAGAGAAAGAAGGTTAAACCTGGGCTCGCTGAGTGTACGATGGGTGGAGGTCAGTGTTCTAGAACCACTGCACCTTATACGTATGAGGCTGATCATAGCGGAGTAAACTAGCGAACTATTAAACATTTTTAAAAAGATGCGACACTTAGAAGGTATGTTAGCGTAAGCAGAAGTAGGACTAGAGCTACATAGACAAATAGGGCTTATGAAGCTGCATTTTCAAGCAAAAAAGTCGACATATCATGTTCAAAACATACAGGAAAAAGAGATTTTCTTATACCAGGAGAGAGGAACCCTACTACAGCCAGCTCTTCTTCATAGAATTAAATATATTACACACATATAAATGTGTATTATCTTAAAAGTACGATTTGTGCAGAACTCCAACAACAGGGATCTCAGACTATCAGGATTTCTTAACGCCTATTACGTCGTACCTAGAAAACAGGTGTAAGGGCATTAGAGACAGATGAAATGCGTTTTGTAAAATCTGGTTCTCGGTTTTCACAACTCTTCTGCAGGGAGAAGTGAAATCAAGCAGTATTGAAAATACCCATATCTAAGGGCAAATATGTTGCATCGGTGTTTCATTTAGGTATTTTGTCAACAACGAACTTCAATATTTACTTTTGTCTTACACTATACCGTTTTGCTTACAATTATTTTTAGATCTATTCCCATATTATACTTTAGACTGTAAGATACATGAGTTACAAGGGGATACGAGTTTATACTTCCTCCTAAAACCATCAGACACCTTTACACAAAAGTTCCTCCTATTCCTTAGGGAGGGAAAATTGGCATACTGTCAAGTGTTAATAGAGGGCGATGCTCTTTACTAGGCAATTCATATATGACACACATTTCCTCCAGTCAAGGGGAACCTACAGCAAAATATGCTTAATATTTTCACATACTACACTGCAAAACATTTAATTTTGTATATAAACCTCGAGACGGACCAAGCGTTATCTACAATTTTTCGTGTTTTCTAGGAGTTATATTTGAAGTTTCAGTAAGAACATATACAATTCTTCCAGCATGCACATAGTAACGACGCAATGTGTATCACATTTTGGACTGTGACTCTAATCCTGTTCTCCGATAAATCGGCTGTCAGCTGCTCCACTATCAAACCTAGAGATCTTTTTTCTCAAGGTATACGTAGATGAGTGAGAAGATAAACAGAGTTAAATTGGCGATACATTTAATGGAGGCTAATAATACTCTTAAAGTAGGTTGCCAGCTATTTGAGGCTGAATAGTTAAACTGTTTTTGCTTCTCATCCCTCGAAATTGTATCTGTTGAATTATATCTGCTACCTGTAACAGTACTTTTGGGCTATGTTTGAAGTATGAAAAGTTTATAAATTTATTAAAAAAATGATTATGTAAATATATTTAATAATTTAAATATGTAAAAATGTATGTACTTGTGTGATTGGCCGAAGTAATAATTGTATGACGTAATATGATGTAATGTTGTGACGTGGTATTAAATCGGCCAATCACAAAATTAAGAGAGAAGTAACGATAGTTACGAAAAATCAATAATCTTAGTAGAGAGAGATTTTTTGTTGTAATGGTGGAGTGTGATGAATAGTGGTGCAAGATCAAGAACATTTAAGTAATAGTTTGAATCTGTATAAATATAACCAAGTAAGAATTTATCGACATGTTGGAAGTGACTGGGAAAGGCAATTCAAGCAAACTTTATTCCGAACCACGCCTGAAAAACAGATGTCTCATGACTCTTATTTAGAATAAGATGATACAATTGGTGACCAGAGGAAATAGATAGCCGCAAAAACTCGCACGAGAAGAGAAAGAATTGTGCGTCCAACATAGAAATCCTGTCCCAAATTGCGCCCAAACGTGTGGCTGATGAAAATGGAGACAAAATAACGACGAATGGTCACAAATTCCTGTCCCATACCTGTGTCATGACTTTACCGTTTTAAAATAATTGCTTCAATATTAATAATAATAATAATAATAATAATAATAATAATAATAATAATAATAATAATAATAATAATAATAAAATTGATAATAATGATGATAATGATATTGATGATGATAATGATGATGATAATGATAATGATAATAATAATTATAACAATGATAATGATGATAATAATAATAATAATGATAATAATGATAATGATGATAATAATAATGATAATAATAATAATAATAATAATAATAATAATAATAATAATAATAATAATAATAATAATAATAATAATAATAATAATAATAATAATAATAATAATAATAATAATAATAATAATAATAATAATAATAATAAAATTGATAATAATAATGATGATAATGATAATGATATTGATGATGATAATGATAATGATGATGATAATGATGATAATAATAATAATGATAATAATAATAATAATAATAATAATAATAATAATAATAATAATAATAATAATAATAATAATAATAATAATAATAATAATAATAATAATTATAACAATGATAATAATGATAATAATAATAATAATAATAATAATAATAATAATAATAATAATAATAATAATAATAATAATAATAATAATAATAATAATAATAATAATAATAATAATAATAATAATAATAATAATAATAATAATAATAATAATAATAATAATAATAATAATAATAACGCAAAGCATACCTTACCGTGAGTCGTACAGATACTAAGAGGAAGGGTCCTTGCAACTAACAGCTAATTCTGTATAATCCGAGCGCGATCTTGCAGCGCTGCGGCTGACAATAACCGATTGTCCTAAAGATTGTCAAGGAAGAAGGGAAGAGACAAACTTTTAAAACATATGCTCATGTAATACTCTATCTCTCTTCTACTTATCATTCCCCACCAAAGCTACTAGATAATGTTCCACATCCTAAACCTGCTAATTTGTAACTGAAACACAATTTTTACTCTGTCTGCTCAATCTTAAGAAGTTCATTACCTTTCCAATTTTTAGAACATTCTCTCACATGCTTTAAGATAGTCTACGACAGCTGGACACCACATATTCCAGAATCCGACTTTTAACATAACAGTATTCTTGCAGACTAGTCTAATCAATCGTCTTTTCCTTCAATACGACGTTACTGATAATTTCATGACAATATCTTACAATAAGCTTATTACCTATATTATTTATTACGTGTATTATGTATTAATTTTAACCTAAGGAACTTACTTATGGTAATTATTTATCTTTATATAATTTCTTTATAAAACTCTTACTCTTATTCTTCAATAATTTCGGTATCAAAGACCATAACAATAATAAAATCTGACTTGCGTTTTGTGGAAATGCTGAGTTGAAAGACGAAATCGATAAATATGCTGTTTTTCTGCGCCTATGTAATATCCTTTAACTTAACTGGTCATATATAGGTAGCTCTTTAAGTAGAGAGACCGTATTATAGTACCCAATGACAAGTGTTTTTTCTAAGTAAGAGGTTTTCCATATAACAACAATACATATTATTTTAGGAGGCATCTGTAACTACATTTATACAACTATGTGCTGCCTTCCTGAATTTCAAACACATCCACCCTTTCTTACGTATCTGTTAAGAAAAATTTACCAAAGTTCTCAGCCATCATGCACAAAACAACCTCAAAATAATAGAATACTAAGTACATTTAAATAACTCAAACAGAAGTGAAACACGACCACATGTCTCATTTACCAAGTGATGAACTAGCAGCTCGGATTGAAGGCAGTCATGACGCAGGGCTTTAATACCACTATTATCAATTCTGCCATACATCCGATGGAAAGTGAAATGAACCCCTTCTGTCAACTTAGTGAATTATCTAACATAAGCGTTATTATTACATAAAGCGTCCGTGATTCTGGACAACATAACATCAAGAGCTTCACATCACAGAATGTACCTTCCCATCTAAGGCTTAAAGCTTAGCAATGGAAATCTCTATGATCGGATCAACAAAATAGGCTTAGAAGATCTTAGCAATACTAACTGCACATGGAAAGGCACAGCTTATAACCAACGATGCAAGGAATGTGAAAGAAATCAGATGGAATTAACGCGTTCGATATTACGTTTGATGCATAAATAAGAACATATTTTTATAAAGGGACAGTGTGAACGCGTTAAGAATTTGATAGGCATGCCTGCGAGTCAATCTAATTAAAACAGAATACCAACTAAAAAGTTGCGGAGAGTAGTTTAAGTGACAGGAACTCTAGAAATTGTTCCGTTAAGAAATACAAATAACTTTTACATCAAAACGCATATAGTTCCGTACTTTTCTGTTAGTTCATACTAATATTAGGGATGTATAAAATTTAAATAAATTAAAGACACCTTCCCTACGAACTACTCACACTATTTCATACCGTAATGTTTAATCATAAAGAGATATAGTTTCATATTCGTGGTTCGTTATTCTATTTACATTTTCTATATCGTTCTTCCCCCTTCAGTTCCATGATATAATTTATAATATTACCTTTCCTTCCAGTATGATAGCAATTGTTGGCCGTATATGTTGCACTTGTGTCTAATTTGTGAAAGCTGGTTAATTTGGTAGAGTTCTTTTATGTGACTCAGTTGGGAAATTCATTAATACTCCAGCAGAGGAAGGTTTGTTACACAGTGCAACTGTGCGTTCTTATTTAAAGTATTCGGAAAGGAATAGAAAAGCACATACTGGAAATGTTAGAGTATGCCAACATGTCATGCAGGAATCTAACTAGCGACAATCATTTCAAGCAGAATCCCCTCAGCCTGCTACAAGCAATTCAGATTCCCAGCTAATTGGGAATTTCAAGAGCAATGCCGGTGAACATTCCAAAGCACTTACAACGTTCAAGTACTTAGAAAGGAATTGAATGCCTTTCTCGATACGCTGATATTTCTAATACAGCAATTAGAATGAGAGCAAAGTAATACGTAGGGAGACTCAGGGAGTTCAATATTATTTCAAATGGTTAAAGACACGGCCACTCGGACGATGGATCTTCGGTTTTTAGGACTGATGACTGCCTCATTAAACCTGCGGCTCGAGCTTTGCACCTTATTTGGACGTAACAATACCTGATTAAGCACATAGGAAAGTACAGCGTTCTTACATTTGGATACTGAGAATCATAGTAATCAGCTTATGAGGGAGTATACTAGTTTTCTGTAGTCCACCTGGGAAATCTCAGTGCCCCAAAACAAAGCTTCTAGTTTCCATTTTGGAGGTCAATACTTCTTTTCTTGGTTGAACCTGAAATTAAGTTCAGCAACGTTAACACGTACACCTGCCGCTCCAAATCTTTGAAGTACTTTTAAAACAATATGTTCAACAAGAAAACTATAAAGGAATTAACTGTACTCTGCAATCGTTGGGCAATTCTTAAAAAACTAAAACTGGATATTAGTTTTCTTTTTCAATATATTACCTGGGCTTTTAGCTTTCTTCCATTGCACATAGTTTAAAGACACAATTTGTAATGCACTTACATTCTGTATTATATATTAGATAGTATCAGCGGATTCTACACAACTGTCTACGCCGTATAGTCAGTCACTGCAAAGTTGATTTGTGAACATTCATGAGCGCTACAGATTTTCTTTCGAAATAAATAGTTTATCAAATGCGCTCAGTAGCACAATTACAAACCCTATTAATAAACCAGAAACTAAAAAAGCAGTAATTGGGAAAAATCCAGCACTTTCTAAATTTCAATCGAAGGATGTTCTTCACACTCCCTTATACAAATATATTTTTATTCCACTTTAAAAAACAAGGGAATCCTTTGCCACCTTGTTTAGCTCGATGTACAAGCGCGTTTATACTGACTGGCAGAGAAATTGTAGTGGTTTTGGACGTCTTTGTCTTCAAATCCGAGTTGAGTACATGTGCAGGCGAGGGAGATGATTGGAGAATGGAGGGACGGAACGTTTTGAGATGTCTGGGCACCGCAAGCGATTAGCTTAATGGAACTACTTGCTTCGTCTTCAGTCTTCTGTACCGCATTCCCTTCCGTTCCATTCAGTTCGGCCTAGAAATCAAATTAAGGCAATTACTGGTTGTAGGGATTACCTCGTTGCGAGCAACGCCATGAAGCTACCTCCTTCCGACACATTGCTCAAGATCCACAAATAATGTTGAATATATGAACAATCATTTCCACGTAATTATCTAAATTAATTAAGATTTGATGAAGATTTCCTAAAGCAGTCATGCACTCGATCAGCTGTACGTCACACTATGTACCTCAACTCCGATTATATAGGCCATAGGCTTTCTATAGGTTTTTAATTGAACCTGGGGCTACACAAACACACTCATAATGAGACGGAATGCAGCTTACATGAAATATGCAGACATTAGAAAGGTTGTATCAAGGCTGACTTTGCGCTTTATGTAGTGGTATATCAATTTTAAATATCGAAATTAAGAATTGCAATGAGTAAAGAATGGTAATGGATTTCAAAGGAGTATTGTATATTTGTTACGACACGAACAGGTGCAGTTGGTTGAGTCCTGTAACAAAAGACACGGGAAAAACGGAATTCTAAGGGATAGCACTTGACTTTGTTTGAAAAGGTATTCTTCGGACTCTTAATAATGGCATGACCGAGTCTAAAAATCGCAATGGACAAAAATAGTCACAAAGGGAATCTCTGTGTGAAAAGAGGGCTTCCAGAAAGTGAAAGTTACACACCCACGCGCAGCTGTGTCCGGTAAGGAGACACAGTTGCTGGCTTGGAGTCGATTAAGAAAGACATCACCTCTGTCTTGGTCGAAAAGGCAGACCAGAAGCGATAGAGAAGATATTTGTCGGTTCATATGTACATGAAGAACGAGTTAAGTTTTATCGAGTAATAAGTATTTCACATATAGTAACTCTAAACAGTTATATTGGTAACCCTTGGTCGGCAACTTCAAGTCTGATGTTATGATATAAAGAAGCAGTCATTAAACCAGTTTGAAACGGGCATTCCAGTGTCATTAAAACTATCCTTCTCATACATACCCACACATACCCTGAGCTAAACACTATTTTCTTCAAACTGTAGCGTGAACGTGGAACAGTGCGCCACACATAATATTTGCTTCAAAAACTATCATCCTCGTCAGTATTTCAGCGCGATATACCTCCAAATATAGGTATCAATTACTGTTAGATATCCACCTATCCCTTCCGCTTCATTTTTTCAGTTGAACTGGTAGTTCTTGATAAAGTTATTTAAACCACTAAACTAAAACCAATAATAATTTTAAAATATAAAATTGGTAATTAAGACATTCAAGGGCAGCTCTCATTTGTCCCGGAAGTAATATTCAAATGGCAGTTGCATCGAAATTACACAATAACTATTGAGGCTAGAGTAACAAGGCGAAGGGTAACCACAATTCATTTCTTGAGCTCTGAACTATTGCGCTCATAATGTAAATATGTAGCATCTTTTTATTTACGGGATGGTTATCGCTCAACCACTCAGGCCACAGTAAATAACTCTCCTCCAATTAAATTCTAATTCAATTCAATTGCTGCACGAATTGAGAGTTAACAGTTACCTATTAATTCCATATGGAGTTGTACACCGTTGCCTAATTTTTCTCCTGCCCTTCTTAATAGATCCAAGTTATTAAAAGCATTACACAACTAGACGAAAAGACAAATAACCATAGATCCAGTTAATTTCAAAATACAGTCCACCAGATATCCTCCAACACGACTGCTCATAGGTAGTCCCGGCCACGCCGTGGCTCAGTGGTTAGACCGCTTGGCTCTCACCAAGGCAGCCCGGGTTCGATCCCAGGCGACCGCAAAGTGAGATTTGTGGTGGACAACACGGCGTTGGGGCGGGTTTTCTCCGGGACCTCCGGTTTCCCCCGCCATCTCATTCCACCGGTGCTCCATCTTCATCTCATGCATCATCAGTGTCACCGCCTGCGGTGCCGTATGTAGTAAAAGCGGGCGTTAAACACTACACATTTCATTTTCATTTTTCATAGGTAGTCCAAAAATACCGCTATGATCGTAGACTATATTATTACTAGAGCCCCAATTTCTAAGTGACCGCGCCATGGCTGAGTGGTTAAAGCGCTTGGCTCTCACCAAGGCGACCTGGGCTCGATCCCAGGCGGCAGAGACTGAGATTTGTGGAGGACAACATGGCGCTGGGGCGGGTTTCTGCGGTTCCTCCGGTTTCCTCCACCGGCATTCCACCGATTGCTCCATCATCATCTTTCCTATCACGTCATCTCTCTGATCAGGAGACCTCTGATCCTCAACCCTTTGCCTACGAGCCTCGAGGTTGCGCGGTTCGGCAGGCCCTATGTTCCACTTAAAGGAAACACAGGAATTCACTCATTCAATTTCTAAGTCAATAATTGTTTTCCTTAATATGTACATACCCAAAACAAGGCTTGGTATCCCGATTTGGATTCAAGAAACGTGTTTCAACAATTTTATTTCATACAAAAGTACATATTTTGAGAAAAAGGATAATAAATACCTTCATATTCTTCTCAAATACATTTAACACTACTTTTCACTATAAATATTTTCAATAATTTCTCTACAAGCACATATAATTTAAGGTTTCCTCATTTTATTTACAGCAGAATACTATTTTATAATTTCTAAGAGCCATAAGAATTTATTGCCGTTCCACTTGTTATCTGTAGATTCGCTTGCGAGTCTGGAAGTACAGAATTGTACCCCCAGATTACAGATTAAATATCTGATAAACCTGGATAATTAATTACATAATATACGGGGCTCTGTAGGTTCTGTACCCTGTTACAATCAGGTCACGCAAAAGCAGTTTGGCGTAATAATTATAAGTGCGAATTTAAAATGACAAAAGTGAAACTGACGTAAGCACTAGAGTTTAAAAACATGTTTACGACTGATTGGAAAACAGTGTTTTTCCAGCCTTGTGTAAAGCATTTATGTAAGCTGACATTCCCCTTAATAAAGTAAACAATCCCAAGCTCGGAATGTTTCTTATTAAATATACAAAAATAAATTATAGGGTGATTCGATGCTACGGAAAAAATATCTTGCAAATTTCTATGAGAAAGCTTTGTCACACAATATCCATTTATGAAGATAAAATGATCTGGACCACCATTCACGAAACTATAATATACGTAGCCGCAAATACATCGAAATTGACGGAAAAAAAAAATCTCAATAAAAGTTCTTGCTATCCCGTAAAGAAATACTAGCTGCAAATCATATAGCAGTAGTTAGGGCGTTTAACGAAGTTTCAGAATCCTTATGGACAAACGGTGTAAACTTTGTTGATGTATTGCTTCTGCTTACGTACTCCGCAGCATATATGAAGAAAGCTGCCCAACGTGTAACAATAATCATAAATTTCCGGAATGTGATTAATGTAATATGCGTCGGTAATGCTCTGCATAAATTGCATAAACAATTAAATTGTTTGTCCTAACATACGCTAGTCTCCAGTGAGAAAAAGTGTTGATACTTCTGATACTTGATACGGGTTGATACTTCAAAATTATTGTCACCCAATTAACGGAAGGGTGACAATAATTTTGTCCCCTGGGTAGGGGACAGGAACTGCTCAGACCACGCCTACCCATTTATCTCTGTGGCACTGACTGAGGGGATGGTTAGAAAGCCACCGTACCGTCTCTTTCCCCTCCCCCTGACGCCTGGAAATATCGGGATAATTGTCCGGGCCGCGAACCTTCCAGAAACAGCGATTTTCCTATATAAGGGCTGCAGTGGACGAGCCAGTTCAGTTCTTGGCAAGCAGCCGTGAGGAGCGCCGTGCTAGTGAACGGACTGGAAGACTGTGTACGTGTGTCAGAGGAGTTGTACGTAACTGTGAGTGTAGAGTGGACCTGTGACAGACGAACTGGCGAATTGTAACTGTGTGCGCTACGTAATTCTGTGTAATCGGCAAGTGTTCCAACTGTAATTCAGTGGAAATAAAGAACATTTTGAGTTTGTGCAATTGGACTTTTAATTCCACGAACCACAAAGTCGCATTATTAATCACGATCTTTCATTGCCTCCTATAGAGATAGTCACATTGGGGTGCGTGGCTTAAAGCTGTGGTATATTTTGCAGATCATTTGAAGCAATTTTAACAATAGCAAATGAACTAGAGAGAGATGTTTCTGGTGAGTTTATCCACAAATTATTGAGATGCTAATTTAAAATGTGAAGTGGACTAACACTTACAGAATGGCTCAAACTTTAGAAAGGGAACACCTAAGTGAAGCTGAAAAGTTGTCTGTGGTATGGCTGTGTTTAAACCTTATATTTAGTTGCACATAGGCGAGTTCTAATGTTCAGTGTTCTATAGCCTAGATATCTTCTTATATTTTGTTCCAATGTTTTGCAATTTTTTTTTTCAGTTTTGACACATATGTTTTCAAACATTAGAAAATAAAATAAATATGTTAAAGCTTTTTAGAGCACGAAAATCCGGGCCTAGTCTATTATTTATCGGTTACTAGTTGTACGCATGAGCGTCTCTACTTCTAAGTTCTAATAGTGAGCAACTTGCAACTTGCCAATCAGATTTAAGTATGTTACGTGTTGGAGCAGTTATTACCCGAAATGTCCTTTGGACCTACGGTAATGATAAGCGTAATAAAAACCGAACAACACAATGATAACGATGACCTGAAGTGCCATAAAATTACTTAAATAAACAGCAACTAAGTAGCATTTAGAAGTGACGTATTTTGAATACGTTGCTAATACGCGCGTACTTCGGATGAACACAGAATGCGATGGACAGCGGAAAGGGTGGCAGCATTATCTTCGTTATAGAACCAAGTACTAACTATATGCTAAAGAACCCGATTAAGTCCAATAATAGTGGACAAAGGGTATCTTGCTCTAACAATAATGCGTAAAGAATATATACTGCTGGACATACTTATTTTGGAAATGTTACTTCAAACATTTTTTTCCAAACTGTAACACAGACCATTTCCGGGTACACAGAGGAGAACAAAGGTGGGAACAGTCCATTCAACAGACACGTGATACGGATGTTAACGTAATGAGATCGGCGATACCACATTTTTACGTTAATACGGAGCACCTTTTAGTATGTTCCCTTCCGAAGTGTGGTAAGGGCAAATTCCTTGTTAATGAGCCTGTGGTACTACGTCATCATTAAACAACATTTGTACCCTATTTTTTTAAATCTGTAACATTCCTTGTGATAAAGTCCATACCTAAAATAGGCGAAATCACAAACTTATTGTGTCAATGTAGGGATTTTTTTATATTACCTTCTGTTGATCAAATGAAAAAAAATTCTAATCAACCAATTAAACATTTGGAACTGAAATGTGCTGTTCAGCGTTTAAAAGGCAAATAATACCTTCATAGCGGCATTAATGTGCAAGTATTAGCTCAGAAAGTGCTTGAAACTTCGGAAAAACTGCAACATTTTGAAAGTGGTTACGACTACACAAAACATGCACATACTAGTAAATAAAATCTGGATCTCTGAACTACTACTGTCTCCTGCGAACATGTAGAACGATAATTTGTAATGTCAGACGTGCTGATGCAGAACAGAAGCCCAACGCTTGGAGATGTGGAAAGAAGAAACTGCAACGACATCGATGAAAGTCGCACAGTCGACGTTTTTCAGGACGTGACATAGCCCCTGGCAGACAGAAAAAAATCAACAAAGGAATACAAAACGTCTGGGCTCTTCAAACCCTCAGTCCTAAACTTAACCGCATGAAAGTAAGCCCGGAGAGAATCTGTATCCTTAAGGATGGCATTTTATTAAAAAGAAGGGTACCAAAGACTTATGAAACCATCCTTACAGCAAGTAATAATATAAGCACTTGTATAATTATCAATTTAATACAGTACACACATAAAAGTTATACAGAAGCAAGGTATACTCCTCCACAGGAGAGAAAGTCTCCGAGGGGCGAGGCACAGGGGGTTGGCCAAAGGTCCCCACACCCTCCCTGGACAGGTTTATGACACCCCATGTGAGTACAGTTACAGACCATTCAAAAACATTCTGACGGCTTCTACTTTTGCGAATGAATCTTTCCGGCTTTAATGAACAGAGTGAATAGGGCGCATGTTTTTTTAACGGTCTGCTCCTTGTATAGCAAGCGTTTTCTGCCACACACATTCGCTGTCCTTGTCCCACACACATTCCTTACAGGGATTTTCTTTCCGTTGCTATACTATAATAAATTACCAAAGCAGAAATACATTTTGCCAAAACTTGACAAATTTCAAAGTGAACCGCTCTCCTTTGTCATTGGGTTGTAACCATTAGCCAACAAAAGGAAGCCCTCATAAACAGGACGAAAGGCAAGGTAGCCACTGTTCTGGTTCCTTTTTTATTTCCTGCTGATACGTATCTTGTAAACCGAAACCTCAAAGTAACACCGCCCTTGACACAGGAGTTGGGAGCGGTGTCATATTTTGGTAAAAGCTTTATAATTGTGGGATGTATGGAGGATTGTAGTTTGGGGATGCCAAGACAGACAGGTCTACGAGAAACCAATGAGCCCTCCAATAAAGAATTCTTCCTGTAAACAGGAAACATGTATTAAACAAAGGAGCATACTGTACATCGGCCTGTCGAAAATATTTCTGGTAGATCTTGAAATATCAATAACACAAGTAGAAGCTAACGAAATTGTCACGTGATATTCTCCAACTTGGAATTTAAGAAATAGGGAAGAATATCTGCGAGATGGCTTAAAAGTATCCCGTAGCCCTCGTGGACGCAAGGCCAAACGATAAGCATGCAAACATTATAAACAGTTTTCGAAATTACTTACGCTAAAGCCACAAATTGTATCGCATAACATATCTATTGTAACGGGACCGCTGGAGCACCCTGTACCAGCTGCGAACGGAAGGTAGGGGAGGACCGCGTTAGCCACACCTCTCCCTCGTTTGTCTTATAGTGGTGACAGCCAGTGGTCGGAAAGAAACATAATTGTGCGTCTGTTTTCCCTTCCACCTGGTTCTCGATCTTTCGGTTACTAGAACAATCTTGCAAACACCAGAAGTCGGGATATTCCTATATAAAGAGGGACAGACAGACAGTGTGTGTCAGTTGTTGTGCTGTGTTGAGTTGGTCGGTCAGTTAGTGAGACAGTCGCAGTTCTTGGTGTAAGAGTTAGTCAGTGACGTGTTAATGAACGAGAAGATTGTGCAACGGAAGACTGTACGTAGCTGTGAAGGTGTACCGGAGTTGATGTAATCGCGAGTACAAGGAAATTGTAACGGACGAGCTGGTAAATTGTAATTGTGTGCAGCAAGTAATTTTGTGTAATTGGCAAGAGTTAAACTGTAAGTCGGTAGAAATAAAGAACATTGTTGAGTGGTGTAATTGGACTTTTCATTTCACGAACCCACAAAGTCACACTATAAAGACCGAGAAGTAATGATGCAAAAAGTTAGCCGAACTATTAACGTGAATTCTTGAAAACACAAAATTTACTCAGCAGCGAATAAATAAGAATAGCTTTCGGGACATTAAATTGTGTTTAAAGAGTCTAATGTTTTCCTTAGTAAAAACCCAACACCAGATACAGTACGCCCCCACACCGTGATCCAGAAAGAGAGTGAGAGACTCCTCCATGCACGGGCAACCCCAGGAAAACCTCGATATCCCAAAACTTCACCCTCTACCTAACACAATGAATTATGAGGTATTGAGTTAAGGTGACAAAACAAGTACGCGCAGCCTCACATGGGTATCTATAACAAACTACATGTTATTGTGATAATGGAGTGACATCCGTCGCAGATAGCATTGTGCTCTCTCTGCAGATAGTTAGGTCTCTTAGCGACGTTCTTGGGAGGAATAGAACGGAGTGCACTCAGTCGGATGAGGACTTAAGAGACACTTGTTCGATGATGAACACATGCACTAAACAGGACATCTCCAAATATTGTCCTCTATTATGTGTAAACAAATACGACACAAAAGGCAAAGTTCAGTTTCGTAAATAAAGAACAACAATCCTATATTCATAAAAAGCAACCGTATGTTCAACAAATATTGCGTGACAGAGAAAAGAGGCTCCAACGCGCAACAAAAATAAAGCGACAGTGATTACTGCACTGTCACATTATCATTTCACCTAAGCGACAGCATATGACCTACAACTTTATAGTTTTAAAATGTGGTGTATTTCAATTATCTGAGATGATATCACTGCCATTTTTAGAATTGTTATGTATTCTATATTGCGTAGGTTATATAAGCAGTCTAAAAATTAAGGTAGTTCCTAAAGTTTGTATAATCAATTTTAATAGTGTAAGTTATTTATATATATCTATTGTCAAGGTTGCTGATGTACTGCTTATTTTGCCAGTTATTTGCACGTATTTCATTCCTTTTTAAAGATTAAGCTCATTATGAATACAATTGTAATTACCCTAGAAGGCAATGGCTGTCCTACTTGGAGCTAAGGTCAGGTTAGCTTAATCACACACAAAAAAGAAAAAAACCAATGGTTCTTTTTAAGGCAATAAGTTGCCATTTGGTAATTACCAAAGTTTTAAAGTTGAATCGGTAATCAAACGCATTAACCACGTAAGATAGTTGTCCTCAATGAATGTATATTTTTCTTTTTATTCCTGCACCGCCTATGTGCAAATTCATTTTTCAATAAATCAAATCCACAAACAAGTTAGAAATCAAAAATGTGAGGTATTTGTGCTCTTATATGAGCTAGAGGTGAAACCGCTCAGGCTTTTGGCTCACAAGGAGCTCAGGGTTCAACTTTCCGTTGGATCGACTACCCTAATTGTTGGTTGTTTTTTTTTCCAGGCCGATAGTACAATGCTGGGGTGAACAATTTCTATAAGTTATTTCCTTGTCATGCACCGATAGCCAAATAGACACCATCTACAATCACTAGGGACTCACTCACCGGCCGCGCCGTGGCTCAGTGGTTAGACCGCTTGGCTCTCACCAAGGCGGCCTGGGTTCGATCCCAGGCGACTACAAAGTGAGATTTGTGATGGACAGCACGGCGCTGGGGCGGGTTTTCTCCGGGACCTCCGGTTTCCCCCGCCATCTTATTCCACCGGTGCTCCATCTTCATCTCATGCACCATCAGTGTCACCGCCTACGTTGCCGTATGTAGTAAAAGCGGGCGTTAAACACTACACTACAGATACACTAGGGACTCACCAATGTATCACCGCCTCCTATAACTAGCAGCTCTTCGGTTTATCCACCTCATCGCTTCCTTTCGCAGGTCCTTTTAGAACACAACGCCCTAGTCTGGCCCTATTCCGCTCTTTACAGGCTTCTTCCCTGTATTATTTGCTATTCCTATTTCATGCAAGCCAGTTTGTTTTACATAAGAATATTTTAAAATTAGTTTACGCATGAAAAAATGGTGTACATAACATTTCAACAAGAAACACGAGCACAGCTGAAGTATCAGGCCAAAGGCTTACATCTTTTTTTACAGAATGTGAATGCACACTCTAAACACAAGCACAAAAATATGCTTGGCTTCATAGTGAATTTTGTTGACAATGCTAAGTATAGCATAAAAGTACTGACAATTAATATGTCCCTACAGAATTATATGTATATGAGTTTTAGCTATTCACACACCAAAGGTGTAAAGAAACATGCAATGTTATCACAAACGACATCCTATTAACATCTGTAGGAATACAAATGTGAGGCATCAACCGCAGTTGTTTCGAGGCAGAAACCAACAACATACTAAGCACAGTGATTATGGCAACTCCAAAGTATTGAAGTAAATTACTCGAAAAACTTGTTGTGATTGGTCTCTCGCAAGGTAACTACTACCTTGACCGCAGTCGTTCCTGCGGTGAACTTCGATAAGGCATAACTTGGAAGTTGGTTGGCAAAGCTCACGTACAGTTCCAAAAGATTAGCAGCAGGGATGTTTAATATTGATGTCAATACTAGGAACGTAACTACTTTCCTAAACTGTCTTTCACAGACTGTCCACAAAGGTTAAGTATGATCCTGCTGCTGAAAACGTTACCTTGGCTTTATCTTTGTTAATAAAAAACCTCTCAGATAACGCACTGATTTGTTCTCAGAAAAGTGAGAGGGGTACTGACGCGCTTCTAGGACGTGTGCTAAGCACCAATGAACGCATTACTTAAACCAATGGAATGCGCACGAATCACAAATGACAGATGTTATGTTCACGTGGAGTAATCAGTGCGTTATCTGAGAGGTTTCTATTAATAAAGATAAAGCCAAGGTAACCTTTTAGCAGCACGATAACTGCCAACTTTTATTCCTAAGAAAATAAACTTATGCCGACTGAGTGTATATATCAAAATTTTAACTTGTGTCATACTTGGAGATGGCACGTGGAAACTTTGACTTTGGCAGAGACTTTGACAGCGATGCTCTCCAAAATCATTTCATATAAAACAGAAGGGTAAAACTGTAAAATACAGACTGTAGCTCCCAATTAATGATTGTTTTCGTTCTTGAAAATTGTTGGTTTTTAAGGGTATATAAGGTTCTGCTACATTCACTTGATGTTTTAAAGATCTTTAAATGTTAGTCCATATCCTCTTGATATACTGCCATCATGTAAACATAAAAATCATACAACTAACGGAACAGCTACAGTTCTGTTGGTAAGGATAATCCGGAATAGTAAACTACAACAATACATCGAAAGTAGTTTTCATTTCGGTTTTATGATAGCATATCAATGCATAAACAACCGGTAAATCTTGAAAACTCAGACAAATTATTAGAGCATTGGAGTTTTTTTTTTTTTATTTTTATTTTTACTTAAATTCCCAGAGGTGTGACTCGAACGCCATCGATCTCCATGACAGAGAGCAATTAGAAAACAAATGAATACGCGTAGATAGTTCATGTTAAATTGCATGTATGCTTATGTAGCCAACCGACAAGAACAGGGGCGATTGGGGCAGTATGTAGGTTGCTGGCTTAACCTGAAACGTGAAGTAGAAACCACGGGTTTCCGATATTACAATGTAAGAGAGGAATGATAAAACTATGGAAATTACTAAGCAATTGGGAATATATGATATAAGAAAAAAATCAAAAGGAATATTGTAATAGGAAAAACGTGTAAACGAAATAAATATAAGGAAAAAGTTGCCTTAAGTTAGAACGGACAGGCGGGTTAGATACACAAACAATAGGACAATAAAGGCTAAACTTCCTCCGACAGCACGGAGCCTGCAAACAATGCCGAGCTTTAAGGAAAATATTTAGAGGCAGGATGCTGTACAGTTATGTCGCCAAGGGGTCATACAACCCTCGGGGGTGGACCCATGACTGTTGCATCGGTGAATGTGAATGCACATGTCCAATAAGGTAAACTCGCAGAAATAAACTCTTCCAATAAAATGCAGCGTAAACCATGTGATAGGCGTGAAATAGCGAACAAATAGAAAAGGGGTGGAGATAGAGAAACAAACCTAGGAAAGAAGCCGTGAGTAGGGAGAAGTGGAAAGCGTCACTCTGGTGTTTACAAAGAAAGGGAGAATACGCGTTATTTTAATATCTGCTGGAGAGATAGTAGCGGAGTTTTATTTTAAACGTGGTGTGATATGTATTATCGAATTGACAAGGCGACGCAACGAGAGTGATAGCAAGTGAGGATATGTGTGAATAAACAAGTCAGGAAACTGAAACAGGACTTTTCATTGACTGGTAAGAACTGCTGGACCCTGAGAAGTAGAACTCCTGCTCGCCGATACATAACCCTAAACAAACATTGCCACACCACAAAACAGCACTGTTTATATCTCACCCTAAAAGGAAAACAATTCATCCTGCCATACCGCAGGAAAAGGTCGCCCAGGATAATCCTACACCAAACGACAGGATCTCTTGTAATATTCAAACAGAACCGGTAGGTGCGCGGTCACGAAGTGATATTCAGAGAGCACTTCCAGCAGACAACTAGGTGTTCCTAACACAATTATACTAAAAGAATATTTAGAATAAGAATATCCTTTATTCCTCGAGTATTCTCGTGTTAGGAAAAGTGACAAAAGTAAATGACATACATATTACTGATACTCAACGACTATTCCAACTCAACACTGCTACACAGTAACGAAGTCGTCCTCTGGGAGCTTATAAATCGTAATTTTAGTACGTAGTTTTATTCAAAGATTGATTTATGTCTTGTCATTAACAGCTAGAGCGATGAGGATCGGAAAATCCTCCTCTGAAGAGATCGTGACTGCGAATTTTGAACCACCCATCTCTCCTGGCTGTTTGAACTAAGTACCGCCGTTAAACACCTCTGGAGCGCTACCGCATTGCGCGGTACTGCTGTTTGTGTGAATCCACAGATGTAACAGTGCAATAGACATCGTGCTATACTCGTATTTCAGTTCGCCATATCGCGAAACGTATTTCGCCTTTCTGGAAGAGCTTTAACTGTAACGGAACAACGCCGTATAGCACAGCTCAGTACCTAGCAACAGAGCAAAAAATCTCGCGGATTAAAATATTGCCGAAAGTAATGGAATGTTTACTGATGGGAATGTAAGGATTGTCTTGCCATACCAAATGTATGGTAAGACATGACACTGGTACTGGGAAGACTACAATAGTGCTTGCTTGATTTGCGTTACCACAGAGTGATTTGAATCCATATGACAGTCGGCAGAAACTGGATATTTCGTGGAAGAAATAGTGAAAATGTTGCTGTAAATCAATGTTAATTTACAAAATGCAACTTTTCACGGAATATCCTGTGTCTCACGTTGTCCTTTTTTTTTATTTACATCCTCCAACGTTAAGTCATGCCGGACGATGAATGAAATGGATGAAAAGATGCTCAAATGTGCCCAGTGTCTGAAGAGCTTAGAGTTACCCAATATTCATCATTCAGGATAAGGGAAATCTCCGGAGAAAACCTTATCCAGGTAAGTCACATTGACCGACATTCGAACTCGGGACCTCTTGAACGTGAGGTAGATGCCCTACAACCTACGCTACAAGGCAGACTACGTATTTCATGTACCAACTTAAGTATACGACATTCTACATTTCTAAGATTCTCGTATATAAGGTGGTAGATCAGGGGTGCACAATGGTGATTAAAAGTACATAGTTTTCATGATTTTGGTCTACCAAAAAAGCTTTGCTACATTGAAATCTCATTAAACGCCAGCAATAATGTTCCAATGACTTTTAAGATGTTTGTCATTGCCCTTAACTACCGTCTCACTAATCCCATTTGACCATTACAAGGTCTTTGCGATTTCCTGAGATAACTTCATTCAGAACCTCTGCTAATGCGACTTATAACTTCCTGACAACTTGGCGGCATTCTTGTGAACCCTGTAGGTACAGGAAGTTCTGAATCACGTCCTGCTTGTGGGGAAAGTGCGAAACTTTGGAAACAAGGGTACACACAACCCTCCTCTTGCCTCTTCCCAAACCTACGGCTGCCAAGGCGAGTAAATCATAGCGTTGAACATCTGAAAGTCCAATCATCTCACTTATTGAGTATGAAATTATAGGAATGCCGTTCAACAGCACACCTAGATGATTCGACATGTATTTGGTTCACTGTGAGCAAGAAACCAGTATGCAGAATAGTATAACAAGTTTACTATTTGAGCGGTTATGTTTCAGAATATGACATCGTTTGAAGTGCAGATATATTTCAACACAGCATTTTGCCAGTTCCTTTGGGTGCAATTAGAGTTTCTAAATTTCAAGGCAAATTATACACTGATTCTGAATATCATACATAGACAAATGATTCCAATTACTGGCGACGATAATCTGGAAAAATATGCTGTTCTTCATTCATTGCTGATCCAGAAGGAAACAATATCAGAAACATTTTGTATCTCAGCACACGCCGCTTCTCCAACGCAATGTAGTTGAATGACCAGTTTGATTATTATTATTATTATTATTATTATTATTATTATTATTATTATTATTATTATTATTATTATTATTATTATTATTATTATTATTATTATTATTATTATTATTATTATTATTATTATTATTATTATTATTATTATTATTATTATTATTATTATTATTATTATTATTATTATTATTATTATTATTATTATTATTATTATTATTATTATTATTATTATTATTATTATTATTATTATTATTATTATTATTATTATTATTATTATTATTATTATTATTATTATTATTATTATTATTATTATTATTATTATTATTATTATTATTATTATTATTATTATTATTATTATTATTATTATTATTATTATTATTATTATTATTATTATTATTATTATTATTATTATTATTATTATTATTATTATTATTATTATTATTATTATTATTATTATTATTATTATTATTATTATTATTATTATTATTATTATTATTATTATTATTATTATTATTATTATTATTATTATTATTATTATTATTATTATTATTATTATTATTATTATTATTATTATTATTATTATTATTATTATTATTATTATTATTATTATTATTATTATTATTATTATTATTATTATGGTGGCAAAAACCATTGTGACGGCAAATTATGTGCAGAAAGAATGCAGCCAGCATGGATTCTTGCGAAAAGTCAGGCAATAGTTTTATGCACACTCATTTTAAAACTAAATTTACATCATACAAAAGCTGATAAAAGCAGTCAACTGGAATGACCTACCACCAGATCTGTTCGTCATGGCTAAAAGAAGAACAGGATCTTTACGTGAAATATATAATCTGGTCTTTTTTCTAACTATGAAAACTCTCCATAACCGGTTGTAAACACATAAAACATCGGTGAATATGTTGCTAGTGTTTAAAGAGCACGAGGGAGTCTTAAATGGTTTAACAAATATTTGTAATCGTACTTCTAGCAACTAATGACCTTACTTTGTTCTTATCCATTTGGTTTAAATCCAGGAACAGAGAAAGTATGAGTTATTTCCGCACTAGTGCTTTCGAAGCCGTAAACCTGGTTTCCAGATTAACCCTACAAAGCTGTCCGCCACAGGAAAGATATCGAATACAACAATTAATACCACCATTCCACATCATACCGAGTCAAGTACTTGTCTAATGTCATCATTAACAATGGATTTGACCCCAAGGAAATCCAGTTTTAAGGTTGTCCGGAAGCAGAGGGGAACTGTAACTGCGCGAACATTACCCAGTTGTGCTTCTCGAAACCTCCAGGAGGAAGAGGTGAAGCGAAAGACACGGAGGGCCTTTTTTAATGTACGTCCTCCAACGTTAAGTCACATGAATGAAATGGATAAAATAATGCTCAAATGAGCCCAGGGTCCATAAGATTAGAGTTACCGACATTCGTCTTTCAGGATAAGGGAAAATCCCGAAAAATCCTCACCTAGACAACTTATACTGACCGTGATTCGAACTTGGGACCTCATAATTTGAGGTAGACACGCTACCATCTACGCTACAGAGGTGGATGAGGACAGCTGTCTCGCACACAATCGGAATTCCTGACGTCTCCATACATTGCCTCCTGACACCGATGGTAACCCCTCTCATATCGGAGAGGCTTCTCTGAGAGGCCCGCCATAAACCGAACTCCGTGGCAGACAGTTCCGCATAGCAAACTCCACCACCATCTAGGCCGCCCGACATCCACTTGTCTGAAGGTCAAAAAATGACATCAAATGACAAGAAATGGAGGCAGAAATTCAGTCACTTACCAAGCAGCGAAAATCACGAAGAATCAAAGGTTCGGGAGGCCAGACTAAAGGGAATCGAACCCTAGATCTTCCTAATGCGAGCCTCACATATGCCTTAATCTGTTAAAGGCAGCTATATGTGAGTTTAGTCAAATTTTAAGATATACTAATACTAATGTTAACTATTATAATATACGACTTGGAAAGTGATGATTAACAGTTATATGTTGCTGTAATGTAAGAAATAACACTAGCAACAGCACCTATATTAAATACGTGTACCTACATAACTAGTTAACTAAGCATGATATCAATGAATTTAGAGGATGGTGCCATTGTTTTGTTGACAATGTGTAACGGCTCAAGGTTTGCGATTCGAGAGCGGTGATGACCAAGATGATAGCGAGAATGCACAGTTGCACATGAAAATAGTACTACATTTACAGTTTTCAGTCTTACTAATAAATGCAACTCGATAGTGCTGAAACTTTATTTTTTTCAGACTTATTTTCGATTTCCTGCCCTCTTGTTCCTTTTCACACCGAACGCACTTATATCTTGGCTGACTAGTATTTAGTACGAGGAGTAGAAAACCGCAGCAAAAGCTGTTTAGTTTCCATAGGTGTTTATTTGAAACGTTGAACTGTTCTACCCTTTCGGCAAATACGCGGATATAATCCAGATTACTAACAAGGAGGAAATTGTTAGCGTATATGAGACGCTCCCTATAATTTATGGATGACCGAAGCAACACGCAGAAATTTACAGTTTACTGTTCCATACCACCTCTAACTTCGTGCAACACCCTTTTAATGCACCTTTATTCGCCATGTCATATGTCATTAAAACCCTTTAATATGCAAGAGTCATGAGTTTATTACACTATTCGTATAGTACACAGTAACATTTTTATATAAATTACACTGAGCTTCAAGCTTCACAGTGACCGAATGATATCACGACAGTACTGCTCCAAATTTTATATTTCAGTCGTAATTCATCCTTTTGTTCTTATTCTACTGCGCTCAGAACTTGGAAGTTTCGGAATAAAAGTGCAAGTATGAATAAATATTTAGATTCTCCTCAACGTTGATTACTAACGATTGTTCTTGGGGAAACAGCAAGTTAGACTTAGGTTGAAATTCAAGTTTCGGAGTACACAAACTCTTAACACTTCATCGGAGTGACAGGAGCTGTTCAACTGACGAAAAACTGAAGAGCAAGCATCTGCTCTTGTTTCCCTGATGATGGCGGCAGTGTCCGCCGAAAGTTTGCACTACGATCTAAATTTAACCTGGCTGTCTTCCCAGGAAACCATCATTAAATGTGTGTTACAAACAAACCAGCTAAAATGTTTAAAGTTCGGTCAGAAATAAAACGAACGAACACTTGTGGTGTTATGTTGATGCTTGAGGATGAATTAGCATTGCATAAATAACTAAATAATAATGGTATTATAATCCCCATATGCGACACAGCATCAGTTCTTTTGTAATCTCAAACAGTATTTACAAGTTCATTTCCGCTTAGTTAACAATAAATTAGGAATGAGTAAATGAAAAACATCACCATCTTTGTGGTGTATACAGTAAAATATATCATTAACGTGCTCTCATATCTATGCTGCAAGCTAAGCGTAGTGGTAAATGTATAAATGCGCAGACACGATAGCTTCAATTTCAGCTACCACCACGCAAATCCTTGCCTGAATTGTCTGCATGGCTATAATTATGGCTATCAGAGAGCGGAAGAGAATTTTGATAGCCGCAAAGCCGCCTTTTGTGCTTCTGGAAACCTCCAGGAAAAGTTGTGAAGCGAAGGACCCAAGGGCGACTAGATTCGCAAGATTTAAGTGATGTTTCTAACGTCTCCAGATATTATACCCTGAGACGGCAAGACCTCCCAAACACAAGCCCACCCAATGAAGGTCCGTTGCAAACCGAAATACAGGGCAGACACCACAGGCATACCCCTGGGCCGCCTTCCATTCACCCGATCTTCAAGCCTAAAACACGATACGGAAGTGAAATGGGGGACAAAAAAATTGTTGCATTATATAATTCCAGCATTCCCTTAACAACCAGGAAAAAACTCGCAAAAACTCAAAGTCAGAAAGTTTAATGTGACAGTAACTGAACCAGGGACCTCTCCAATGCAACCTCATACGTCTCCACAGAGCGATCTCATTCGGTAGCATTATTAATGTTTTTATATCCACATCAACTCGCCACTTTTTAAATTCTGTATTACACATTGCTGCATTAGCGACGGCTAAACACTGGGGGATGGTTAATTCACAAGGTACATTTATTTGTTTTGTGGACAAATGCGCAATGTAAACTTCCCTTCCATTATATAATTGGCGGTGACATTTTGTTTGCTATATGTCACATATATTCGACCATTCAGCACGATAGTGCACCACATAATGGCAATACGAAATACAATAAGAGCTTGGGAAGTAGGAACGGGTGAGTGCAGACAAATTTGTCTCGGCGTGCCACGACCATTACAAAAAGCGGTCCCATGTAAGAAGGAAATTGTCTGCTGCCATTCTTTCGAATTCTCGAGTGAACATAGCTTTCGAAAAAAGAAGTCAAAGAGGAACAAGGAAACAGCTCTCGAAAAACCAAGAAAAGAATGTTGAATACTCGTGAAAGTACGTTCAGTCCCAAGAGCAGTGGAAACAGTAGAAGAGAAAATGAAGAAAGGTGTATATTGTGTTCAGGACTACTATAAAGGTGCGTATGATTACGAAGCAATAATGTGTGTGTGTGTGTGCGTGCGTGTGTGTGTGTGTGTGTGTGTGTGTGTGTGTGTGTGTGTGTGTGTGTGTGTGTGTGTGTGTGTGTGTGTGTGTGTGTGTGTGTGTGTGTGTGACATTCAGGCAAAAGCATTAAAGTTGTAAAGATGCAAAAAGGTATCTATTGTTTTACAATTATTCAGACATTTCTGGTTAAAAATACCTCAGATATTTTTACAACGCTAGTGAATAAAAAATATGCTTCTTAACGTGTACAACCTCTTCAATAAATCTCATGAACATTTCATCTGGTAAGCCTAGCCATATTCAGCGTTCCTCAATTTCAGATAACCAGCCAACACTATGCTTCAACACTAACATTACACCTAACTTATCACTGAGAGAAGTTCAAACAAATGCAGATGTAATGTTTTAAACTTCTGGGCATATTATAGGACTCTAGAATGTAAAGTCTTCCTAAAATGCCGGAGATAAAATTACATAAAGTAACTTCTTTAACTTTCTTCAAGAACCTAACTTCTCACATAAATGCATCCTGCGCGTTTTCAAAATCTAAGGCTCATGCAAACTCTTTAGGCTTTAAAACGAACAAAGTACCTCGAATATATTACTCATGTGAGAATTTGATGCTGCTGCCCTCAAAGACAGTCTTTCAGCATGGTTATGACGGTGAAGCTGTGATCCGCTTATTCCTTTAGGACGGACAAGAAAGGTTTAGTGAGGATCTTCAATGCTATGGAAAATCCTCATGTATTGCTATAATGCTCTCCAAGATGCGGATGAAGCACAAAAATGTAAAAACCTCTCCAAGATGATGTGGATGAGTATAAAGGGACGCTTATGTTAGCAGCAGAATTGTGCGAACCTTTTGCCCTGACGGCCACAGCGTTGCACAATATCAAAGCTGTAACAATCAGAGAAAAATAAAATATAAAAAGATGGTGCAGGAGAAAGGAAGAAGAATACGGTCTCCTTCAGAGTAATCCCTCTTGGGAGTGTCGAAAAGAAACCTCTCTCTGCACAGGCCTTGCACCGAAACTTAGCCGGTAACAGACAAGCAAAAATTTAATATGCGCAGTGGTCTGACTTCAGAACCAGACCGACAAAAGGTAGTAATACAGCTTTTAAATTAAAAAACCAAACATTCCCCTTATCTTCTATTTTATCCCTTGAAAGCTTTCTAAATGTATTCTTCAGTAGAACTAAATGACATATTTACAATTCAACTTCATCAATATGTTTCGCAAATGAATTCGCAAAATACTTCAAAAGAAAACCTCTGGGCATAAGATGAAGTTAGTTTACATATTTTGTTTGACACCTGAAATGAACGTATACATGAATACTGCAATAAAATTAGCATTTACCATTAAAGTTGATCATGTATTGATAAACTGTGGCTGAAGTCAACATCACTGTTAACTCGCCCATAAATATATCAAATCCGTAAATAAAATATCTCTGCTGATTTTCGATTTTGTATAAACATTACTAGGAATTTGTATACTAGATTACCGAAAGCAAAAAGTACTACTTCTGTAAACAGTATATGTAATTTATACCTATGTGTAATGTACGTGTTATGTGCACTTTGGATCCCATTTACTGTCGTTCTCAGTGGTCTAGTCTCTGATCCCCGGAGTAAAGGGTTGAAACACGGCAGAGGGTGATAAATTTTAGAGTTTAAAATTCCTCAGCATGGCTTCTTTCGAAAGGGAAGTAAAGCCCGTTGTTCCGTGTCGTAGATTTCGGATGTAAAACAACCTCAAGCTGGATTAACAGACTGCTGAGGAAAATTAAGCGGTCTTTCAAGCACAGTGACGCAAATCACAGCCGTTAAAAGGAGTCCATAAACACTCATTTTGTCGGTTATAAAATAGATCAAAGAAACCCAAATAGTCAAATTATATCACTTGTATTTTGTGGAAAATATCAATTAAAGATGGAAAAGATATTTTTCAATAATAGTTTAAACCATTCCAGTTCCAAAAAACACCAAATTCAAAATAGCACTCAAATACGTTAATAGTATTTTACTATTTATGCACAACGGTAACACCAAGACACCCATTGCGTACTTAATAATCCGTGTTCCCTACCAACAAGTTGCGATTCTTCGATCCTTTATACTATTGCCAAACTATTAAGTCGATGGTCCGCTCCCTTCTTATCGCCATTTCAACATTTAACCATGCACGCTCGAATTCGAAACTTAGTTTTAAGAACCAACGCATAACGCATACGCCACCTTATATCTAAATACTTAGTGTAATAACTTTTGACTTGTCTCATGTAGAAAGAATGCATTCACGCAATAAATAATAATAATAATAATAATAATAATAATAATAATAATAATAATAATAATAATAATAATAATAATAATAATAATAATAATAATAATAATAATAATAATAATAATAATAATAATAATAATAATAATAATAATAATAATAATAATAATAATAATAATAATAATAATAATAATAATAATAATAATAATAATAATAATAATAATAATAATAATAATAATAATAATAATAATAATAATAATAATAATAATAATAATAATAATAATAATAATAATAATAATAATAATAATAATAATCGATGAGGCAGCGCCTATTCCCAAGGTTATCAAGAAGTCGTCGCCGGGTACATAAACAGAAGTACAGTTTTCTGGATGTTTTGATATTTCGAAAGTTCTGTTAAGTACCGTACGGTTACATAAGGAATATATGGTTATACGGCTATACGTGTTACAGGTAGTACATTACATAACTAATTCAGCTGACACTGAGCAGTGGAACTAATTCACATTAGGGAAGTGACAAAATGAACCAAACTCTCGGCTAAGTTTGAACTAGGTTATTAAGTGACAGTGGGAACGGAGAAAACTAGCAGCTTGAAAAGCTGGGTGAAGCAGTAGCACTAATGATTACTAGCTAGCCTCTGGTTCCCGAGGTCTCCGGTTCAAATCTGGCGGAGGGCAATGACAATTTGTGGGCGTAAAAGCTTAGCACGGCTTCCTTCAGAAGCTCAGGTCATAGATTTGTCGCACTTAAAAGAGCCTCAATTCTGATAATAAGGTCCGAGCAAAATTAGGCGGTTTTTCACGCCCAATATAACATGGAACGCTGAGAACCACAATAGTTAAAGAGCGTCCATAGATTTTTAAAAAAAGTCAATGTCCACCGCAGGTTGCTTCGCAGGCAGGCATTCACTTCGGTTGAACACACTGTTCACTAAAGGTAAACTCAACTGAACGCGCGCGAAAATACTCATACATACATTGCTTTGTCTCTTTACTTGTTCGATCTCTTTGCTAAAGCACATGCTTCTCTGGTTAACTTCTCATTTAACTAACTTGACATTCTTCTTCTCAAAGACAGAGCTTGAAAATATAGGTATATCAACTTCAGACAAGACTTGAACTCAGAATATCTAGAAGACGGTGCACACGCTACCCTCCCTCACGATGAGGCTATAATCTTCGGTCCTGAATTCGTAACGTTTCTGAATACCCATATGTATACGTGCAATTAACGTATCCCAGAGGTAGAGGCAGATGAGCCAACTAAGGGCACATCTTAGTACCTCCACCCACAATTGGTACGTTCGTGCGAACAACACCGGCAGGAAGGGATAAGAAGAAGGAACTGCACTGTGACAATATCACTAGTACGTAGCTTTAAAATCAATTGTCATGTCAACGTAATGAATTTAACAAATAGTACCACATTCATAGGTCTTTCTATAACCAGTACCGTTTATTTTTATAGAGCTGTAAAGAATTTTTACGAAGCTTATTTTCTGTTTATTTCACGTTAGTCAAGATAAACTTTGCAAAAAAGCTTCATTACACATTTTGTTGTACAAGGGAGGGCAGAGTAAAACGAAGCAGTGTCCAGATGTTTAATGTGGTTTGTTATATGCTGGACTTGAAATGACACGTTCACTGACATCGCGGAAAAAAACTGCATTGTACTGATACCGAAATTAAGGAATGCAATGTATGAAGAATCGTAATGGATTTCAAAGGAATGCATATTTGTGTGGAACGCGTGCAGGTGCAGTTGAGTCGAATAGCAACAGGGTTGAATAGTTGTTTTAGCAAAAGAAACGTAGGAAACAGTGTCCTTAGCAGAGTTCTAAAGGGTAGCACTTGACTCCGTTTGAATAGCTATTCTTCGAACCCTTAATAATGGCATGACCTAGACTAATAATAATCACAATGGACAACGATAGTCACAAAGGGAATCTTTGTGTGAAAAGAAGGCTTCCAAAAGTGAAAGTTACACACCCACGCGCAGCTGTGGAGGACACTCAGTCCGAGGCGTGAAGCCGATTAGGGCAGTCCTCTTCCTCTGTGTTGGTCGAGGGCAGACCAGAAGTGATGGGAGAAGATTTTTGTCGGTTCATATATACGTGAAGAACGAATTAAGTTTTATCGAGTAATAAGCATTTCACATATAGAAACTCTAAACAGTGATATTGGTAACCCTTGGTCGGCAACTTCAAGTTTAATGTAATGATAAAAAGAAGCAGTCATTAAACTAGTTTGAAACGGGCATTCCAGTGTCATTAAAACATCCTTCTCATACATACCCACGCACACCCTGGAAAAACCTCATTGCTTAACCCTGAGCTACCAATATTATTTGTTACAAACTGTCCCGCAAACGTGGAACTGTGCGCCACCCATAATCTTGCTGCTTCAGTGATAATACTTTGAGAAATGGCATAGTACTGAAACATTCATACCAATAACGGATACGTATTTTGCAAATGCCCGATTCTACCAAAAAAAGTTAAGCGTGATAAATTAAGCGTTTTAAAGAGGTCCACATTTATTGCTTTTGTCTATCTCTCAACACTTACCAGTTACACAAAATTATACAAAGTTCCATCCGCATAAACCGTGCTTCAGAAGCTGTTCACATAAATTTATCTGGTTTTGTAAATGCTTCCATTTAAAGTGTAGTATAGTGAGTTGATGGATTTTCATAAAAAAAACTTTAGTGTGATATCTTTGGAATATACTGAAATTAAAAATAAGTTTGGAATTCACCAAACTTTTCAGTGCTGACCTTTTCTAGATTCAGGGAACCTCATAGCAGCATCTATTTCCAGTGAATCTTGATATCGAAGTTTTGGATGTAATAAAGTGGCCTTCTCCAACTACTACGTGACTGGTAGATAAAGTACAAACACAGACTTCAATAACGCCAAGAGCTTAATGTGCCTTTACTAATATCCTTCTGAAACTAATGCTTCTCGTAATATTTGTGATACTCTAAGTTACTTAAATACCTGGCACTTATCAAGTTGTAAACCACTAATCGTGTTTAAGAAGCCTAACCATTGGAATCAGCAACATTCTGACGTTGTCAATTTTGGGCTTCGGTTCTCAGGCCCTAGTATCTATACTGCTCCTCGAATGGATTTCTTTAGTAAGGGAAATTTTATTTCTGCCTTTTTTTTTTTCTATAACTCCTCCTCTCATCTTCCCCATGTTCTCCAATATGTCGTCCCTCTTTCTTTTGCTGTTCTGATGATCCGTTTTTTGTCTCTTTCATAGGATTTTCTGTTCCCCTTATGCTTGCTCTGCTGAAGAAAAGGGAATTTCTTCCCATTTCCTCTTTTCGTGCAACAGACGGACACTTGCACGTTACAGAACTTAGCTTAGTATAAAATAGTCAGGAAACGTGTAACTATAAAACTTAAATTAATTTCCAGTCATAGAGTAGAACAAGCAAATAAAAAACAAAAATGAGTATAGTAAAATACAAGATATTTCCAGCAGATTTGAAACGTATATGTATTCCTGTTAAAAATGATTTTAAAAAGCCTACTTATTCTCGATGATATTTTTTTAATGCCATGCTCTGTTCAACTTAATTGCTTGCAGCACTTCCGAATTCGTTTCTTAACATTTCTGTGAATCAATTCTTCACAAACGTTTAAGATATCAATAGCGTTAAAGATTCTGAGCTGTAGACGTTATATGACTGGACATTTATTTATAGTATATATTAATTTAATGAACTACAGCGCTCACCAACTGTACATATGTCAGCGATGATGGTTAGTGAAATCAAGTTCAACGCTGCAAAGGACGGGATTTCAAGCACAGCGTATCCACTTCCTCCTTCAGTGATCACCTCCTTCTATTCAATTCCTATCATCGATCCATAGAGCCGGACATGATATAAACAAATCAGATTTGAGGAATGACTCGTGAACTCATAGATTGCGTTATAATGCAAAAGCACAGTATACTCTCCGGAATAAAGTCATAATCTTAATAAGCATAGAAATA